>JANJGN010000465.1:0-472081 GCA_026770705.1 Isurus oxyrinchus | reverse complement strand
ACAGAGTAAAGTTCCCTCTACATTGTCCCCATCAAACACTCCCAGGGCAGGTATACCATGGGGTTAGATACAGAGTAAAGCTCCCTCTACACTGTTCCCATCAAACACTCCCAGGACAGGTACAGCACGAGGTTAGATACAGAGTAAAGCTCCCTCGACACTGTCCCCATCAAACACTCCCAGGACAGGTACAGCACGGGGTGAGATACAGAGTAAAGCTCCCTCTACACTGTCCCCATCAAACACTCCCAGGACAAGTACATCACATGGTTTAATTCAGAGCAAAGCTCACTCCACACTGCCTCCATTAAACAATCCCAGGACAGGGAAAGCACGGGGTTAGATACAGAGTAAAGCTCCCTCTATACTATCCCCATCAATCACTCCCAGCGCAGGTATACCATGGGGTTATATACAGAGTTAAACCCCCTCGACACTGTCCCCCATCAAACACTCCCAGGACAGGTACACCATGGGTTTAGATACAGAGTAAAGCTCCATCTACACCGTCCCCATTAAACATTCCCAGGACAGGTACAGCACGGGGTTAGATACAGATTAGCACCCACTCTACAATGTCCCCCATCAAACATGACGAGGACAGGTACAGCACTGAGTTAGATACAGGTTAAAGCTCCCCCTACAGTGTCCCCATCAAAACACACCCAGGACAGGTACAGCAAGGGGTTAGATACAGAGTAAAGCTCCCTCTACACTGTCCCCATCAAACAATCCCAGGACAGGTACATCACGAAGTTAGATACAGAGTAAAGCTCCCTCTACACTGTCCCCAAAAAGCACTCCCAGGGGAGGAAACATAACAGGGTTAGGTGCAGAGTAACTTTCCCTCTGCACAGACCGCATCAAACACTCCCAGGCCTTGTTCATTAGGGGATAAGATGCAGCGTAAAGCTCTCTCTACACTGTCACTATCAAACAATTCCAGGACAGGTACAGCACAAGTAAAGATATAGAATAAAGCTCCCTCTACACTGTCCCCATCAAACACTCCCAGGAACGGTACATCACAGGGTTTGATTCAGAGCAAAGCTCCCTCCACACTGCCTCCATGGAACACTCCCTGACAGGTAAAGCACGGGGTTATATACAGAGTAGAGCTCCCTCTACACGGTCCCCCATCAAACAATCCCAAGATTGTATCTAACACCGTGTTGCACCTGAGTAAAGCTCCCTCTACACAATCCCAAACAAAAAACTCTCAGGACAGGTACAGCACGGGGTGAGATACAGAGTATAGCTCCCACTATACTGTCCCCATTAAAAACTCCCAGGACACATACAGCACGGGGTTAGATACAGAGTAGAGCTCCCTCTACACACTCCCCATCAAACACTCCCAGGACAGGTTACAGCACGGGGTTAGATACAGAGTAAAGCTCCCTCTACACTGTCCCTATCAAACACTCCCAGGACTGGTACAGCATGGGGCTAGATACAGAGTAAAGCTCCCTCTACACTGTCCCCATCAAACACTCCCAGGACAGGTATAGCACGGGGTTAGATACAGAGTAAAGCTCCATCTACACTGTCCCCATTAAACAATCCCAGGAATGGCACAGCACGGGGTTAGAAAGATAGTAAACGTCCCTCTACTCTGTCCCCCATCAAACAGTCCCAGGACAGGTACAGCATGGAGTAAGATACAGAGTAAAGCTCCCTCTGCACTATCTCCATCAAACACTCCCAGCGCAGGTACACCATGGGGTTAGATACAGAGTAAAGCTCCCTCTACACTGTCCCCAACAAACACTCCCAGGACAGGTACAGCACGGGGTTAGATACAGAGTAAAGCTCCCTCTACACTGTCCCCATCAAACACTCCCAGGACAGGTATAGTACGGGGGTTAGATACAGAGTAAAGCTCCCTCTACACGGTCCCCATCAAACACTCCCCACGACAGGTACATCACAGGGTTAGATACAGATTAGCGCCCCCTCTACAATGTCCCCATCAAACATTACGAGGACAGGTACAGCACAGGTGAAGATATCGAGTAAAGCTCCCCCTACACCGCCCCCATCAAACACTCCCAGGACTGGTACAGCACAGAGTTAGATACAGAGTAAAGGCGCCCCCTACAGTGTCCCCATCAAACGCTCGCAGGACAGGTGCAGCACGGGTTTAGATTCAGAGTAAATTTCCCTCTGCCCTGTCCCAATCAAACACTCCCAGGACAGGTACATCACGAGTTTAGATACAGAGTAAAGCTCCCGACACTCGTTCCCCATCAAACACTCTGAGAACAGGAACATAACAGTGTTTGAATTCAGAGCAAAGCTCACTCCACACGGCCTCCATGAAACGCTCCCAGGACAGGTACAGCACGGGTTTAGATACAGAATAGAGCTCCCTCTACACTGTACCCATCAAACACTCCCAGGACAGGTACAGCACGGGGTTAGATACAGAGTAAAGCTCCCTCTACACTGTCCCCATCAAACACTCCCAGGACTGGTACATCACAGTGTTTTGATTCAGAGCAAAGCTCACTCCAAACTGCCTCCATGAAACACTCCCAGGACAGGTACTGCAAGGGGTGAGATACAGAATAGAGCTCCCTCTACACTGTCCCTATCAAGCACTCCCAGGACAGGTACAGCACGGGGTTAGATACACAGCAGAGCTCCTCCTACACGGTCTCCAACAAACACTCCAAGGGCAGGTACAGCACGGGGTTAGATACAAAGTAAAGCTCCCTCTACACTGTCCCCATCAAACACTCCCAGGACAGGTACATCACGGCGTTAGATACAGAGTAAACCTCCCTCTACACCATCCCTAACAAAAACTCCCAGGACAGGTACAGCACGGGGTTAGATACAGAGTAGAGCTCCCTCTACACTGTCCCCATCAAACACGCCCAGGACAGGTACAGCACGGGGTTAGATACAGAGTAAAGCTACCACTATACTGTCCACATCAAACACTCCCAGTGCAGGTAGACCATGGGGTTAGATACAGAGTAAAGCTCCCTCTAAACTGTCCCCATCAAACACTCCCAGGGCAGGTACACCATGGGGGTTAGATACTGAGTAAAGTTTCCCTCTACACTGTCCCCATCACACATTCCCAGGGCTGGTAAATCATAGGGTTTGATTCAGAGCAAAGCTCCCTCCACACTGCCTCCATGAAAAACTCCCAGGACAGGTACAGCATGGGGTTAGATACAGAGTAAAGCTCCCGCTACACTGTTCCCATCAAAACACTCCCAGGGCAAGTATAGCACGGGGTTAGATACAGACCAAAGCACCCTGTACACCGTCCCCATCAAAACATTCCCAGAACAGTGACATCAAATTGTTTGATTCAGAGCAAAGCTACCACTGTACTGACCACATCAAACACTTGTTGCAGTCCTACCCCGGCCCCCTTCCACAACTTTTTCTCCGGTACATCGATGATTACTTCGGTGCTGCTTCATGCTCTCGTCGGGACTTGGAAAAATTTATTAATTTTGCTTCCAATCTCCACCCCTCCATCATTTTCACGTGGTCCATCTCTGACACTTCCCTTCCCTTCCTTGACCTCTCTGTCTCAATCTCTGGTGATAGACTGTCCACCCAATATCCACTACAAACCCACCGACTCCCACAGCTACCTCGACTACAGCTCCTCACACCCCGCTTCCTGTAAGGACTCCATCCCATTCTCCCAGTTCCTTCGCCTTCGTCGCATCTGTTCCGATGATGCTACCTTCAAAAACGGTTCCTCTGACATGTCCTCCTTCTTCCTTAACCGAGGTTTTCCACCCACGGTCGTTGACAGGGCCCTCAACCGTGTCCGGCCCATCTCCCGCGCATCCGCCCTCACGCCTTCTCCTCCCTCCCAGAAACATGATAGGGTCCCCCTTGTCCTCACTTATCACCCCACCAGCCTCCGCATTCAAAGGATCATCCTCCGCCATTTCCGCCAACTCCAGCATGATGCCACCACCAAAACACATCTTCCCTTCACCCCCCCTTATCGGCATTCCGTAGAGATCGCTCCCTCCGGGACACCCTGGTCCACTCCTCCATCACCCCCTACTCCTCAACCCCCTCCTATGGCAACCACCCCATGCCCACGCAAAAGATGTAAACACCTGCCCCTTCACTTCCTCTCTCCTCACCGTCCAAGGGCCCAAACATTCCTTTCAAGTGAAGCAGCATTTCACTTGCATTTCCCCCAACTTAGTCTACTGCATTCGTTGCTCCCAATGTGGTCTCCTCTACATTGGAGAGACCAAACGTAAACTGGGCGACCGCTTTGCAGAACACCTGCGGTCCTGTCCGCAAGAATGACCCAAACCTCCCTGTGGCTTGCCATTTTAACACTCCACCCTGCTCTCTTGCCCACATGTCTGTCCTTGGCTTACTGCATTGTTCCAGTGAAGCCCAACGCAAACTGGAGGAACAACACCTCATCTTCCGACTAGGCACCTTACAGCCTTCCGGTCTGAATATTGAATTCAATAACTTTAGGTCGTGAGCTCCCTCCCCCATCCCCACCCCCTTTCTGTTTCCCCCTTTTTTCCCCCTTTTTTTTTTTCCCTATAAATTTTATAGATTTTTCTTTTCCCACCTATTTCCATTATTTTTAAATATTTTAAAATCCTTTATGCTCCCCCCACCCGCACTAGAGCTGTACCTTGAGTGCCCTACCATCCATTCTTAATTAGCACATTCGTTTAGATAATATCACCAACTTTAACTTTAACACCTATGTGTTCTTTTTGTACCATTGTTACTGACATCTTTTGATGATCTGCTTCTATCACTGCTTGTTTGTCTACACAAGCACCTCTGTCTCTCTCTCTCTCTCTCCTTCCCCCCCCCCCCCCCCCCCCCCACACACCTTAAACCAGCTTATATTTCAACTCTTTCCTGGACTCGAAATCAAGTTCTGTCGAAGGGTCATGAGGACTCGAAACGTCAACTCTTTTCTCCTCCGCCGATGCTGCCAGACCTACTGAGTTTTTCCAGGTAATTCTGTTTTTGTTACTCCTAGGACATGTACAGCACGGGGTTAGATACAGAGTAAAGCTCCCCCAATACTGTCTCCATCAAACATACCCAGGACAGGAACATCAATATGTTTGATTCAGAGCAAAGCTCACACAACACTCCCTCCATTAAACACTCCCAGGACAGGGATAGCACGGGGTTAGATACAGAGCAGAGCTCCCTCGACACTGTCGCCATCAAACACTCCCAGGACAGGTACAGCACGGGGTTAGATACAGAGTAAAGCTCCCTCTAAACTGTCCCCATCACACATTCCCAGGACAGGAACATCAATATGTCTGATTCAGAGCAAAGCTCACACAACACTCCCTCCATTAAACACTCCCAGGACAGGGATAGCACGGGGTTAGATACAGAGCAGAGCTCCCTCGACACTGTCGCCATCAAACACTCCCAGGACAGGTACAGCACGGGGTTAGATACAGAGTAAAGCTCCCTCTATACTGTCCGCATCAAACACTCCCAGGACAGGTACAGCACGGGGTTAGATACAGAGTAGAGCTCCCTCTAAACTGTCCCCATCACACATTCCCAGGACAGGTACAGCATGGGGTTAGATACAGAGTAAAGCTCCCTCTACATTGTCCCAATCAAACACTCCCAGGACTGGTATATCACAGGGTTTGATACAGAGTAAAGCTCCGTCGACACTGTGCCCATCAAACACTCCCCGCGCAGTTACACCATGGGGTTCGATACAGAGTAAATCTCCCCCTACAGTGTCCCCATCAACACTCCCAGGACAGGTACATCACTGGTTATATACGGAATAAAGCTCCCTCTACAATATCCCCATCAAACACTCCCAGGACAGGTACAGCACGGGGTGAGATACAGAGTAAAGCTCCCTCTACACCGTCCCCATCAAACACTCCAGGACAGGTCCATCACAGTGTTTGATTCAGAGCAAAGCTCACTCCACATTGCCTGCATGAAACACTCTCAGGACAGGTACAGCACGGGGTTAGATACAGAGTAAAGTTCCCTCTACAATATCCCCATCACACACTCCCAGGACAGGTACAGCACGGGGTGAGATACAGAGTAAAGCTCCCTCTACACTGTCCCCATCAAACACTCCCAAGGCAGGTACAGCACGGGGTTAGATAAAGAGTAAAGCTCCCTTGACACCGTCCCCAACAAACACACCCAGGGAATGTACACCACGGGGTTCGATACAGAGTAAACTGCCCTCTACATGGACCCAATCAAACACTCACAGGACAGGTACGGCACGGGGTTAGATACAGAGTAAAGGTCCCTCTACTCTGTCCCCATCAAACAATCGGAGGGCTGGTAAATCATAGGGTTTGATTTAGAGCAAAGCTCCCTCCACACTGCCGCCATGAAACACTCCCAGGACAGGTACAGCATGGGATTAAATACAGAGTAAAGATCCCTCTACACTGTTCCCATCAAACAGTCTCAGGGCAGGTATAGCACGGGGTTAGATACAGAGTAAAGCTCCCTCTACACCGTCCCCATCAAACACTCCAGGACAGGTACATCATGGCGTGAGATACAGAGTAAAGCTCCCTATACTCGGTCCCCATCAAATACTCTCAGGACAGGCACATCACAGTGTTTGATTCAGAGCAAAGCTCACTCCACACTGCCTCCATGAAACACTCCCAGGACAGGTACAGCACGGGGTTAGATACAGAGTAAAGCTCCCTCTACACTGTCCCCATCAAACAGGCCCAGGACAAATACAGCACGGGGTTAGATACACAGTAGAGCTCCCTCTACACTGTCCCCATCAAACACGCCTAGGACAGGTACACCATGGGGTTAGATACAAAGTAAAGCTCCCTATACTCTGTCCCCATCAAACACTCCCCGGACAGGTACATTACGAGGTCAGATACAGAATAAAGCTCCCTCTACTCTGTCCCCATCAAACAATCCCAGTACTGGTAAATCACAGAGTTAGATACAGAGCAAAGCTCCCCCTATACTGTCCCCATGAAACACACCCAGGACAGGTCCAGCACAGGGTTAGATACAGAGTAAAGCTCCCTCTACGCTGTCCCCATCAAACACTCCCAGGACAGGTACAGCACGGGGTTAGATACAGAGTAGAGCTCCCCCTATACTGTCCCCATCAAACACTCCCAGGACAGGTACAGCACAGGGTTAGATACAGAGTAAAGCTCCCCCTATACTGTCCCCATCAAACATTCCCAGGTCAGGTACATCACATTGTTTGATTCAGATCGCAGCTCACTCCACACTGCCTCCATGAAACACACCCAGGACAGGGACAGCACGTGTTTGGATACAGAGTAAAGCTCCCTCTACAATCTCCCCATCAAACACTCCCAGGACAGGTACAGCACAGGGTTTGATACAGAGTAAAGCTCCCTCTACAATGTCCCCATCAAACATTACGAGGACAGGTACAGCACGGGTGAAGATGCAGAGTAAAGCTCCCTCTACTGCGTCCCCATCAAACACTCCCAGGACTGGTACAGCACGGGGTAAGATGCAGTGTACAGCACCCTCTACACTGTCCCCATCAAACACTCCCAGGACAGGTACAGCACGGGGTTAGATACAGAGTAAAGCTCCCTATACTCGATCCCCATCAAACACTCTCAGGACAGGAACATCACAGTGTTTGATTCAGAGCAAACCTCCCTCCACACTGTCTCCATGAAACACTCACAGGACAGGTACAGCACGGGGTTAGATACAGACTAAAGCTACCACTATACTGTCCACATCAAACACTCCCAGTGCAGGTACACCATGGGGTTATATACAGAGTAAAGCTCCCTCTACACTGTCCCCATCAAACACTCCCAAGGCAGGTACAGCACGGGGTTAGATAAAGAGTAAATCTCCCTCAAAACCGTCCCCAACAAACACAGCCAGGGAATGGACACCATGGGGTTAGATACAGACTAAAGCTACCACTATACTGTCCACATCAAACACTCCCAGTGCAGGTACACCATGGGGTTATATACAGAGTAAAGCTCCCTCTACACTGTCCCCATCAAACACTCCCAGGGCAGGTACACCATGGGGTTAGATACAGAGTAAAGTTCCCTCTACACTGTCCCCATCAAACACTCACAGAACAGGTACGGCACGGTGTTAGATACAGAGTAAAGCTCCGTCTACTCTGTCTCCATCAAAAACTCGGAGGGCTGGTTATTATAGGGTTTGATTCAGAGCAAATCTCCCTCCAAACTGCCGCCATGAAACACTCCAAAGACAGGTACAGCATGGGATTAAATACAGAGTAAAGCTCCCTCTACACTGTTCCCAGCAAACGCTCCCAGGGCAGGTATAGCACGGGGTTAGATACAGAGTAAAGCTCCCTCTACACCGTCCTCATCAAACACTCCCAGGACAGGTACAGCACGGGGTGAGATACACAGTGAAGCTCCATCTACACTGTCCCTATCAAACACTCCCAGGACAGATACAGCATGGGGTTAGATACAGAGTAAAAGTCCCTCTATACTGTCCCCATCAAACACTCCTAGGTCAGGTCCAACACGCGGTTAGACACAGAGTAAAGCTCCTTCTAGACTGACCCCATCAAACACACCCAGGTCAGGTACAACACACAGTTAGAGACAGATTAAAGCTCCCTCCACACTGTCCCCATCAAACACTCCCAGGACAGGTACAGCCTGTCTGTCCAATCAGAGACAAAGGCTGACCAGCCTGCCTCTCACTGATTGGCTGGAGGACCACCCTGGAACTAACTGATTGGCTGGAGGTCCAGCCGTGTCTTACTGATTGATGGAGGACCCGCCCGGGTTAGATACAGAGTAAAGCTCCATCAACACTGTCCCCATCAAATACTCCCAGGACAGGTACAGCACGGGGTTAGATACAGAGTAAAGCTCCATCTACACTGTCCCCATCAAACACTCCCAGGACAGGTACAGCACGGGTTAGATACAGAGTAAAGCTCCAACTACACTGTCCCCATCAAACACTCCCAGGACAGGTACAGCACGGGGTTAGATGCAGAGTAAAACTCGCTCTATAATGTCCCCAACAAACACTCCCAGGACAGGTACAGCACGGCATTAGATACAGAGTAAAACTCGCTCTATACTGTCCCCATCAAACACTCCCAGCACAGGGACAGCACGGGGTTTGATACAGAGTAGATCTAGCACTACACTGACCCCATCAAACACTCCCAGGACAGGTACAGCACGGAATGAGGTACAGAGCAATGCTCCGTCTACACCATCCCCATTAAACACTCACAGGACAGGTACATCACAGTGTTTGATTCAGAGTAAAGCTCACTCCGCACTGCCTCCATGAAACACTCCGATGACAGATGCAGTACAGGGTCAGATACAGAAAACAGTGCCCTCTACAATGTCCCCATCAAACACTCCCAGGACAGGTAAATCACGGGGTTAGATACAGAGTAAAGCTCCCTCTACACCGTCCACATCAAACACTCCCAGGACAGGTACAGCATGGGGTTAGATACAGAGTAAAGCTCCCTCTACACTGATCCCATCAAACACTCCCAGGACAGTACAACACGGGGTTAGATGCAGAGTAAAGCTCCATCAACACTGACCTCAGCAAACACTCCCAGGACAGGTACATCACGGGGTTATATACAGAGTAAAGCTCCCTCCACACTGTCCGCATCAAGCACTCACAGGACAGGTACAGCAAGTGGGTAGATACAGAGTAAAGCTCCCTCTACACTGTGCCCAACAAACACTCCCAGGGGAGGAACAACACGGTGTAAGATGCAGAGTAAAGCTCCCTCTACGCTGTCCCAATCAAACACTCCCAGGACAGGTACAACACAGGGTTACATACAGAGTAAAGCTCCCTCGACACTGTCCCCATCAAACACTCCCAGGACCGGTACAGCACGGGGTTAGATACAGAGTAAAGCTCCCTCTACACTGACCCCATCAAACATTCCCAGGACAGGTACAGCACGGGGTTAGATATAGAGTAAAGCTCCATCTACTCTGTCCCCAGCAAACAGTCCCAGGACAGGTACAGCACGAGGTTAGATACTGAGAAAATCTCCCACTACACTGACCCCATCAAACTCTCCCAGGACAGGTACCGCAAGGAGTTAGATACAGAGTGAAGCTCCCTCTACACTGTCACAATCAAACACTCCCAGGACAGGTAACACACGGGGTTAGATACAGAGTAAAGGTCCCCCTACACCGTCCCCATCAACCATTCCCAGGACAGGTACAGCACGGGTTTAAATACAGACTAAAGGTCCCTCTACAGTGTCCCCATCAAACACTCCCAGGACAGGTACAGCATGGGGTTAAATACAGAGTAAAGCTCCATCTACACTGTCCCCATCAAACACTCCCAGGACAGGTACAGCATGGTGTTAGAAACAGAGTATAGCTCCCACTATCGTGTCCCCATGAAACACTCCTTGGACAGGTACAGCAGAGGGTTAGATACAGAGAATAGGTCCCTCTACACTGTCCCCATCAAACACTCGCAGGACAGGTAGAGCACGGGGTTAGATGCAGAGTAAAACTCCCTCTACACTGTCCCCAACAGACACTCCCAGGGAATAACATCATGGAGTAAGATACAGAGTAAAGCTCCCTCTACACTGTCACCACCAAACACTCCCAGGACAGATCAAGCACTAGATAAGATACAGATTAAAACTCCCTCCACAATGTCCCCATGAAACACTCCCAGGACAGATACAGCACGGGGTTAGATACAGAGTAAAGCTCCCACTACACTGTCCCCATCAAACAGTCCCAGGACAGGTACAGCACGGGGTTAGATACAGAGTAAAGCTCCCTCTACATTGTCCCCATCAAACACACCCAGGACAGGTACAGCACAGGGTTAGATACAGAGTAAAGCTCCCTCTGCACTGTCCCCATCAAACACTCCCAGGACAGGTACAACACGGGGTGAGATACAGAGTAAAGCTCCCTCTACACTGTCCTCATCAAACACTCCCAGGACAGGTACAGCACAGGGTTAGATACAGAGTAATGCCCCATCGACACTGTGCCCATCAAACACTCCCTGGACAGGTACAGCATGGGGTTAAATACAGAGTAAAGCTCCCTCTACACTGTCCCCAACAAACACTCCCAGGACAGGTCCAGCACGGGATTAAATACAGACAAAACTCCCTCTACAGTGTCCTCATCAAACACTCCCAGGACAGGTACAGCACAGGGTTAGATACAGAGTAATGCCCCATCGACACTGTGCCCATGAAACACTCCTTGGACAGGTACAGCAGAGGGTTAGATACAGAGTAAAGCTCCCTCTACACTCTCCCCATCAAACTCTCCCAGGACAGGCACAGCACGGGATTAGAGTCAGAGTAAAGCTCCCTCTACACGGTCACCATCAAACACTCCCAGGACAGGTACATCAACAAGGTTTGATTCAGAGTAAAGCTCCCTCTACACTGTCCCTAATAAAAACTCACAGGGGAGGAACATAACAGGGATAGGTCCACAGTAAAGCTCCCTGTACACTGACCCCATCAAACACTCCCAGGACAGGTACAGTAACGGTTTAGATACAGAGTAAAGCTCCTTCTACACTGTCACCATCAAACAATCCCAGGACAGGTAGAGCACGGGGTGAGATACAGAGTAATGCTCCCTCTGGACTGTCCCCATCAAACACTCCCAGGACAGATCAAGCATGGGATTAGATACAGAGTAAAGCTCCCTCTACACTGTCCCCATCAAACTATCCCAGGACAGTTACAGCACAAGGTTAGATACAGAGTAAATTTCCCTCTACTTTGTCCCCATAAAACACTCCAGGACAGGTACAGCACGGGGATAGATAAAGAATAAAGCTCCCTCAACGCTGTCCCCAGCAAACGCTCCCAGGACAGGTACAGCACAGGGTTAGATACAGAGTAAAGCTCCCTCTACACTGTCCCCATCAAACACTCCCAGGACAGGAACAGCATGGGGTTAGATACAGAGTAAAACGCCCTTTACACTGTCACCATCAAACACTCCCCAGGACAGGAACAACATGGGGTGAGATACTTATTAAAGCTCCCTCTACACTGTCCCCATCAAACACTCCCAGGACAGATCAAGCACAGGATTAGATACAGAGTAAATCTCCCTCTACACTGTCCCCATCAAACCCTCCCAGGACAGGTACAGCACGGAGTTAGATACAGAGTAAATTTCCCTCTACACTGTCCCCATAAAACAGTCCTGGACAGGTACAGCACGGTATTAGATACAGAGTAAGGATCCCTCTGCACTCTCCCCATCAAACTCACCCAGGACAGTTACAGCCCGGGTTAAGATACAGAGTAAAGCTCCTTGTAAACTGATCCCATCAAATACTCCCAGGACAGGTAAAGCACGGGGTTATATACAGAGTAATTCTCCCTCTACCCTGCCTCCATCAAACACTCCCTGGACAGGTACAGCAAGGGGTTAGATACAGAGTAAAGCTGCCTCTACACTGTCCCCATCAAACGTTCCCTGGACAGGAACAGCACGGGGTTAGATACAGAGTAAAGCGCCCTTTACACTGTCTGCATCAAACACTCCCAGGACAGGTACAGCACGGGCTTAGAAACAGAGTAAAGCTCCCTATACACTGTCCCCATCAAACACTC
The DNA here is from genome assembly GCA_026770705.1 of Isurus oxyrinchus. Taxonomy (NCBI): domain Eukaryota; kingdom Metazoa; phylum Chordata; class Chondrichthyes; order Lamniformes; family Lamnidae; genus Isurus; species Isurus oxyrinchus. The sequence continues at coordinate 459,441 of JANJGN010000465.1, read as the reverse complement.
CCAGGATAGGTACAGCAGGTGGTTAGATACAGAATAAAGCTCCCTATACTGTGTCCCCATCAAACACTCCCAGGACAGGTGCATCACAGTGTTTCATTCAGAGCAAAGTTAACTCCACACTGCCTCCATGAAACACTCCCAGGACATGTACAGCACGGGGTTAGATACAGGGTAAAGCTCACTCTACACTCCCCATCAAACACTCCCAGGACAGGTTCAGCACGAGGTTAGATACAGAATAGGGCTCCCTCTACAATGTCCACTTCAAACACTCCCAGGGTAGTTACACCATGGGGTTAGAAACAGAGTAAAGCTCCCTCTACACTGTCCGCGTCAAACACTCCCAGGACAGGAACAGCACGGGGCTAGATACAGAGTAAAGCTCACTCCAAACTGTCCGCAGCAAACACTCCCAGGACAGGTACAGCACGGAGTTAGATACAGAGTAAAGCTCCATCTACACTGTCCCCATCAAACACTCCCAGGACAGGTACAGCACGGGGTTAGATACAGTGTATAGCTCCCACTATAGTGTCCCCATGAAACACTCCTTGGACAGGTACAGCAGAGGGTTAGATACAGAGAAAAGGTCCCTCTACACTGTCACCATCAAACACTCCTAGGACAGATCAAGCACGGGATTAGATACAGAGTAAAGCTTCCTCCACACTCTCCCCATCAAACACTCCCAGGACAGGTACAGTACGGGGTAAGATGCAGAGTAAAGCTCCCTCTACACTGTCCCCAACAGACACTCCCAGGACAGGTACATCAACAAGGTTTGATTCAGAGTAAAGCTCCCTCTACACTGTCCCTAATAAAAACTCACAGGGGAGGAACATAACAGGGATAGGTCCACAGTAAAGCTCCCTGTACACTGACCCCATCAAACACTCCCAGGACAGGTACAGTAACGGTTTAGATACAGAGTAAAGCTCCTTCTACACTGTCACCATCAAACAATCCCAGGACAGGTAGAGCACGGGATGAGATACAGAGTAATGCTCCCTCTGGACTGTCCCCATCAAACACTCCCAGGACAGATCAAGCATGGGATTAGATACAGAGTAAAGCTCCCTCTACACTGTCCCCCATCAAACTATCCCAGGACAGTTACAGCACAAGGTTAGATACAGAGTAAATTTCCCTCTACATTGTCCCCATAAAACACTCCCGGACAGGTACAGCACGGTATTAGATACAGAGTAAGGATCGCTTTACACTCTCCCCATCAAACTCACCCAGGACAGTTACAGCACGGGTTAAGATACAGAGTAAAGCTCCTTGTAAACTGATCCCATCAAATACTCCCAGGACAGGTAAAGCACCGGGTTATATACAGAGTAATTCTCCCTCTACACTGTCTCCATCAAACACTCCCAAGACAGGTACAGCACGGGGTTAGATACAGACTAAAGCTCCCTCTACACTGTCCCCATCAAACACTCCCAGGACAGGTACAGCACGGGGTTAGATACAGACTAAAGCTCCCACTACACTGTCCCCATCAAACAATCCCAGGACAGGTATAGCACGGGGTTAGATGCAGAGTAAAGCTCCCTCTACACTATCCCCATAAAACACTCCCAGGACAGGTACAGCACGGGGTAGATACAGAGTAGAACTCCCTTTACACTGTCTCCAACAAACACACACACGACAGGTACAGCACGGGGTTAGATAAAGAATAAAGCTCCCTCAACGCTGTCCCCATCAAATGCTCCCAGGACAGGAACAGCATGGGGTTAGATACAGAGTAAAACGCCCTTTACACTGTCACCATTAAACACTCCCAGGACAGGAACAACATGGGGTGAGATACTGATTAAAGCTCCCTCTACACTGTCCCCCATCAAACCCTCCCAGGACAGGTACAGCACGGAGTTAGATACAGAGTAAATTTCCCTCTACACTGTCCCCATAAAACAGTCCCGGACAGGTACAGCACGGTATTAGATACAGACTAAGGATCCCTCTACACTCTCCCCATCAAACTCACCCAGGACAGTTACAGCCCGGGTTAAGACACAGAGTAAAACTCCTTGTAAACTGTCCCCCATCAAACACTCCCAGGACAGGTACAGCACGGGGTTAGATACAGAGTATAGCTCCCTCTACACCGTCCCCATCAAACACTCCCAGGACAGGTACAGCACGGGGTTAGACAGAGTAAAGCTCCCTCTACACTGTCCCCATCAAACACTCCCAGGACAGGTACAGCACGGGGTTAGACAGAGTAAAGCTCCCTCTACACTGTCCCCATCAAACACTCCCAGGACAGTTACAGCACGGGGTTAGATACAGAGTAAAGCGCCCTTTACACTGTCTGCATCAAACACTCCCAGGACAGGTACAGCACGGGCTTAGAAACAGAGTAAAGCTCCCTATACTGTGTCCCCATCAAACACTCCCAGGACAGGTACATCACAGTGTTTCATTCAGAGCAAAGTTAACTCCACACTGCCTCCATGAAACACTCCCAGGACATGTACAGCACGGGGTTAGATACAGGGTAAAGCTCACTCTACACTCCCCATCAAACACTCCCAGGACAGGTTCAGCACGAGGTTAGATACAGAATAGGGCTCCCTCTACAATGTCCACTTCAAACACTACCAGGGTAGTTACACCATGGGGTTAGAAACAGAGTAAAGCTCCCTCTACACTGTCCGCGTCAAACACTCCCAGGACAGGAACAGCACGGGGCTAGATACAGAGAAAAGCTCCCTCCAAACTGTCCGCAGCAAACACTCCCAGGACAGGTACAGCACGGAGTTAGATACAGAGTAAAACTCCATTTACACTGTCCCCATCAAACACTCCCAGGACAGGTACAGCACGGGGTTAGATACAGAATATAGCTCCCACTATAGTGTCCCCATGAAACACTCCTTGGACTGGTACAGCAGAGGGTTAGATACAGAGAAAAGGTCCCTCTACACTGTCCCCATTAAGCACTCCCAGCGCAGGTACAGCATGGGGTTAGATACAGAGAAAAGGTCCCTCTACACTGTCACCATCAAACACTCCTAGGACAGATCAAGCACGGGATTAGATACAGAGTAAAGCTTCCTCCACACTCTCCCCATCAAACACTCCCAGGACAGGTACAGCACGGGGTTCGATACAGAGTAAATCTCCCACTACACTGTCCCCATAAAACAGTCCCAGAACAGGAACAGCACGGGGTTAGATACAGATTAAAGCTCCCTCTACACTGTCCCCAACAAACACTCCCAGGGGAGTAACATCACGGGTTTAGATACAGAGTAAGCTCCCTCTACACTGTCCCCATCAAACACGCCCTGCACAGGCACATCAAAAACTCCAGGACGGGTATAGCACGGTATTACATACAGTGTAAAGATCCCTCTACGCTCTCCCCATGAAACTCACCCGGGACAGTTACAGCACGGGGTTAGATACAGAGTAAAGCTCCCTGTAAACTGATCCCAGCAAATTCTCCCAGGACAGGTAAAGCACGGGGTTAGATACAGAGTAAAGCTCCCTCTACACTGTTCCCATCAAACACTCCCAAGACAGGTACAGCACAGGTTAGATACAGAGTAAAGCTCCCTCTACACTGTCCCCATCAAACACGCCCTGCACAGGTACAGCACAGGGTTAGATACAGAGTGAAGCTGCCTCTACACTGTCTCAATCAAACGTTCCCAGGACAGGAACAGCACGGGGTAAGATACAGAGTAAAGCGCCCTTTACAATGTCCGTATCAAACACTCCCAGGACAGGTACAGCACGGGATTAGATACAGAGTAAAGCTCCCTCTACAATGTCACAATCAACCATTCCTAGGACAGGTCCAGCACGGGTTTGGATACAGAGTAAAGCTCCCTCTACACTGTCCCAATCATACATTCCCAGGACAGGTACATCATGGAGTTAGATACAGAGTAAACCTCCCTCTGCAGTGTCCCCAACAAACACTCCCCGGGATGGAACATAACAGGGTTAGGTACAGAATAAAGATCCCTCTCCACTGATCCCAACAGACACTCCCAGGGGAGGAACATCGCGGGGTTAGATACAATGTAAATAACCCTCTACACTGACCCCATCAAAGACTCCCAGGAACACGTACAGCACGGGGTTACATACAGAGTAAAGCTCCCTCTTCACTGTCCCCCATCAAAAACTCCAGGACGGGTATAGCACGGTATTAGATACAGTGTAAAGATCCCTCTACACGCTCTCCCCCATCAAACTCACCCGGGACAGTTACAGCACGGGTTTAGATACAGAGTAAAATTCCCTCTACACTGTCCCCATCAAAAACTCCAGGACGGGTATAGCACGGTATTACATACAGTGTAAAGATCCCTCTACGCTCTCCCCATGAAACTCACCCGGGACAGTTACAGCACGGGGTTAGATACAGAGTAAAATTCCCTCTACACTGTCCCCATCAAGCACTCGCAAAAAAGGTACAGCATGGGTGAAATTACAAAGTAAAGCTCCCCCTACAGTGTCCCCATCAAACACTCCCAGAACACATGCAGCACTGGTTTAGATACAGAGTAAAGCTCCCTCTACACTGTCCCCATCAAATACTCCTTCGACAGGCACAGCAAGGGGGTTAGATACAGAGTAAAGCTCCCTCCCCACTGTCCCCATCAAACACTCCCAGGACAGGTACAGCACGGGGTTAGATACAGAGTAAATCTCCCTCAACACTGACCCCATCAACCACTCCCAGGACAGGTACAGCACGGAGTTGATACAGAGTAAAGCTCCCTCTACACTGTCCCCATCAAACACTCCCAGGACAGGTACAGCACGGGGTTAGATACAGAGTAAAGCTCCCTCTACACTGTCCCCATCAAACACTCCCAGGACAGGTTACAGCACGGTGTTAGATACAGAGTAAAAGCTCCCTCTACACTGTCCCCATCTAACACTCTCAAGACAGGTACAGCACGGGATAAGATACAGAGTAAAGCTCCCACTATACCGTCCCGATCAACCATTCCAATGATAGGTGCATCACGAGATAAATACAGACTAAAGCTCCATCTACACTGTCCCCATCAAACACTCTCAGGACAGGTACAGCACGGGGTTAGATACAGAGTAAAGCCCCATCGACCACTGTGCCCATCCAATACTCCCAGGAAAGATACAACAGAAGGTTATATACAGAGTAAATCTCCCTGTACACTGTCCCCATCAAACACTCCCTGACAGGTACAGCACGTGATTAGATACAAAGTAAAGCTCCCCTCTACACTGTCCCCATCAAACACTCCCAGGACAGGTACAGCACGGGGTTAGATACAGAGTAAATCTCCCTCTACACTGACCCCATCAAACACTCCCAGGACAGGTACAGCACAGGGTTAGATACAGAGTAAAGCTCCCTCTACACTGTCCCCATCAAACACTCCCTGGACAGGTACAGCACGGGATTAGATACAGAGTAAAGCTCCCTCTACACTGTCCACATCAAACACTCCCAGGGTAGGAACAGCACGGGGTTAGATACAGAGTAAAGCTCCCTCTACACTGTCCACCTCAAACACTCCCAGGACAGGTACAGCACGGGGTTAGATACAGAGTAAAGCTCCCTCTACACTGTCCCCATCAAACACTCCCAGGACAGGAACAGCACGGGGTTAGATACAGAGTAAAGCTCCCTCTACACTGTCCCACCTCAAACACTCCCAGGACAGGTACAGCACGGGGTTAGATACAGAGTAAATCTCCCTCTACACTGTCCCCATCAAACACACCCAGGACAGGTACATCACAGGGTTTGATTCAGAATAAAGCTCCCCCTAAACTGTCACAATCAAACACTCCCAGGACAGGTACAGCACGGGGTTAGATACAGAGTAAAGCTCCCTCTACACTGTCCACCTCAAACACTCCCAGGATAGGTACATCACAGGGTTTGATTCAGAATAAAGCTCCCCCAAAACTGTCACAATCAAACACTCCCTGGACAGGTAGAGCACGGGGTTAGGTACAGGGTAAAGCTCCCACTACACCGTCCCCATCCACCACTTCCAGGACAGGTCCAGCATGGGATTAAATACAGAGTAAAGCTCCCTCTCCACTGACCCCATCAAACTCACCCAGGACAGGCCCAGCACGGGGTTAGATACAGAGTAAAGCTCCCTGCAAACTGATCCCTTCAAATACTCCCAGGAGAGGTAAAGCACGGGTTTAGATACAGATTTAAACTCCTTCTACACAGTCCCCATCAAACACTCCCAAGACAGGTACAGCACGGGGTTAGATACAGAGTAAATCTCCCTCTACACAGTCCCCATCAAACACACCCAAGACAGGTACAGCACGGGGTTAGATACAGAGTAAAGCGCCCTCTACAGTGTCCGCATCAAACACTCCCAGGACCGATAGAGCATGGGGTTAGATACAGAGTAAAGCTCCCTCTACACTCTCCCCAACAAACACTCGCAGGGGAGGAACATAACAGGGTGAGGTACAGAATAAAGATCCTTCTCCACTGTCCTCAACAGACACATCATGTGGTTAGATACAGAGTAAGGAACCCTCTACACTGTCTCCATCAAACACTCTCAGGACAGCTGCAGCACTGGTTTAGATGCTGAGATAAGCTCCCCCTACACTGTCCCCATCACATTTTCCTAGGACAGGAAGAGCACAGGGTTAGATACAGAGTAAAGCTCCCTCTACACTGTCCCCAACAAACACTCCCAGGACAGGTACTTCAAGGGGTTAGATACAGAGTAAAACACCCTCTACACTGTCCCTTTCAAACACTGCCAGGACAGATCAAGCACGGGATTAGATACAGAGTAAAACCGCATCGACACTGTCCCCATCAAACACTCCCAGGACAGGTACAGCAGCAGTTAAGATACAGAGTAAAGCTCCCTCTACACTGACCCCAACAAACACTCCCAGGACAGGTACAACACAGGGTTTGATTAAGAGTAAATATCCCTCTAAACCGTCCCCATCAAATATTCCCAGGAAAGCTACAGCACAGGGTTAGATACAGAGTAAATCTCCCTCTACACTGTCCCCATCAAACACTCCCAGGGCTTGTTCAGTACAGGATTAGGGATAGAGTAAAGCTCCCTCTACACTGTCCCCATCAAACACTCCCAGGACAGGTACAGCACGGGGTTAGATACAGAGTAAATCTCCCTCTACACTGTCCCCATCAAACACTCCCAGGGCTTGTTCAGTACAGGATTAGGTATAGAGTAAAGCTCACTCTACACTGTCACCATCAAACATTCCAGGTCAGGTACAGCAAGGGTTTTGATACAGAGTAAAGCTGCCTCTAAACTGTCCCGATCAAACACTCCCAGGGCTTGTTCAGTACAGGATTAGATACAGAGCAAAGCTCTCTCTACACTCTCACAATCAAACATTCCAGGACAGGTACATCACAGGGTTAGATACAGAGTAAAGCTCCCTCTACACTGTCCCCATCAAACACTCCCAGGACAGGTACATCACAGGGCTGGTTGCTGAGTCAAGCCTCCTCTGTATCTAACCCCTTGCTGTATCTCTCCTGGGAGTGTTTGATATTGACAACGTTGGGGGAGCTTAACTCTGTATCTTAACCCGTGCTGCAGCTGTCCTGGGAGTGTTTGAAGGGGACAGTTTGGTGGCCACTTTTCTCTGTATCTAATCCTGTACTGTACCTGGCATTGGAGTGTTTCATGGAGACAGTGTGGATGGAGCTTTACTCTATATCTTAAACCGTGATGTACCTGTCCTGGGTGTGTTTGATGGGGACAGTGTAAAGGGAGCTTTACTCTATATCTTAAACCGTGCTGCACCTGTCCTGGGTGTGTTTGATGGGGACAGTGTAAAGGGAGCTTTACTCTATATCGTAAACCGTGCTGCACCTGTCCTGGGAGTGTTTGACAGGGTCAGTGTAGAGGGAGCTTTACTCTATATCTAACCCCGTGCTGTACCAGTCCTGGGAGTGTTTGATGGGGACAGTGTAGAGGGAGATTTACTCAGTATCTAACCTCGTGCTGTACCTGTCCTGGGAGTGTTTGATTGCAATAGTGTGGATGGAGCTTTACTCTGTATCTAACCCGGTGCTGTAACTGTACTGAGAGTGTTTGATTGGGATATTGTAGAGAGAGCTTTACACTGTATCTAACCCCGTGCTGTCCCTGGACTGGGAGTGTTTGATGGGGACAACGTAGAGTGAGCTTTACTCTGTATCTAATCCCGTGCTGTCCCTGGACTGGGAGTGTTTGATGGGGACAACGTAGAGTGAGCTTTACTCTGTATCTAATCCCGTGCTGTACCTTTCCTGGCAGTGGTTGACAGGGATCGTGTAGAGGGAGATTTACTCTGTATTTAACCACGTCCTGTACCTGTCCTTGGAATGTTTGATGGGGATAGTGTTGCGGGAGATTTACTCTGTATCTAACCCCGTGCTGTCCCTGGACTGGGAGTATTTGGTGGGAACAGTCTAGAGGAGGCTTTACTCAGCAACCAACCCTGTGCTGTACCTGTCCAGGGAGTGTTTGATGGGGACAGTGTAGAGGGAGCTTTACTCTGTATCTAACCCCGTGCCGTACCTGTCCTGGGAGTGTTTGATGGGGTCAGTGTAATGAGTGCTTTACTCTGTATCTCACTCCGTGCTGTGGCTGTCCTGGGAGTGTTTGATGGGGACAGTGTAGAGGGAGCTTTACTCTGTATCTAACCCCATGCTGTGGCTGTCCTGGGAATGTTTGATGGGGACAGTGTAGAGGGAGATTTACTCAAAATCTAACCTCGCGCTATACCTGTCCTGGGAGTGTTTGATTGCAATAGCGTGGATGGAGCCTTACTCTGTATCTAACCCCTTGTTGTAACTGTACTGAGAGTGTTTGATGGGGACAGTGTAGAGAGAGCTTTACACTGTATCTAACCTCGTGCTGTCCCTGGACTGGGAGTGATTGATGGGTGCAGTGTACAGGTATCTTTCCTCTGTATCTAAACCTGTGCCGTACCTGTCATGGAAGTGTTTGATGTGGACAGTGGAGAGGGAGCTTTACTCTGTATCTAACCTTTTGCTGCACCTGCACTGGGAGTGTTTGATGGGGACAGTGTAGGGGGAGATTTACTCTGTACTTAATCACGTCCTGTACCTGACCTTCGAATGTTTGATGGGGATGGTGTAGCGGGAGCTTTACTCTGTATCTAACCCTGTGCTGTACCTGTCCTGGGAGTGTTTGATGGGGACAGTGTAGAGGGAGCTTTACTCTGTCTCTAACCCCGTGCTGTACCTGTCCTGGGAGTGTTTGATGGGGACAGTGTAGAGGGAGCTTTACTCTGTATCTAACCCTGTGCTGTACCTGTCCTGGGAGTGTTTGATGGGGACAGTGTAGAGGGAGCTTTACTCTGTATCTAACCCTGTGCTGTAACTGTCCAGGGAGTCTCTAATGGGGACAGGGTAGTTGGAGTTTAACACTGTATCTAACCCTGTGATGTATTTGCGCTGGGAGTGTTTAATGGGGACAGTGTAGAGGGAGCTTTACTCTGTATCTAACCCCTTGCTGTACCTGTCCTGGGAGTGTTTGATGGGGACAGTGTAGAGGGAGATTTACTCTGTATCTAACCCCTTGCTGTACCTGTCCTGGGAGTGTTTGATGGGGACAGTGTAGAGGGAGCTTTACCCTGTATCTAACTCCGTGCTGTACCTGTCAGGGAGTGTTTGATGGGGACAGTGTAGAGGGAGCTTTACTCTGTATCTAACCCCGTGCTGTACCTGTCCTGGGAGTGTTTGATGGGGACAGTGTAGAGGGAGCTTTACTCTGTATCTAACCCCGTGCTGTACCTGTCCTGGGAGTGTTTGATGGTAGCAGTGTAGAGGGAGATTTACTCAAAATCTAACCTCGTGCTGCACCTGTCCTGGGAGTGTTTGATTGCAATAGTGTGGATGGAGCTTTACTCTGTATCTAACCCCATGCTGTAACTGTACTGAGAGTGTTTGATTGGGATATTGTAGAGAGAGCTTTACACTGTATCTAACCCCGTGCTGTCCCTGGACTGGGAGTGTTTGATGGGGACAATGTAGAGTGAGCTTTACTCTGTATCTAATCCCGTGCTGGACCTTTCCTGGCAGTGGTTGACGGGGATCGTGTAGAGGGAGATTTACTCTGTGTTTCACCACGTCCTGTACCTGTCCTTGGAATGTTTGATGGGGATAGTGTTGCCGGAGCTTTACTCTGTATCTTAAACCGTGCTGCACCTGTCCTGGGAGTGTTTGATGGGGTCACTGTAATGAGTGCTTTACTCTGTATCTAACCCCGTGCTGTACCTGTCCTGGGAGTGTTTGATGGGGACAGTGTAGAGGGAGCTTTACTCTGTATCTAACCCCGTGCTGTACCTGTCCTGGGAGTGTTTGATGGTAGCAGTGTAGAGGGAGATTTACTCAAAATCTAACCTCGTGCTGTACCTGTCCTGGGAGTGTTTGATTGCAATAGTGTGGATGGAGCTTTACTCTGTATCTAACCCCATGCTGTAACTGTACTGAGAGTGTTTGATTGGGATATTGTAGAGAGAGCTTTACACTGTATCTAACCCCGTGCTGTCCCTGGACTGGGAGTGTTTGATGGGGACAATGTAGAGTGAGCTTTACTCTGTATCTAATCCCGTGCTGTCCCTGGACTGGGAGTGTTTGATGGGGACAACGTAGAGTGAGCTTTACTCTGTATCTAATCCCGTGCTGTACCTTTCCTGGCAGTGGTTGACAGGGATCGTGTAGAGGGAGATTTACTCTGTATTTAACCACGTCCTGTACCTGTCCTTGGAATGTTTGATGGGGATAGTGTTGCGGGAGATTTACTCTGTATCTAACCCCGTGCTGTCCCTGGACTGGGAGTATTTGGTGGGAACAGTCTAGAGGAGGCTTTACTCAGCAACCAACCCTGTGCTGTACCTGTCCAGGGAGTGTTTGATGGGGACAGTGTAGAGGGAGCTTTACTCTGTATCTAACCCCGTGCCGTACCTGTCCTGGGAGTGTTTGATGGGGTCAGTGTAATGAGTGCTTTACTCTGTATCTCACTCCGTGCTGTGGCTGTCCTGGGAGTGTTTGATGGGGACAGTGTAGAGGGAGCTTTACTCTGTATCTAACCCCATGCTGTGGCTGTCCTGGGAATGTTTGATGGGGACAGTGTAGAGGGAGATTTACTCAAAATCTAACCTCGCGCTATACCTGTCCTGGGAGTGTTTGATTGCAATAGCGTGGATGGAGCCTTACTCTGTATCTAACCCCTTGTTGTAACTGTACTGAGAGTGTTTGATGGGGACAGTGTAGAGAGAGCTTTACACTGTATCTAACCTCGTGCTGTCCCTGGACTGGGAGTGATTGATGGGTGCAGTGTACAGGTATCTTTCCTCTGTATCTAAACCTGTGCCGTACCTGTCATGGAAGTGTTTGATGTGGACAGTGGAGAGGGAGCTTTACTCTGTATCTAACCTTTTGCTGCACCTGCACTGGGAGTGTTTGATGGGGACAGTGTAGGGGGAGATTTACTCTGTACTTAATCACGTCCTGTACCTGACCTTCGAATGTTTGATGGGGATGGTGTAGCGGGAGCTTTACTCTGTATCTAACCCTGTGCTGTACCTGTCCTGGGAGTGTTTGATGGGGACAGTGTAGAGGGAGCTTTACTCTGTCTCTAACCCCGTGCTGTACCTGTCCTGGGAGTGTTTGATGGGGACAGTGTAGAGGGAGCTTTACTCTGTATCTAACCCTGTGCTGTACCTGTCCTGGGAGTGTTTGATGGGGACAGTGTAGAGGGAGCTTTACTCTGTATCTAACCCTGTGCTGTAACTGTCCAGGGAGTCTCTAATGGGGACAGGGTAGTTGGAGTTTAACACTGTATCTAACCCTGTGATGTATTTGCGCTGGGAGTGTTTAATGGGGACAGTGTAGAGGGAGCTTTACTCTGTATCTAACCCCTTGCTGTACCTGTCCTGGGAGTGTTTGATGGGGACAGTGTAGAGGGAGATTTACTCTGTATCTAACCCCTTGCTGTACCTGTCCTGGGAGTGTTTGATGGGGACAGTGTAGAGGGAGCTTTACCCTGTATCTAACTCCGTGCTGTACCTGTCAGGGAGTGTTTGATGGGGACAGTGTAGAGGGTCTTTTACTCTGTATCTAACCCCGTGCTGTACCTGCCCTGGGAGTCTCTGATGGGGACAGTCTAGAGGCCGCTTTTCTCTGTATCTAACTCTGTGCTGTACCTTTCCTGCGAATGTTTCATGGTGACAATGTAGAGGGAGCTTTACTCTGTATCTAACCCCGTGCTGCACGAGCCCTGGGAGTGTTTGATGAGGACAGTCCAGAGCGCGCTTTTCTCTGGATCTAAGGCTGTACTGTATCTGTCATGGGAGTGTTTGATGAGGACAGAGTGGAGGGAGCTTTACTCTGTATATAATCCCATGCTGTACCTATCCTGGGATTGTTTGATGTTGACAGTGTAGAGAGATCTTTACTCAGCATCTAATAACGTACTGAACAAGCGCTAGGAGTATTTGAAGGGGCAATGTAGAGGGAGCTTTACACTGTATCTAATCCCATACTGATCAATCCCTAGGAGTGTTTGATGGGGTCAGTGTAGTTTGAGCTTTACTCTCTATCTAACAACGTCCTGTACCTGTCCTTGGAGTGTTTGATGGGGATAGTATAGCGGGAGCTTAACGCTGTATCTAACCCCGTGCTGTACCTGTCCTGGGAGTGTTCTATGGGGTCAGTGTAGGGGGAGCTTAAATATGTATCTTAACCCGTGCTGCAGTTGTCCTGGGAGTGTTTGATGAGGACAGCTTAGAGGGAGCATTACTCTGTATCTAACCCCATGCTGTATCTCTCCTGGGAGTGTTTGATGATACAGTGTAGTGGGAGCTTTATAATTTTTCTAACCCCGTGCTGTCCCTATCCTGGGAGTGTTTGATAGGGTCAGTGTAGAGGGAGATGTATTCTGTATCTAACCTCGTGCTGTACCTGTCTTGAGAGTATTTGATGGGGACGGTGTAGAGGGAGCTTTACTCTGTATCTAACCCCGTGCTGTACCTGTCCTGGGAGTGTTTGTTTGGGACCGTGTAGAGGGAGCTTTACTCTGTATCTTACCCCGTGCTGTACCTGTCCTGGGAGTGTTTGATGGTGACAGTGTAGTGGGAGCTTTACTCTGTATCTAATAACGTACTGAACAATGTTCTGTTGAAGGTTCATGAGGACTCGAAACGTCAACTCTTTTCTTCTCCACCGATGCTGCCAGACCTGCTGAGTTTTTCCAGGTAATTCTGTTTTTGTTTTGGACTTCCAGCATCCGCAGTTTTTTTGCTTTTAAGCGCTAGGAGTGTTTGATGGGGTCAGTGTAGAGGGAGTTTTACTCTGTATCTAACCCCATGCTGTAACTGCCCTGGGAGTGTTTGATGGGGACAGTGTAGAGGGAGCTTTACTCTGTATCTAACCCTGTGCTGTACCTGTCCTGGGAGTGTTTGATTGGGACAGTGTAGAGGGAGCTTTACTCTGTATCTAACCCTGTGCAGTAACTGCCCTGGGAGTGTTTGAAGGGGACGCTGTAGAGGGAGCTTTACTCTGTAACTAATCCCGTACTGAACAAGCCCTAGGATTGTTTGATGTGGTCAGTGTAGAGGGAGCATTACTCTGTATGTAACCTCGTGCTGTACCTGTCCTGGGAGTGTTTGATGGGGTCAGTGTGGAGGGAGCTTTACTCTGTATGTAACCTCGTGCTGTACCTCTCCTGGGAGTGTTTGATGGGGTCAGTGTAGAGGGAGCTTTACTGTGTATCTAACACCATGCTGCACTTGCCCTGAGAGTGTTTGATGGGCATGGTCTACAGGCCGTTTTTCTCTGTATCTAAGCCTGTACTGTGTCTGTCATTGCAGCGTTTCATGGAGACAGTGTGTAGAGAGCCTTACTCTGAATCATAACCTGTGATGTACCTGTCCTGGCAGTGTTTGATAGGGACAGTGTTTGGTGGAGAGTAAAGCAGGTACAGCACGAGGTTAGATACAGAGTAAAGCTCCCTCTACACTGTCCCCATCAAACACTCCCAGGACAGGTACAGCACGGGGTTAGATACAGAGTAAAGCTCACTCTACACTGTCGGCCATCAAACACTCCCAGGACAGGAACATCACAGTGTTTGATTCAGAGCAAAGCTCCCTCCACACTTCCTCCATGAAACACTCCCATGACAGGTACAGCACAGGGTTAGATACAGAGTAAAGCTCCCTATACACCGTTCTCATCGAACACTCCCAGGACAGGTACAGCACGGGGTCAGATACAGAGTAAAGCTCCCTCTACACTGTCCCCTTCAAACACTCCCACGACAGGTACAGAACAGGGTTAGATACAGAGTAAAGTTCCCTCGACACTGTCCCAATCAAACACGCCCAGGACAGGTACAGCACGGGGTTAGATACAGAGTAAAGCTCCCTATACTCGATCCTCATCAAACACTCTCAGGTCAGGAACATCATAGTGTTTGATTCAGAGCATAGCTCACTCCACACTGCCTCCATGAAACACTCCCAGGACAGGTACAGCATGGGTTTAGAAACAGAGTAGATCTCCCTCAACACTGTCCCCATCATACATTCCCAGGACAGGTACAGCACAGGGTTAGATACAGAGTAGAGCTCCCTCAACACTGTCCCCATCAAACACTGCCAGGACAGGTACAGCACGGGGTAAGAAAGAGAGTAAAGATCCCTCTACATTGTCCCCATTAAACACTCCCAGGAGTGGCACAGCACGGGGTGAGAAAGAGAGTAAACGTCCCTCGACTCTGTCCCCATCAAACACTCCATGGACAGGTAGATGACAGGGAAAGATACAGAATAAAGCTCCCGCTACTCTTCCAATCAAACACTCCCAGGACTGGTACATCATAGGGTTTGATTCAGAGCAAAGCTCCCTCCACACTGCCTCCATAAAACACTCCCAGGAAAGGTACAACACAGGGTTAGATACAGAGTAAAGCTACCTCTATAATGGCCACATCAAACACTCCCAGGACAGGTACTGCACGGGGTTAGATACAGAGTAAAGCTCCCTCTACACTGTCCCCATCAAACACACCCAGGACAGGTACATCACATTGTTTGATTCAGAGCAAAGCTCACTCCACACTGCCTCCATGAAACAATCCCAGGACAGGGACAGCACGGGGTTAGATACAGAGTAAAGCTCCCCCTATACTGTTCCCATCAAACATTCCCAGGATAGATACATCACATTGTTTGATTCAGATCGAAGCTCACTCCACACTGCCTCCATGATACACTCACAGGACAGGTACAGCACGGAGTTAGATAGAGAGTAAAGCTCCCTAAACTCTGTCCCCATCAAACACTCCTCGGACAGGTAGATCACGGGATTAGATACAGAATAAAGCTCCCTCCACAATGTCCCCATCAAACATTACGAGGACAGGTACAGCACGGGTGAAGATACAGAGCAGAGCTCCCTCTACACTGTCCCCATCAAACACTCCCAGGTCAGGTACGGCACGGAGTTAGATACAGAGTAAAGCTCCCACTACACTGTCCCCATCAAACACTCCCAGGGCAGGTACAGCACGAGGTTAGATACCGAATAAAGCTCCCTCTACACTGTCCCCATCTACACTCCCAGGACAGGTACAGCACGGGGTAAGATACAGAGTAAAGCTCCCTCTACACTGTCCCCATCAAACGCCCAGGACAGGTACAGCACGGGGTTAGATACAGAGTAAAGCTCCCTCTACACTGTCCCCATCAAACACGCCCAGGACAGGTACAGCACGGGGTTAGATACAGAGTAAAGCTCCCCCAATACTGTCCCCATCAAACACTCCCAGGACAGGTACAGCACGGGGTTAGATACAGAGTAAAGCTCCCTCTGCACTGTCCCCATCAAACATTCCCAGGACAGGTACAGCATGGGGTTAGATACACAGTAGAGCTCCTTCTATACTGTCCCCATCAAACACGCCTAGGACAGGTACACCATGGGGTTAGATACAGAGTAAAGCTCCCTAAACTATGTCCCCATCAAACACACCCGGACAGGTACATCACGGGATTAGATACAGAATAAAGCTCCCTCTACAATGTCCCCATCAAACATTACGAGGACAGGTACAGCACGGGTGAAGATACAGAGTAAAGCTCCCTCTAAACTGTCCCCATCAAACACTCCCAGGGCAGGTACACCATGGGGTTAGATACAGAGTAAAGTTCCCTCTACACTGTCCCCATCACACATTCCCAGGGCTGGTAAATCATAGGGTTTGATTCAGAGCAAAGCTCCCTCCACACTGCCTCCATGAAACACTCCCTGTACACCGTCCCCATCAAACACTCCCAGGACAGGAACATCACAGTGATTGAATCAGAGCAAAGCTCACTCCACACGGCCTCCATGAAACACTCCCAGGACAGGTACAGCACGGGGTTAGATACAGAGTAGAGCTCCCTCTACAACTGTCTCCATCAAACACTCCCCGGACAGGTACAGCATGGGGTTAGATACAGAGTAAAGCTCCCCCTACACTGTCCACATCAAACGCTCCCAGGACAGGTACAGCATGGGGTTAGATACAGAGTAAAGGTCCCTATACTTGGTCCCCATCAAACTCTCTCAGGACAGGTACAGCACAGTGTTTGATTCAGAGCATAGCTCACTCCACACTGCCTCCATGAAACACCCCCAGAACAGGTACAGCACGGGGTCAGATACAGAGTAGAGCTACCTCTACACCGTCCCCATCAAACATTCCCAGGACAGGTACAGCACAGGGTTAGATACAGAGTAAAGCTCCCTCTTCAACGTCCCCATCAAACACTCCCACGACAGGTACATCACGGGGTTAGATACAGATTAGTGCCCCCTCTTCAATGTCCCCATCAAACATTACGAGGATAGGTACAGCACGGGTGAAGATACAGAGTAAAGCTCCCCCTACAGTGTCCCCATCAAACACTCCCAGGACAGGTACAGCACAGGGTTAGATACAGATTAAAGTTCCCTCGTCACTGTCCCAATCAAACACTCCCAGGACAGGTACATGACGAGGTTAGATACAGAGTAATGCTCCCTCTACACCATCCCTAACAAAAACCCCCAGGACAGGTACAGGACGGGGTTAGATACAGAGTAAAGGTATCGCTACACGGACCACATCAAACACTCCCAGGACAGCTACAACACGGGGTAAGAAAGAGATTACAGCTCTCTCTACACTGGCCCCATTAAACACTCCCAGGAGTGGCACAGCACGGTGTTAGAAAGAGAGTAAACGTCCCTTTACTCTGTCCCCATCAAACACTCCATGGACAGGCAGATCACAGGGTTAGATACAGAGTAAAGCTCTCACTACACTGTCCCCATCATACACTCCCAGGACAGGTACAGCACGGGGTAAGATACAGAGTAAAGCTCCCTCTACACTGACCCTATCAAACACTCCCAGGACTGGTACATCATAGGGTTTCATTCAGAGCAAAGCTCCCTCCACACTGCCTCCATGAAACACTCACAGGATAGGTACAACACAGGGTTAGATACAGAGTAAAGCTCCCTCTACACCGTCCCCATCAAACACTCCCACGACAGGTACATCACGGGGTTAGATACAGATTAGCGCCCCCTCTACAACGTCCCCATCAAACATTACGAGGATGGGTACAGCACGGGTGAAGATACAGAGTAAATCTCCCCCTGCAGTGTCCCCATCAAACACTCCCAGGACAGATACAGCACAGGGTTAGATAGAGAGTAAATTTCCCACGACACTGTCCCAATCAAACACTCCCAGGACAGGTACATCACGAGGTTAGATGCAGAGTAAAGTTCACTCTACACTGTCCCCATCAAACACTCCCAGGACAGGTACAACATTGGTTTAGATACAGAGTAGAGTTCACTCTACACTGACCCCATCAAACAGTCCCAGGGCAGGTACAGCACGGGGTTAGATGCAGACAAGAGCTCCCTCTCCACTGTCCCCATTAAACACTCCAAAGGCAGGTACACCATGGGGTTAGATCCAGAGTAAAGGTCCCTCTACACTGTTCCCATCAAACACGCCCAGGACAGGTGCAGCACGGGGTTAGATACAGAGCAAAGCTACCTCTGCACCGTCCCAAACAAACACTCCCAGGACAGGTACAGCATGGGGTTAGATACAGAGTAGAGCTCCCTCTACACGGTCCCCATCAAACACTCTCACGACAGGTACATCACGGGGTTAGATACAGATTAGCGCCCCCTCTACAATGACCCCATCAAACATTACGAGGACAGGTACAGTACGGGTGAAGATACAGACTAAAGCTCCCTGTACACTGTCCCCATCAAACACTCCCAGGACTGGGACAGCATGGGGTTAGATACAGAGTAAAGCAACCTCTACACTGTCCCCATCAAACACTCCAAGGACAGGTACAGCACAGAGTTAGATACAGAGTAAAGCTCTCCCTACAGTGTCCCCATCAAACACTCCCTGGACAGGTACAGCACGAGGTAAGATACAGAGTAAAGCTCACTATACACAGTCCCCATCAAATGCTCCCAGGACAGGTACAGCACAGTGTTTGATTCAGAGCAAAGCTCCCTCCACACTGCCTCCATGAAACACTCCCATGACAGGTACAGCACTGGGTGAGATACAGAGCAAAGCTCCCTGTACTCGATCCCCATCAAACACTCCCAGGACAGGAACAGCACGGGGTTAGATACAGAGTAAAGCTCACTCCACACTGTCCCCATCAAACACTCCCAGGACAGGTACAGCACGGGGTTAGAAACAGAGTAAAGCTCCCTCTACACCGTCCCCATCAAACACTCCCACAACAGGTACATCACGGGGTTAGATACAGATTAGCGCCCCCTCTACAACGTCCCCATCAAACATTATGAGGACAGGTACAACACGGGTGATGATACAGAGTAAAGCTCCCCCTACAGTGTCCCCATCAAACACTCCCAGGACAGGTACAGCACAGGGTTAGATACAGAGTAAATTTCCCTCGACAGTGTCCCAATCAAACACTCCCAGGACAGGTACATCACGAGGTTAGATACAGAGTAAAGTTCCCTCTAGACTGTTCCCATCAAACATTCACAGGGCAGGTACACCATGGGGTAAGATACAGAGTAAAGCTCCCTCGACACTGCCTCCATGAAACACTCCCAGGACAGGTACAGCACGAGGTAATATACAGAGTAAAGCTCCCTTTACACTGTCCCCATCAAACACGCCCAGGACAGGTACATCACGGGGTTAGATACAGATTAGCGCCCCCTCTACAACGTCCCCATCAAACATTATGAGGATAGGCACAACACGGGTGAAGATACAGAGTAAAGCTCCCCCTACAGTGTCCCCATCAAACACTCCCAGGACAGGTACAGCACAGGGTTAGATACAGAGTAAATTTCCCTCGACAGTGTCCCAATCAAACACTCCCAGGACAGGTACATCACGAGGTTAGATACAGAGTAAAGTTCCCTCTAGACTGTTCCCATCAAACATTCACAGGGCAGGTACACCATGGGGTAAGATACAGAGTAAAGCTCCCTCTACACTGCCTCCATGAAACACTCCCAGGACAGGTACAGCACGGGGTTAGATACAGAGTTAATCTCCCTCTACACTGTCCCCATTAAACATTCCCAGGACAGGTACAGCACGGGGTTTGATACACAGTAGAGCTCCCTCTACACTGTCCCCATCAAACACGCCTAGGACTGGTACACCATGGGGTTAGATAGAGAGTAAAGCTCCCTCTACTCTGTCCCCATCAAACAATACCGTACTGGTACATCACAGAGTTTGATTCAGAGTAAAGCTCCCTCCACACTGTCCGCATCAAGCACTCACAGGACAGGTACAGCAAGTGGGTAGATACAGAGTAAAGCTCCCTCTACACTGTGCCCAACAAACACTCCCAGGGGAGGAACAACACGGTGTTAGATGCAGAGTAAAGATCCCTCTACGCTGTCCCCGTCAAACACACCCAGGACAGGTACAGCACAGGGTTAGATACAGATCGAAGCTCACTCCACACTGCCTCCATGAAACACTCACAGGACAGGTACAGCACCGAGTTAGATAGAGAGTACAGTTCCCTCTACGATATCCCCATCAAACACTCCCAGCGCAGGTGCAGCACGGGGTTAGATACAGAGTAAAGCTGCCTCTACACTGTCCCCATCAAACACTCCCAAGGCAGGTACAGCACGGGGTTAGATAAAGAGTAAAGCTCTCTCTACACCGTCCCCAACAAACACACGCAGGGAATGTACACCATGGGGTTCGATACAGAGTAAACTGCCCTCTACACTGTCCCCATCAAACACTCCCAGGACAGGGACAGCACGGGGTTAGATACAGAATAAAGCTCCCTATACTCGGTCCCCATCAAACACTCTCAGGACAGGAACATCACAGTGATTGAATCAGAGCAAAGCTCACTCCACACGGCCTCCATGACACACTCCCAGGACAGGTACAGCATGGGGTTAGATACAGAGTAAAGCTCCCTCTACACTGTCCCCCTCAAACATTCCCAGGACAGGTACAGCACGGGGTTAGATACACATTAGATCTCCCTCTACGCTGTCCCCATCAAATACGCCTAGGAGAGGTACACCATGGGGTTAGATACAGAGTAAAGCTCCCTCTACAATGTCCCCATCAAACACTCCCAGGACAGGTACAGCACGTGGTTAGATACAGAGTATAGCTCCCTCTACAATGTCCCCATCAAACACTCCCAGGACAGGTACAGCACGGGTGAAGATACAGAGTAAAGCTCCCTCTACTGCGTCCCCATCAAACACTCCCAGGACTGGTACAGCACGGGGTAAGATACAGTGTACAGCACCCTCTACACTGTCCCCATCAAACACTCCCAGGACAGGTTCAGCATGGGGTTAGATACAGACCAAAGCACCCTGTAAACCGTCCCCATCAAACATTCCCAGGACAGTGACATCAAATTGTTTGATTCAGAGCAAAGCTACCACTATACTGACCACATCAAACACTCCCAGGACAGGTAAGCACGGGGTTAGATACTGACTAAAGCTCCCTCAACACCTTCCCCATCAAACACTCCCAGGACACGTACAGCACGGGGTTAGATACAGATTAGCGCCCCCTCTACAACTGTCTCCATCAAACATTACGAGGACAGGTACAGCACGGGTGAAGATACAGACTAAAGCTCCCTGTACACTGTCCCCATCAAACACTCCCAGGACTGGTACAGCATGGAGTTAGATACAGAGTAAAGCTCCCCCTACAGTGTCCCCATCAAACACTCCCTGGACAGGTACAGCACGAGGAAAGATACAGAGTAAAGCTCACTCTACACAGTCCCCATCAACTGCTCCCAGGACAGGTACAGCACAGTGTTTGATTCAGAGCAAAGCTCCCTGTACTCGATACCCATCAAACACTCCCAGGACAGGAACAGCACGGGGTGAGATACAGACAAAAGGTCCCCCTACACTGTTCCCATCAAACACACCAAGGACAGGAACATCAATATGTTTGATTCAGAGCAAAGCTCACTCCACACTGCCTCCATGGAACACACCCCAGGACAGGGACAGCACGGGGTTAGATACAGAGCAGAGCTCCCTCTACACTGTCGCCATCAAACACTCCCAGGACAGGTACAGCACGGGGTTAGATACAGAGCAGAGCTCCCTCTACACTGTCGCCATCAAACACTCCCAGGACAGGTACAGCACGGGGTTAGATACAGAGCAGAGCTCCGTCTAAACTGTCCCCATCAAATACTCCCAGGACAGGTACAGCATGGGGTTAGATACAGAGTAAAGCTCCCTCTACACTGTCCCCATCAAACACTCCCAGGATTGGTACAGCACGGGGTTAGATACAGAGTAAAGCTCCCCCTATACTGTCCCCATCAAACACTCCCAGGGCAGGTACACCATGGGGTTAGATACAGAGTAAAGTTCCCTCCACACTGTCCCCATCACACATTCCCAGGGCTGGTAAATCATAGGGTTTGATTCAGAGCAAATCTCCCTCCACACTGCCTCCATGAAACACTCCCAGGACAGGTACAGCATGGGGTTAGATACAGAGTAAAGCTCCCTCTACACTATCCCCATCAAACACTCCCAGGGCAGGTACAGCACGGGGTTAGATACAGACCAAAGCACCCTGTACACCGTCCCCATGAAACACTCCCAGTGCAGGTACAGCATGGGATTAGATACAGAGTAAAGCTCCCTCTACACTGTCCCCATCAAACACTCCCAGGACAGTTACTGCACGGGGTTAGAAACAGAACAAAGCTCCCTCTACTCTGTCCCCAGCAAACACTCCCAGGACTGGAACATCGCAGTGTTTGATTCAGAGCAAAGCTCACTCCACACTGCCTCTATGAAACATACCCAGAACAGGTACAGCACGGGGTTAGATACAAAGTAGAGCTCCATCTACACTGTCCCCATCAAACACTCCCAGGACAGGTACAGCACGGGGTTAGATACAGAGTAAAGCTCCCTCTACACTGTCCCCATCAAACACTCCCAGGACAGGTACAGCACGGGGTTACATACAGAGTAAAGCTCCCTCTACACTGTCCCCATCAAACACTCCACGGACAGGTGGGTCACAGGGTTAGATACAGAGTAAAGCTCCCTCTACACTGTCCCCATCAAACACTCCCAGGACAGGTACAACACGGGGTTAGATACAGTGTAAAGCTCCCTCTACACTGTCCCCATCAAATACTCCCAGGACAGGTACAGCACGGGGTTAGATACAGAGTAAAGCTCCCTCTACACTGTCCCCATCAAACACTCCCAGGACAGGTACAGCACGGGGTTAGATACAGAGTAAAGCTCCCTCTACACTGTCCCTATCAAACACTCCCAGGACAGGTACAGCACGGGGTTAGATACAGAGTAAAGCTCCCTCTACACTGTCCACATCAAAAGCTCCCAGGACAGGTACAGCACGGGGTTAGATACAGAGTAAAGCTCCCTCTACACTGTCCACATCAAAAGCTCCCAGGACAGGTACAGCACGTGGTTAGATACAGAGAAAAGCTCCTTCTACACTGTACCATCAAACACTCTCAGGAGAGATACAGCACGGGATTAGATACAGAGTAAAGCTCCCTCTACACTGTGCTCATCAAACATTCCTGGGGCTTGTTCAGTATGGTATTAGACACAGGGCAAAGCTCTCTCTGCACTGTCAACATCAAACATTCCCAGGACATGTGCAGCACGGTTTAAGATATAGAGGAAAGCTCCCTCTACACTGTCCCCATCAAACACTCCCAGGACAGGTACATCACAGGGTATGATTCAGAGTAAAGCTCCCTCCACACTGTCTCCATGAAACACTCCAATGACAGATACAGCACGGGGTTACATACAGAGTCAGGTTCCCTCTACACTGACCCTATCAAACACTCCCAGGACAGATACAACACAGGGTTAGATACAGAGTAAAGCTTACACAACACTTTCCCCATCAAACACTCCCAGGACAGGTCCAGCACGGGATTGGATACAGAGTAAAGCTCCCCCTACACGGTCCCCATCAAACACTCACAGGACAGGTACAGCACGGGGTGAGATATAGAGTAAAGCCCCCTCTACATCGTCCCCATCGAACACTCCCAGGACAGGTACAGCACGTGGTTTGATACAGAGTAAAGCTCCTTCTACACTGTACCATCAAACACTCTCAGGAGAGATACAGCACGGGATTAGATACAGAGTAAAGCTCCCTCTACACTGTCCCCATCAAACAAACCCAAGACAGGTACAGCACGTGGTTAGATACAGAGTAAAGCTCCCTCTACACTGTCCCCATCAAACACTCACAGGACAGGTTGAGCACGGTGTTAGATACAGAGTAAAGCTCCCGTCTAACTGATCCCATCAAACACTCCCAGGACAGGTACAGCACGGGATTGGATACAGAGTAAAGCTCCCTCTAAACGGTCCCCATCAAACACTCACAGGACAGGTACAGCACGGGGTTAGATATAGAGTAAAGCCCCCTCTACATCGTCCCCATCAAACACTCCCAGGACAGGTACAGCACGTGGTTAGATACAGAGTAAAGCTCCCTCTACACTGTCCCCATCAAACACTCCCAGGACAGGTACCGCAAGGGATTAGATACAGACTAAAGCTCCCTCTACACTGTCCCCATCAAACACACCCAAGACAGGTGCAGCACGGAGTTAGATACAGAGTAAATCTCCCTCTACACTGTCCCCATCAAACACTCCCAGGACAGGTACAGCACGTGGTTAGATACAGAGTAAATCTCCCACTACACCGTCCCCATCAAACACTCCCAGGACAGGTACAGCACGGGATTAGATACAGAGTAAAGCTCCCTCTACACTGTCCCCATCAAACACTCACAGGACAGGTACAGCACGGGGTTCGATACAGAGTAAATCTCCCTCTACACTGTCACCATCAAACACTCCCAGGACAGATCAAGCACGGGATTAGATACAGAGTAAAGCACCCTCTGCACTGACCTGATCAAACATTCCCAGGAGAGACACAGCACGGAGTTAGATACAGAGTAAAGATCCCTCCTCATTGTCACAATCAAACATTCTCAGGACAGGGACAACACGGGGCTAGATACAGAGTAATGCTCACACTACAACTCCCCCATCAACCACTCCCAGGGCAGGTCCAGCAAGGGGTAAGATAGAGTGTAAATATCCATCGACACTGTCCCCTTCCAACACACCCAGGACAGGTAAAGCACGAGGTTAGATACAGAGTAAAGCTCCCTCCACACTGTCACCATCAAACATTCCCAGGACAGGTACAGCACGTGGTTAGATACAGAGTAAAGCACCCTCTACACTGTCCCCATCAAACACTCCCAGGACAGGTACAGCACGGGGTTAGATACAGAGTAAAGCTCCCTCTACACCGTCCCCATCAAACACTCCCAGGACAGGTACAGCACGGGGTTAGATACAGAGTAAAGCTCCATCTACTCTGTCCCCATCAAACACTCCCAGGACAGGTACAGCACGGGGTTAGATACAGAGTAAAGCTCCCTCTACACTGTCCCCATCAAACACTCCCAGGACAGCTACAGCATGGTGTTAGATACAGAGTAAAGCTCCCTGTACACTGTCCGAAACAGACACTCCCAGGGGAGAAAACATCATGGGTTTAGATGCAGAGTAAAGCTCCCTCTAAACTGTCACCATCAAACACTCCCAGGACAGGTACAGCACGGGGTTATATACAGAGTAAAGCTCCCTCTACACTGTCCACAACAAACACTCCCAGGACAGGTACAGCACGGGGTTAGATACAGAGTAAATCTCTAACTACACTGACCCCATCAAACACTCCTTGGACAGGTACAGCAACAGGTGACATACAGAGTAAAGCTCCCTCGACACTGTCCCCGTCAAACACTCCCAGGACAGGTACAGCACGGGGTTAGATACAGAGTAAAGCTCCCCCTACAACGTCCCCATCAACACGCCCAGGACAAGTAAAACACGGGGTTAGATACAGAGTAAATCTGCCTCTCCACTGTCCCCATCAAACACTCCCAGGACAGGTACAGCACAGGGTTAGATACAGAGTAAAGCTCCCTCTACACTGTCCCCATCAAACACTCCCAGGACAGGTACAGCACGGGGTTAGATACAGAGTAAAGCTTCATCTACACTGTCCCCATCAAACACTCTCAGGACAGGTACAGCACGGGGTTAGATACAGAGTAAAGCTCCCTCTGCACCGTGCCCATCAAACACTCCCAGGGCAGGTACAGCATGGGGTTAGATACAGAGCAAAGCTCCCTGCAATCTGATCCCATGTAACGGTCCAAGGACACTTATAGCATGGGATTAGATACAGAGTAAAGCTTCCTCTACACTGTCCCCATCAAACACACACAGGACAGGTAATGCATGGGATTAGATACAGAGTAAATTTCTCTCTACACTGACCACATCAAACACTCCCAGGACAGGTAACACACGGGGTTAGATACAGTGTAAAGGTCCCCCTACACCGTCCCCATCAACCATTCCCAGGACAGGTACAGCACGGGATTAAATACAGACTAAAGCTCCCTCTACAGTGTCCCCATCAAACACTCCCAGGACAGGTACAGCACGGGGTTAGATACAGAGTAAACCTCCCTCTACACTGTCTCCATCAAACACTCCCAGGACAGGTACAGCAGAGGGTTAGATACAGAGAATAGGTCCCTCTACACTGTCACCATCAAACACTCCCAGGACAGGTACAGAACGGGGTTAGATGCAGAGTAAAGCTAACTCTACACTGTCCCCATCAAACACTTTCAGGACAGGTACAGCACGGGGTTAGATACAGAGTAAAGCTCCCTCTACACTGTCCCCATCAAACACTCCCAGGACAGGTACAGCACGGGGTTAGATACACAGAAAAGCTCCCTCTACACCGTCCCCATCAACCACTCCCAGGACAGGTCCAGCACGGGATTAAATACAGACTAAAGCTCCCTCTACAGTGTCCTCATCAAACACTCCCAGGACAGGTACAGCACAGGGTTAGATACAGAGTAATGCCCCATCGACACTGTGCGCATCAAACACTCCCTGGACAGGTACAGCATGGGGTTAGATACAGAGTAAAGCTCCCTCTACACTCTCCCCATCAAACTCTCCCAGGACAGGCACAGCACGGGATTAGAGTCAGAGTAAAGCTCCCTCTGCACGGTCACCATCAAACACTCCCAGGACAGGTACATCAACAAGGTTTGATTCAGAGTAAAGCTCGCTCTGCACTGTCCCTAATAAAAACTCACAGGGGAGGAACATAACAGGGATAGGTCCACAGTAAAGCTCCCTGTACACTGACCCCATCAAACACTCCCAGGACAGGTACAGTAACGGATTAGATACAGAGTAAAGCTCCTTCGACACTGTCACCATCAAACACTCCCAGGACAGGTAGAGCACGGGGTGAGATACAGAGTAATGCTCCCTCTGGACTGTCCCCTTCGAACACTCCCAGGACAGGTACAGCATGGGGTTAGATACACAGTAGAGCTCCCTCTACACTGTCCCCATCAAACTATCCCAGGACAGTTACAGCACAAGGTTAGATACAGAGTAAATTTCCCTCTACATTGTCCCCAAGAAAACACTCCCGGACAGGTACAGCACGGTATTAGATACAGAGTAAGGATCCCTTTACACTCTCCCCATCAAACTCACCCAGGACAGTTACAGAACGGGTTAAGATACAGAGTAAAGCTCCTTGTAAACTGATCCCATCAAATACTCCCAGGACAGGTAAAGCACCGGGTTATATACAGAGTAATTCTCCCTCTACACTGTCTCCATCAAACACTCCCAGGACAGGTACAGCACGGGGTTAGATACAGAGTAAAGCTCCCTCTACACTGTCCCCATCAAACAATCCCAGGACAGGTACAGCACGGAGTTAGATACAGAGTAAAGCTCCCACTACACTATCCCCATAAAACACTCCCAGGACAGGTACAGCACGGGGTAGATACAGAGTAGAGCTCCCTCTACACTGTCCCCATCAAACACTCCCAGGACTGGTACATCACAGGGTTTGATTCAGAGCAAAGCTCCCTCCACATTGCCACCATGAAACACTCCCAGGACAGGTACAGCTCGGGGTTAGATACAGAGTAAAGCTCCCTCTACACTGTCCCCATCAAACACTCCCAGGACAGGGACAGCACGGGGTTAGATACAGAGTAAAGCTCCCTCTACACTGTCCCCATCAAACACTCCCAGGACAGGTACAGCACTGGTTTAGATACAGAGTAAAGCTCCCTCTACGCTGTCCCCATCAAACAATCCCAGGACAGGTACAGCACTGGTTTAGATACAGAGTAAAGCTCCCTCTACACTGTCCCCATCAAACACTCCTTCGACAGGTACAGCAAGGGGTTAGATACAGAGTAAAGCTCCCTCCCCACTGTCCCCAACCAACACTCCCAGGAAAGATACAACAGAACGTTATATACAGAGTAAATCTCCCTGTACACTGTCCCCATCAAACACTCCCAGGACAGGTACAGCACGGGGTTAGATACAGAGTAAAGCTCCCTCTACACTGTCCCCATCAAACACTCCCTGGACAGGTACAGCACGTGATTAGATACAAAGTAAAGCTCCCTCTTCACTGTCCCCATCAAACACTCCCAGGACAGGTACAGCACGGGGTTAGATACAGAGTAAATCTCCCTCTACACTGACCCCATCAAACACTCCCAGGACAGGTACAGCATGGGGTTAGATACAGAGTAAAGCTCCCTTTACACTGTCCCCATCAAACACTCCCTGGACAGGTACAGCACGGGATTAGATACAGAGTAAAGCTCCCTCTACACTGTCCACATCAAACACTCCCAGGATAGGAACAGCACGGGGTTAGATACAGAGTAAAGCTCCCTCTACACTGTCCACCTCAAACACTCCCAGGACAGGTACATCACAGGGTTTGATTCAGAATAAAGCTCCCCCTAAAATGTCACAATCAAACACTCCCTGGACAGGTAGAGCACGGGGTTAGGTACAGGGTAAGCTCCCACTACACCGTCCCCATCAACCACTCCCAGGACAGGTCCAGCATGGGATTAAATACAGAGTAAAGCTCCCTCTCCACTGACCCCATCAAACTCACCCAGGACAGGCCCAGCACGGGGTTAGATACAGAGTAAAGCTCCCTGCAAACTGATCCCATCAAATACTCCCAGGAGAGGTAAAGTACGGGTTTAGATACAGATTTAAACTCCCTCTACACAGTCCCCATCAAACACACCGAAGACAGGTACAGCACGGGGTTAGATACAGAGTAAAGCTCCCTCTACACTGTCCCCATCAAACACTCCCAGGACTGGTACAGCACGGGGTTAGATACAGAGTAAATCTCCCTCTACACTGTCCCCATTAAACACTCCCAGGACAGGTACAGCACGGGGTTAGATACAGAGTAAAGCGCCCTCTACAGTGTCCGCATCAAACACTCCCAGGACCGATAGAGCATGGGGTTAGATACAGAGTAAAGCTCCCTCTACACTCTCCCCAACAAACACTCCCAGGGGAGGAACATAACAGGGTGAGGTACAGAATAAAGATCCTTCTCCACTGTCCTCAACAGACACATCATGTGGTTAGATACAGAGTAAGGAACCCTCTACACTGTCTCCATCAAACACTCTCAGGACAGCTGCAGCACTGGTTTAGATGCTGAGATAAGCTCCCCCTACACTGTCCCCATCACATTTTCCTAGGACAGGAAGAGCACAGGGTTAGATACAGAGTAAAACTCCCTCTACACTGTCCCTTTCAAACACTCCCAGGACAGGTACAGCACGGCGTTAGATACAGAGTAAAGCTCCCTCTACACTGACCCCAACAAACACTCCCAGGACAGGTACAACACAGGGTTTGATTAAGAGTAAATATCCCTCTAAACCGTCCCCATCAAATATTCCCAGGAAAGCTACAGCACAGGGTTAGATACAGAGTAAATCTCCCTTTACACTGTCCCCATCAAACGCTCCCAGGGCTTGTTCAGTACAGGATTAGGTATAGAGTAAAGCTCACTCTACACTGTCACCATCAAACATTCCAGGTCAGGTACAGCAAGGGTTTTGATACAGAGTAAAACTGCCTCTAAACTGTCCCCATCAAACACTCCCAGGACATGTACATCACAGGGCTGGTAGCTGAGTCAAGCCTCCTCTGTATCTAACCCCTTGCTGTATCTCTCCTGGGAGTGTTTGATATTGACAACGTTGGGGGAGCTTAACTCTGTATCTTACCCATGCTGTAGCTGTCCTAGGAGTGTTTGAAGGGGACAGTCTAGAGGCCACTTTTCTCTGTATCTAATCCTGTACTGTACCTGGCATTGGAGTGTTTCATGGAGACAGTGTGGATGGAGCTTTACTCTATATCTTAAACCGTGATGTACCTGTCCTGGGTGTGTTTGATGGGGACAGTGTAAAGGGAGCTTTACTCTATATCTTAAACCGTGCTGCACCTGTCCTGGGTGTGTTTGATGGGGACAGTGTAAAGGGAGCTTTACTCTATATCTTAAACCGTGCTGCACCTATCCTGGGAGTGTTTGATGGGGTCAGTGTAATGGGAGCTTTACTCTGTATCTAACTCCGTGCTATGGCTGTCCTGGGAGTGTTTGACAGGGTCAGTGTAGAGGGAGCTTTACTCTATATCTAACCCCGTGCTGTACCTGTTCTGGGAGTGTTTGATGGGGACAGTTTAGAGGGAGATTTACTCTGTATCTAACCCCGTGCTGTACCTGTCCTGGGAGTGTTTGATTGCAATAGTATGGATGGAGCTTTACTCTGTATCTAACCCCGTGCTGTAACTGTACTGAGAGTGTTTGATTGGGATATTGTAGAGAGAGCTTTACACTGTATCTAACCCCGTGCTGTCCCTGGACTGGGAGTGTTTGATGGGGACAATGTAGAGTGAGCTTTACTCTGTATCTAATCCCGTGCTGTACCTTTCCTGGCAGTGCTTGACAGGGATCGTGTAGAGGGAGATTTACTCTGTATCTAACCCCGTGCTGTCCCTGGACTGGGAGTATTTGGTGGGAACAGTGTAGAGAAGGCTTTATTCAGCAACCAACCCTGTGCTGTACCTGTCCAGGGAGTGTTTGATGGGGTCAGTGTAGAGGGAGCTTTGCTCAGTATCTAACCCTCTGCTGTACCTGTCCTGGGAGTGTTCTATGGGGTCAGTGTAGAGGGAGCTTTACTCTGTATCGAATCCCGTGCTGCATCTCTCCTGGGAGTGTTTGATGGTACAGTGTAGGGGGAGCTTTACTCTGTATCTAACCCCGTGCTGTACCTGTCCTGGGAGTGTTTGATAGGGTCAGTGTACAGGGAGATTTACTCTGTATGTAATCCCGTGCTGTACCTATCCTGGAAGTGGTTGATGGGGAGAGTGGAGAGGGAGCTTTATTCTGTATCTAAATTCATGCTGTACCTGTCTTGGAAGTGTTTGATGGGGAGTGTAGAGGGTTCTTTACTCTGTATCTAACCCTGTGCTGTACCTGCCCTGGGAGTCTCTGATGGGGACAGTCCAGAGGCCGCTTTTCTCTGTAACTAAGCTTGTACTGCATCTGTCATTGGAGTGTTTCATGGAGACAGTGTGGACGGAGATTTACTCTGATTCATAACCTGTGATGTACCTGTCCTGGGAGTGTTTGATGGGGTCAGTGTCGGGGGAGCTTTACTCTGTACCTAACCCCGTTCTGTACCTGCCCTGGGAGTGTTCGATGGGGACGGTGTAGAGTGAGCATGACTCTGTATCTAATCCCGTACTGAACAAACCCTAGGAATGTTTGATGGGGACAGTGTAGAGGGAGATTTACTCAGTGTCTAACCTCGTGCTGTACCTTTCCTGGGTGTCTCTGATGGGGACAGCATAGTGGGAGCTTTACCCTGTATCGAACCCCGTGCTGTACCTGTCCTTGGAGTGTTTGATGGGGACAGTGTAGAGGGAGCTTTACCCTGTATCTAACTCTGTGCTGTACCTTTCCTGGGAATGTTTCATGGTGACAGTGTAGAGGGAGCTTTACTCTGTATCTAACCCCGTGCTGCACTAGCCCTGGGAGTGTTTGATGAGGACAGTCTAGAGCGTGCTTTTCTCTGGATCTAAGCCTGTACTGTATCTGTCATGGGAGTGTTTGATGAGGACAGTGTGGAGGGAGCTTTACTCTGTATATAATCCCATGCTGTACCTATCCTGGGATTATTTGATGTTGACAGTGTAGAGAGATGTTTACTCAGCATCTAATAACGTACTGAACAAGCGCTAGGAGTATTTGAAGGGGCAATGTAGAGGGAGCTTTACACTGTATCTAATCCCGTACTGATCAATCCCTAGGAGTGTTTGATGGGGTCAGTGTAGTTTGAGCTTTACTCTGTATCTAACAACGTCCTGTACCTGTCCTTGGAGTGTTTGATGGGGATAGTATAGCGGGAGCTTAACGCTGTATCTAACCCCGTGCTGTACCTGTCCTGGGAGTGTTCTATGGGGTCAGTGTAGGGGGAGCTTAAATATGTATCTTAACCCGTGCTGTAGTTGTCCTGGGAGTGTTTGATGAGGACAGCTTAGAGGGAGCATTACTCTGTATCTAACCCCATGCTGTATCTCTCCTGGGAGTGTTTGATGGTACAGTGTAGTGGGAGCTTTATAATTTTTCTAACCCCGTGCTGTCCCTATCCTGGGAGTGTTTGATGGTGACAGTGTAGAGGGAGCTTTACTCTGTATCTAATAACGTACTGAACAAGCCCTAGGATTGTTTGATGTGGTCAGTGTAGAGGGAGCATTACTCTGTACCTAACCCTGAACTGTATTTCTCCTGGGAGTGTTTGATGGGGTCAGTGTAGAGGGAGCTTTACTGTGTATCTAACACCGTGCTGCACTAGCCCTGGGAGTGTTTGATGGGCATGGTCTACAGGCCGTTTTTCTCTGTATCTAAGCCTGTACTGTGTCTGTCATTGCAGCGTTTCATGGAGACAGTGTGTAGAGAGCCTTACTCTGAATCATAACCTGTGATGTACCTGTCCTGGGAGTGTTTGATAGGGACAGTGTTTGGTGGAGAGTAAAGCAGGTACAGCACGAGGTTAGATACAGAGTAAAGCTCCCTCTACACTGTCCCCATCAAACACTCCCAGGACAGGTACAGCACGAGGTTAGATACAGAGTAAAGCTCCCTCTACACTGTCCCCAACAAACACTCCCAGGACAGGTACAGCACGGGGTTAGATACAGAGTAAAGCTCCCTCTACACCGTCCCCATCAAACACTCCCAGGACAGGTTCAGCACAGGGATAGATACAGAGTAAAGCTCCCACTACACTGTCCCCATCAAACACTCCCAGGACAGGTACAGCACAGGGTTAGATACAGAGTAAAGCTCCCTCTACACCGTCCCCATCAAACACTCCCAGGACAGGTACAGCATGGGGTTAGATACAGAGTAAACTCCCTCTACACTGTCCCCATCAAACACTCCCAGGACAGGTACAGCACGGGGTTAGAGACAGAGTAAAACTCCCTCTACACTGTCCCCATCAAACACTCCCAGGACAGGTACAGCACAGGGTTAGATACAGAGTAGATCTCCCTCTACAGTGTCCCCATCAAACACTCCCAGGACAGGTACAGCACTGGGTTAGATACAGAATAGAGCTGCCTCTACACTGTCCCCAACAAACACTCCCAGGACAGCTACAGCACGGGGTTAGATACAGAGTAAAGCTCCCTCTACACTGTCCCCATCAAACACTCCCAGGACAGGTACAGCACGAGGTTAGATACAGAGTAAAGCTCCCTCTACAGTGTCCCCATCAAACACTTCCAGGACAGGTACAGCACGGGGTTAGATACAGAATAGAGCTGCCTCTACACTGTCCCCATCAAACACTCCCAAGACAGGTACAGCACGGGGTTAGATACAGAGTAAAGCTCCCTCTGCACTGTCCCCATCAAACACTCCCAGGACAGGTACAGCACGGGGTTAGATACAGAGTAGAGCTCCCTCTACACTGTCCCCATCAAACACTCCCAGGACAGGTACAGCACAGGGTTAGATACAGAGTAGATCTCCCTCTACAGTGTCCCCATCAAACACTCCCAGGACAGGTACAGCACTGGGTTAGATACAGAATAGAGCTGCCTCTACACTGTCCCCAACAAACACTCCCAGGACAGCTACAGCACGGGGTTAGATACACAGTAAAGCTCCCTCTACACTGTCCCCATCAAACACTCCCAGGACAGGTACAGCACGAGGTTAGATACAGAATAGAGCTGCCTCTACACTGTCCCCATCAAACACTTCCAGGACAGGTACAGCACGGGGTTAGATACAGAGTAAAACTCCCTCTATAATGTCCCCATCAAACACTCCCAGGGCAGGTGCACCATGGGGTTAGATATAGAGTAAAGCTCCCTCTACACTGCCTCCATGAAACACTCCCAGAATAGGTACAGCACGGGGTTAGATACAGAGTAAAGCTACCACTACACTGACCCCATCAAACACTCACAGGACAGGTACATCACAGTGTTTGATTCAGAGCAAAGCTAAGTCCACACTGCCTCCATGAAACACTCCCAGGACAGGTACTGTACGGGGTTAGATACAAGGTAAAGCTCTCCCTACACTGTCCCCATCAAACACTCCCAGGACAGGTACAGCACGGGGTAAGATACAGAATACAGCTGCCTCTACACTGTCCCCATCAAACACTCCCAGGACAGGTACAGCACGGGGTTAGATACAGAGTAAAGCTCCCTCTATACTGTCCCCATCAAACACTCCCAGGACAGGTACAGCACGAGGTTAGATACAGAGTAAAGCTCCCTCTACACTCTCCCCATCAAACACTCCCAGGACAGGTACAGCAAGGGGTTAGATACAGAGTAGAGCTCCCGCTACACTGTCCCCATCAAACACTCCCAGGACAGGTACAGTACGGGGTTAGATACAGAATAGAGCTGCCTCTACACTGTCTCCATCAAACACTCACAGGACAGGTACAGCACAGGGTTAGATACAGAATAGAGCTGCTTCTACACTGTCCCCATCAAAGCACTCACAGGACAGGTACATCACAGTGTTTGATTCAGAGCAAAGCTAACTCCACACTGCCTCCATGAAACACTCCCAGGACAGGTACAGTACGGGGTTAGAAACAAGGTAAAGCTCTCCCTACACTGTCCCCATCAAACACTCCCAGGACAGGTACAGCACGGGGTTAGATACAGAGTAAACTCCCTCCACACTGTCCCCATCAAACACTCCCAGGACAGGTACAGCACGGGGTTAGATACAGAACAAAGCTCCTTCTACACCATCACCATCAAACACCCCCAGGACAGTTACAGCACGGGGTTAGATACAGAAGAAAGCTCCCTCTACTCTGTCCCAGCAAACACACCCAGGACAGGTACAGCACGGGGTTAGATACAGAGTAAATCTCCCTCTACACTGTCACCATCAAACACACCCAGGACAGGTACATCACCATGTTTGATTCTGAGCACGCTCACTCCACACTTCCTCCAAGAAACACTCCCAGGACAGGTACACCATGGGGTTAGATACAGAGTAAAGCTCCCTCTACACTGTCACCATCAAACACTCCCAGGACAGGTACAGCACGGGGTTAGAAAAAGAGTAAAGCTCCCTCTACACTGTCACCATCAAACAATCCCAGGACAGGTACAGCACGGGGTTTGATACAGAGTAAATCTCCCTCTACACTGTCCCCATCAAACAATCCCAGGACAGGTACAGCACAGGCTGAGATACAGAGTAAAGCTCCGTCAACACCATCCCCATCAAACACTCCCAGGGCAGATACACCATGGAGTTTGATTCAGAGCAAAGCTCCCTCCACACTGCCTCCATGAAACACTACCAGGACAGGTACAGCGCAGGCTTTGATACAGAGTAAAGCTACCACTACACTGACCACATCAAACACTCCCAGGACAGGTACACCATGGGGTTAGAAACAGAGTAAAGCTCCCTCTACACAGTTCCCATCAAACCCTCCCAGGACAGGTACATCACGGGGTTAGATACAGAGTAAAGCCCCCTCTACACTGTCCGCATCAAACACTCCCAGGACAGTTACAGCAAGGGTTAGATACAGAGTAAAGCTCCCTCTGCACTGTCCCCACCAAACACTCCCAGGGTAGGTACACCATGGGGTTAGATACAGAGTAAAGCTCCTTCTACACTGTCCCCATCAAACACTCACAGGACAGGTGCAGCACGAGGTTTGATTCAGAGTAAATATCCCTCAATATCGTAAACATCAAATATTCCCTGGAAAGCTACAGCACAGGTTTAGATACAGAGTAAAGCTCCCTCCACACTTTACCCATCAAACACTCCCAGGACAGGTACATTACAGGGTTTGATTCAGAGCAAAGCTCCCTCCACACTGCCTCCATGAAACACTCCCAGGACAGGTACAGCACGGGGTTAGATACAGAGTAAAGCTCCCTCTACACTGTCCGCATCAAACATTCCCAGGGCAGCTACACCATGGGGTTAGATACAGAGTAAAGCTCCCTCTACACTATCCCCATCAAAAACATCTAGTACAAGTACTGCACGGGGTTAGATACAGAGTAAAGCGCCCCCTACACTGTCCCCATCAAACACTCCCAGGACAGGTAGATGACAGTGTGTGATTCAGAGCAAAGCTCACTCCACACTGCCTCCAAGAAACATTCCCAGGACAGTTACAGCACGGGGTTACATACAGAGTAGAGCTCCCTCTACACTGTGCCCATCAAACACTCCCAGGACCGGTACAGCACGGGCTTTAATTCAGAGTAAATATACCTCAAAACCGTCCTCATCAAATATTCACTGGAAAGCTACAGCACAGGTTGAGATGCAGAGTTAACCTCACCCTACACTGACACCATCAAATACTCCCAGGACAGTTACAGCAGAGGGTTAGATACAGAGTAAAGCTCGCTCGACACTGTCCCCATCAAACACTCCCAGGACAGGTGCAGCTGGGTGTTAGATACAGAATAAAACTTCCTCTAGACTGTCTCCAACAGACACTCCCAGGACAGGTACAGCACAGGGTTAGATACACAGTAAAGCTCCCTCTACACGGTCCCCATCAAACACTCCCAGGACAGGTACAGCAAGGGGTTCGATACAGAGTAAAGCTCCCTCTACACTGTCACCATCAAACTCTCCCAGGACAGATCAAGCATGGGATTAGATACAAAGCAAATCTCCCTATACACTATCACCATCAAACACTCCCAAGACAGGTAGAGCACAGGATTACATACAGAGTAAAGCTCCCTCTACACTGTCTGCATCAAACACTCCCAGGACAGGCACAGCACGGAGTTAGATACAGACGAAAGCTCCCTCCACACTGTCCCCATCAAACACTCCCAGGACAGGTACATCACAGGGCTGGTAGCTGAGTCAAGCCTCCTCTGTATCTAACCCCTTGCTGTATCTCTCCTGGGAGTGTTTGATGTGGACAACGTTGGGGGAGCTTAACTCTGTATCTTAACCCGTGCTGTAGCTGTCCTGGGAGTGTTTGAAGGGGACAGTCGAGAGGCCACTTTTCTCTGTATCTAATCCTGTACTGTACCTGGCATTGGAGTGTTTCATGGAGACAGTGTGGATGGAGCTTTACTCTATATCTTAAACCGTGATGTACCTGTCCTGGGTGTGTTTGATGGGGACAGTGTAAAGGGAGCTTTACTCTATATCTTAAACCGTGCTGCACCTGTCCTGGGAGTGTTTGATGGGGTCAGTGTAATGGGAGCTTTATTCTGTATCTAACTTCATGCTATGGCTGTCCTGGAAGTGTTTGACGGGGTCAGTGTAGAGGGAGCTTTACTCTATATCTAACCCCATGCTGTGGCTGTCCTGGGAATGTTTGATGGGGTCAGTGTAGAGGGAGATTTACTCAAAATCTAACCTCGTGCTATACCTGTCCTGGGAGTGTTTGATTGCGATAGTGTGGATGGAGCTTTACTCTGTATCTAACCCCTTGTTGTAACTGTCCTGAGAGTGTTTGATGGGGACAGTGTAGAGAGAGCTTTACTCTGTATCTAACCCCGTGCTGTACCTGTCCTGGGAATGTTTGATGGGGACAGTGTAGAGAGAGCTTTACACTGTATCTAACCTCGTGCTGTCCCTGGACTGGGAGTGATTGATGGGTGCAGTGTACAGGTATCTTTCCTCTGTATCTAAAACTGTGCCATACCTGTCATGGATGTGTTTGATATGGACAGTGGAGAGGGAGCTTTACTCTGTATCTAACCTTTTGCTGCATCTGCACTGGGAGTGTTTGATGGGGACAGTGTAGAGGGAGCTTTACTCTGTATCTAACCCTGTGCTGTACCTGTCCTGGGAGTGTTTGATGGGGACAGTGTAGAGGGAGCTTTACTCTGTATCTAACCCTGTGCTGTAACTGTCCAGGCAGTCTCTAATGGGGACAGGGTAGTTGGAGTTTAACACTGTATCTCACCATGTGATGTATTTGCGCTGGGAGTGTTTGATGGGGACAGTGTAGAGGGAGCTTTACTCTGTATCTAACCCCTTGCTGTACCTGTCTTGGGAGTGTTTGATGGGGACAGTGTAGAGGGAGCTTTACTCTGTATCTAACCCCTTGCTGTACCTGTCCTGGGAGTGTTTGATGGGGACGGTGTAGAGGGAGCTTTACCCTGTATCTAACTCTGTGCTGTACCTGTCAGGGAGTGTTTGATGGGGTCAGTGTAGGGGGAGCTTTACTCTGTATCTAACCCCTTGCTGCCCTAGGACTGGGAGTGTTTAGTGGGGACAGTGTAGAGGGAGATCTACTCTGCATCTAAACTCGAGCTGTACCTGTCCTGGGAGTGTTTGATGGGGACAGTGTAGAGGGAGCTTTACTCTGTATCTAACCCCTTGCTGTACCTGTCCTGGGAGTGTTTGATGGGGACAGTGTAGAGGGAGCTTTACTCTGTATCTAACCCCGTGCTGTACCTGTCCTGGGAATGTTTGATGGGGACAGTGTAGAGGGAGCTTTACTCTATCTAACTTCATGCTGTACCTGTCCTGGGAGTGTTTGATGGGGACAGTGTAGAGGGAGCTTTACTCTGTTTCTAATCCCATGCTGTACCTGTCCTGGGAGTGTTTGATGGCACAGTGTAGGGGGAGCTTTACTCTGTATCTAACCCCGTGCTGTACCTGTCCTAGGAGTGTTTGATAGGGTCAGTGTAGAGGGAGATTTACTCTGTATGTAATCCCGTGCTGTGCCTGTCCTGGGAGTGTTTGTTGGGGAGAGTGGAGAGGGAGCTTTATTCTGTATCTAAATTCATGCTGTACCTGTCCTGGGAGTGTTTGATGGAGACGGTGTAGAGGGAGCTTTACTCTGTACCTAACCCCGTTCTGTACCTGCCCTGGGAGTGCTCGATGGGGACGGTGTAGAGGGAGCTTTACTCTGTATCTAACCCCGTGCTGTACCTGCCCTGGGAGTGTTCGATGGGGACGGTGTAGAGTGAGCATGACTCTGTATCTAATCCCGTACTGAACAAACCCTAGGAATGTTTGATGGGGACAGTGTAGAGTGAGATTTACTCAGTGTCTAACCTCGTGCTGTACCTTTCCTGGGTGTCTCTGATGGGGACAGCATAGTGGGAGCATTACCCTGTATCTAACTCTGTGCTGTACCTTTCCTGGGAATGTTTCATGGTGACAGTGTAGAGAGATCTTTACTCAGCATCTAATAACGTACTGAACAAGCGCGAGGAGTATTTGAAGGGGCAATGTAGAGGGAGCTTTACACTGTATCGAATCCCGTACTGATCAATCCCTAGGAGTGTTTGATGGGGTCAGTGTAGTTTGAGCCTTACTCTGTATCTAACAACGTCCTGGACCTGTCCTTGGAGTGTTTGATGGGGATAGTATAGCGGGAGCTTAACGCTATATCTAGCCATGTGCTGTACCTGTCCTGGGAGTGTTCTATGGGGTCAGTGTAGGGGGAGCTTAAATATGTATCTTAACCCGTGCTGTAGTTGTCCTGGGAGTGTTTGAAGTGGACAGCTTAGAAGGAGCATTACTCTGTATCTGAACCCGTGCTGTATCTCTCCTGGGAGTGTTTGATGGCCCAGTGTAGGGGGAGCTTTACTCTGTATCTAACCCCGTGCTGTCCCTATCCTGGGAGTGTTTGATGGGGACGGTGTAGAGGGAGCTTTACTCTGTATCTAACCCCGTGCTGTACCTGTCCTGGGAGTGTTTGATGGGGACAGTGTAGAGGGAGCTTTACTCTGTATGTAACCCCGTGCTGTACCTGTCCTGGGAGTGTTTGATGGGGACAGTGTAGAGGGAGATGTACTCTGTATGTAACCTCGTGCTGTACCTCTCCTGGGAGTGTTTGATGGGGTCAGTGTAGAGGGAGCTTTACTGTGTATCTAACACCATGCTGCACTTGCCCTGGGAGTGTTTGATGGGCATGGTCTACAGGCCGTTTTTCTCTGTATCTAAGCCTGTACTGTGTCTGTCATTGCAGCGTTTCAGGGAGACAGTGTGTAGAGAGCCTTACTCTGAATCATAACCTGTGATGTACCTGTCCTGGGAGTGTTTGATGGGGACAGTGTTTGGTGGAGAGAAAAGCAGGTACAGCACGAGGTTAGATACAGAGTAAAGCTCCCTCTACACTGTCCCCATCAAACACTCCCAGGACGGGTACAGCACGGGGTTAGATACAGAGTAAAGCTCCCTCTACACTGTCCCCATCAAACAATCCCAAGATTTTATCTAACACCGTGTTGCACCTCAGTAAAGCTCCCTCTACACAATCCCTAACAAAAACTCTCAGGACAGGTACAGCACGGGGTTAGATACAGAGTATAACTCCCTCTATACTGTCCCAATCAAACATTCCCAGGACACATACAGCACGGGGTTAGATACAGAGTAGAGCTCCCTCTAAACTGTCCCCATCACACATTCCCAGGACATGTACAGCATGGGGTTAGATACAGAGTAAAGCTCCCTCTACACTGTCCCAATCAAACACTCCCAGGA
Source organism: Isurus oxyrinchus (assembly GCA_026770705.1). Classification (NCBI taxonomy): domain Eukaryota; kingdom Metazoa; phylum Chordata; class Chondrichthyes; order Lamniformes; family Lamnidae; genus Isurus; species Isurus oxyrinchus. The sequence continues at coordinate 418,826 of JANJGN010000465.1, read as the reverse complement.
CTGGTACATCACAGGGTTTGATTCAGATCAAAGCTCCCTCCACACTGCCTCCATGAAACACTCCCATGACAGGTACAGCACAGAGTTAGATACAGAGTAAAGCTCCCTCTACACCGTCCCAAACAAACACTCCCAGGACAGGTACAGCACGGGGTTAGATACAGAGTAGCGCTCCCTCCACACTGTCCCCATCAAACACTCCCAGGACAGGTACAACATGGGGTTAGATACAGAGTAAAGCTCCCTCTACACTGTCCCCATCAAACGCTCCCAGGACAGGTAAAGCACGGGGTTAGATACAGAGTAGAGCTCCCTCGAAACGGTCCCCATCAAACAATCCCAAGATTTTATCTAACACCGTGTTGCACCTGAGTAAAGCTCCCTCTACACAATCCCTAACAAAAACTCTCAGGACAGGTATAGCACGGGGTTAGATACAGAGTATAACTCCCTCTATACTGTCCCAATCAAACATTCCCAGGACACATACAGCACGGGGTTAGATACAGAGTAAAGCACCCTCTACACTGTCCCCATCACACATTCCCAGGACACATACAGCACGGGGTTAGATACAGTGTAGAGCTCCCTCTAAACTGTCCCCATCACACATTCCCAGGACATGTACAGCACGAGGTTAGATACAGAGTAGAGCTCCCTCTAAACTGGCCCAATCAAACATTCCCAGTACACATACAGCACAGGGTTAGATACAGAGTAGAGCTCCCTCTACACGGTCCCCATCAAACACTCCAAGGAAAGGTACAGCACGTGGTTAGATACAGAGTAAAGCTGCCTCTACACCGTCCCCATTAAACACTTCCACAACAAGTACATCACGGGGTTAGGGGTTAGATACAGATTAGCACCCCCTCTACAATGTCCCCATCAAACATTACGAGGACAGGTACAGCACGGGTGAACATACAGAGTAAATCTCCCTCTACACCGTCCCCATCAAACACTCCCAGGACTGGTACAGCATGGGGTGAGATACAGAGTAAAGCACCCTCTACACTGTCCCCATCAAACACTCCAAGGACAGGTACGGCACAGAGTTAGATACAGAGTAAAGCTCCCTCTACACTGTCCCCATCAAACACTCCCAGGACAGGTACACCATGGGGTTAGATACAGAGTAAAGCTCCCTCTACACTGTCCCCATAAAACACTCCCAGGACAGGTACAGCACGGGGTTAGATACAGAGTAAACCTCCCTATACTCTGTCCCCATCAATCACTACCAGGACAGGTACACCATGGGGTTAGATACAGATCAAAGCTCCCTCTACACGGTCCCCGTCAAATATTCATAGGGCAGGTACAGCACGGGTTTAGATACAGAGTAAAGCTCCCGATACTCTGTCCCTATGAAACACACCCAGGACAGGTACATCACAGGGTTTGATTCAGATCAAAGGTCCCTCCACACTGCCTCCATCAAACACTCCCAGGACATGTACAGCACGGTCTTTGATACAGAGTAAAGCTCCCTCTGCACTGTCCCCATCAAACACTCTCAGGACTGCTACATCACAGGGTTTGATTCAGAGCAAAGCTCCCTCCACACTGCCTCCATGAAACACTCCAAGGGCTGGTACAGCACAGAGTTAGATACAGAATAAAGCTCCACCTACATTGTCCCCATCAAACACTCCCAGGACAGGTACAGCACAGAGTTAGATACAGAGCAAAGTTCCCTCTACACTGTCCCAATCAAACAATACCAAGACAGGGACATCACGAGGTTAGAAAGAGTAAAGCTCCCAATAGTCGATCCCCATCAAACACTCCCAGGACCGGTACATCACTGGGTTTGATTCAGAGCAAAGCTCACTCCACACTGCCTCCATGGAACACTCCCAGGACAGGTGCAACACGGGGTTAGATACAGAGTAGAGCTCCCTCTACACGGTCCCCATCAAACACTCCCAAGATAGGTACAACACAGTGTTAGATACAGAATAAAACTCCCTCTACACAATTGCTAACAAAAACTACCAGGACAGGTACAGCACGGGGTTAGATACAGAGCATAGCTCCCTCTATACTGTCCCCATCAAGCACTCCCAGGACAGGTACAGCAAGGGGTTAGATACAGAGTAAAGCTCCCTCTACACTGTCCCCATCAAACGCTCCCAGGATAGGTACAGCACGGGGTTAGATACAGAGTAAAGCTCCCTCTACGCGGTCCCCATCAAACACTCCCAGGACAGGTACAGCAAGGGGTTAGATACAGAGTAAAGCTCCCTCTACACTGTCCCCAGCAAACGCTCCCAGGACAGGTACAGCACGGGGTTAGATACAGAGTAGAGCTCCCTCTACACGGTCGCCATCAAACAATCCCAAGATTTTATCTAACACCATGTTGCACCTGAGTAAAGCTCCCTCTACACAATCCCTAACAAAAACTCTCAGGACAGGTACAGCACGGGGTTAGAGACAGAGTATAACTCCCTCTATACTGTCCCCATTAAACACTCCCAGGAAAGGTACAGCACGGGGTTAGTTACAGAGTAGAGCTCCCTCTAAACTGTCCCAATCAAACATTCCCAGGACACATACAGCACGGGGTTAGATACAGAGTAAAGCTCCCTCTACACTGTCCCAACGAAACACTCCCAGGACTGGTACATCACAGGGTTTGATTCAGAGCAAAGCTCCCTCCACATTGCCACCATGAAACACTCCCAGGACAGGTACAGCTCGGGGTTAGATACAGAGTAAAGCTCCCTCTACACTGTCCCCATCAAACACTCCCAGGACAGGTACAGCACGGGGTTAGATACAGAGTAAAGCTCCCTCTACCCTGTCCCCATCAAACACTCCCAGGACAAGTACAGCACGGGGTTAGATACAGAGTAAAGCTCCCCCTACACTGTCCCCATCAAACCCTTCCAGCACAGGGACATCACAGTGTTTGATTCAGAGTAAAGCTCACTCCACACTGCCTCCATGAAACACTCCCAGGACAGGTACAGCACGGGGTTAGATACAGAGTAGCGCTCCCTCTACACTGTCCCCATCAAACACTCCCAGAACAGGTACAGCACTGGGTTAGATACTGTGTAGAGCTCCATCTACATGGCCCCCATCAAAGACTCCAAGGACTGGTACAGCATGGGGTTAGATACAGAGTAAAGCTCCCTCTACACTGTGCCCATCAAACACTCCAAGGACAGGTACAGCACGGGGTTAGATACAGAGTAGAGCTCCCTCTAAACTGTCCCAATCAAACATTCCCAGGACAGCTACATCACGAGTTCAGATACAGAGTAAAGCTCCCTACACTCGATCCCCATCAAACACTCTCAGGTCAGGAACATCACAGTGTTTGATTCAGAGCAAAGCTCACTCCACATGGCCTCCATGAAACACTCCCAGGACAGGTACAGCACAGGTTTAGATACAGAATAGAGCTCCCTCTACACTGTACCCATCAAACATTCCCAGGACAGATACAGCACGGGGTTAGATACAGAGTAAAGCTCCCTCTACACTGTCCCCATCAAACACTCCCAGGACAGGTACAGCACGGGGTTAGATACAGAGTAAAGCTCCCTCTACACTTTCCCCATCAAACACTCCCAGGACAGGTACAGCACGGGGTTAGACACAGAGTAAAGCTCCCTCTACACTGTCCCCATCAAACACTCCCAGGGCAGGTACATCACAGTGTTTGTTTCAGAGCAAAGCTCACTCCAAACTGCCTCCATGAAACACTCCCAGGACTGGTGCAGCACGGGCTAGATACAGAATAGAGCTCTCTCTGCCCTGTCCCCTTCAAGCACTCCCAGGACAGGTGCATCACCGCGTTAGATACAGAGTAAACCTCCTTCTACACCATCCCTAACAAAAACTCCCAGGACAGGCACAGCACGGGGTTAGATACAGAGTAGAGCTCCCTCTAAACTGGCCCAATCAAACATTCCCAGGACACATACAGCACGGGGTTAGATACAGAGTAGAGCTCCCTCTAAACTTGCCCAATCAAACATTCCCAGGACACATACAGCACGGGGTTAGATATAGAGTAGAGCTCCCTCTACACGGTCCCCATCAAACACTCCAAGGACAGGTACAGCACGGGGTTAGATTCAGAGTAAAGTTCCTGCTACACTGTCCCAATGAAACACTCCCAGGACAGCTATATCACGAGTTCAGATACAGAGTAAAGCTCCCTACACTGGATCCCCATCAAACACTCTCAGGACAGGAACATCACAGTGTTTGATTCAGAGCTAAGCTCACTCCACATGGCCTCCATGAAACACTCCCAGGACAGGTACAGCACAGGTTTAGATACAGAATAGAGCTCCCCCTACACTGTACCCATGAAACACTCCCAGGACAGGTACAGCATGGGGTTAGATACAGAGTAAAGCTCCCTCTACACTGTCCCCATCAAACACTCCCAGGGCAGGTACATCACAGTGTTTGTTTCAGAGCAAAGCTCACTCCAAACTGCCTCCATGAAACACTCCCAGGACAGGTACAGCACGGGCTAGATACAGAATAGAGCTCTCTCTGCCCTGTCCCCATCAAGCACTCCCAGGACAGGTGCATCACCGCGTTAGATACAGAGTAAACCTCCTTCTACACCATCCCTAACAAAAACTCCCAGGACAGGCACAGCACGGGGTTAGATACAGAGTAGAGCTCCCTCTAAACTGGCCCAATCAAACATTCCCAGGACACATACAGCACGGGGTTAGATACAGAGTAGAGCTCCCTCTACACGTTCCCCATCAAACACTCCAAGGACAGGTACAGCACGTGGTGAGATACAGAGTAAAGCTGCCTCTACACCGTCCCCAATAAACACTTCCACAACAAGTACATCACGGGGTTAGGGGTTAGATACAGATTAGCACCCCCTCTACAATGACCCCATCAAACATTACGAGGACAGGTACAGCACGGGTGAACATGCAGAGTAAAGGTCCCTCTACACCGTCCCCATCAAACACTCCCAGGACTGGTACAGCATGGGGTTAGATACAGAGTAAAGCTCCCTCTACCCTGTCCCCATCAAACACTTCCAGGACAGGTACATCACAGTGTTTGATTCAGAGCAAAGCTCACTCCAAACTGCCTCCATGAAACACTCCCAGGACAGGTACAGCACCGGGTTAGATACAGAATAGAGCTACCTCTACACTGTCCCCATCAAACACTCCCAGGACAGGTACAGCACGGGGTTAGATACAGAGTAAAGCTCCCTCTACACTGTCCCCATCAAACACTCCCAGGACAGGTACAGCACGGGGTTAGATACAGAGTAAAGCTCCCTCTACACTTTCCCCATCAAACACTCCCAGGACAGGTACAGCACGGGGTTAGATACAGAGTAGAGCTGACTCTAAACTGGCCCAATCAAACATTCCCAGGACACATACAGCACGGGGTTAGATACAGAGTAGAGCTCCCTCTACACTGTTCAAATCAAACACTCCCAAGATAGGTATAGCACGGGGTTAGATACAGAGCAAAACTCCCTCTAAACTGTCCCCATCACACTTTCCCAGGACAGGTACAGCACGGGGTTAGATACAGAGTAAAGCTCCCTCTACACTGTCCCCATCAAACACTCCCAGGACGGGTACATCACAAGGTTTGATTCAGAGCAAAGGTCCCTTCACATTGCCTCCATGAACACTCCCAGGACAGGAACATCACGGGGTAAGAAAGAGATTACAGCTCTCTCTAAACTGGACCCATTAAACACTCCCAGGACAGGTACAGCACGGGGTTAGAAAGAGAGTAAACCTCCCTCTACTCTGTCCCCATCAAACACTCCATGGACAGGTACAGCACGGGGTTAGATACAGAGTAAATCTCCCAATACACTGTTCCCATCAAACACTCCCAGGACAGGTACAGCACGGGGTTCGATACAGAGAAAAGCTCCCTCTACACCGTCCCCAACAAACACTCCCAGGACAGGTACAACACAGGGTTAGATACAGAGTAAAGCTCCCTCAACACTGTCCCCATCAAACATTCCCAAGACAGGTGCAGCACGGGGTTAGATACAGAGTAGAGCTCCCTCTACACAGTCCGCATCAAACACTCCCAAGATAGGTACAGCACGGTGTTAGATACAGAGTAAAACTCCCTCTACACCATCCCTGACAAGAATTCCCAGGACAGGTACAGCACGGGGTTAGATACAGAGTAAAGCTCCCTCGACACTGTCCCCATCAAACACTCCCAGCACTGGTACAGCACGGGGTTAGATACAGAGTAAAGCTCCCTCTACTCTGTCCACATCGAACATTCCCAGGACTGGTACAGCACGAGGTTCGATACAGAGTAAAGCTCCCTCTACACTGTCCCCATCAAACACCCCCAGGACAGGTACAGCACGGGGTTAGATACACAATAGAGCTCCCTCTACACTGTCCCCACCAAACACTCCCAGGACAGGTACAGCACGGGGTTAGATACACAATTAAGCTCCCTCTACACTGTCCCCACCAAACACTCCCAGGACAGGTACAGCACAGTGTTCGATTCAGAGCATAGCTCACTCCACGCTGCCTCTATGAAACACCCCCAGAACAGGTACAGCATGGGATTAGATACAGAGTAGAGCTCCCTCAACACTGTTCCCATCAAACACTCCCAGGACTGGTACATCACAGGGTTTGATTCAGAGTAAAGCTCCCTCTACACTGCCTCCATGAACACTCCCAGGACAGGTACAGCACAGGGTTAGATACCGAGTAAAGCTACCACTATAATGACCACATCAAACACTCCAAGGATTGGTACAGCACGGAGTTAGATACAGAGAAAAGCTCCCTCTACACTGTCCCCAGCAAACACACCCAGGAAAGGTACAGCACGGAGTAAGATACAGACTAATGCTCCCTCTATACTATCCCCATCAAACACTCCCAGTGCAGGTACACCATGGGGTTAGATACAGAGTAAAGCTCCCTCTACACTGTACCCATCAAACACTCCCAGGACAGGTACACCATGGGGATAGATACAGAGTAAAGCTCCCTCTACACTGTTCCCATCAAACAGTCCCAAAACAGGTATAGCACGGGGTTAGATACAGAGTAGAGCTCCCTCTAAACTGTCCCCATCACACATTCCCAGGACAGGTACAGCACGGGTTAAGATACAGAGTAAAGCTCCTTGTAAACTGATCCCATCAAATACTCCCAGGACAGGTAAAGCACCGGGTTATATACAGAGTAATTCTCCCTCTACACTGTCTCCATCAAACACTGCCAAGACAGGTACAGCACGGGGTTAGATACAGACTAAAGCTCCCTCTACACTGTCCCCATCAAACACTCCCAGGACAGGTACAGCACGGGGTTAGATACAGACTAAAGCTCCCTCTACACTGTCCCCATCAAACAATCCCAGGACAGGTACAGCACGGGGTTAGATATAGTGTAAAGCACCCTCTACACTATCCCAATCAAACACTCCCAGGACAGGTACATCACAGGGTTTGAATCAGAGCAAAGGTCCATCCACGTTGCCTCCATGAACACTCCCAGGACAGGAACATCACGGGGTAAGAAAGAGATTACAGCTCTCTCTACACTGGACCCATTAAACACTCCCAGGAGTGGCACAGCACGGGGTTAGAAAGAGAGTAAACCTCCCTCTACTCTGTCCCCATCAAACACTCCATGGACAGGTACAACACAGCGTTAGATACAGAGTTAAGTTCCGTCTACACTGTCCCCATCAAACACTCCCAGGACAGGTACAGCACGGGGTAAGATACAGAGTAAAGCTCCCTCTACACTGTTCCCATCAAACACGCCGAGGACAGGTACAACTCGGGTCTGATACAGAGTAGAGCTCCCTCTACACTGTCCCAATCAAACACACCCAGGACTGGTACATCACAGGGTTTGATTCAGAGCAAAGGTCCCTCCACACTGCCTCCATGAACACTCCCAGGACAGCAACATCACGGGGTAAGAAAGAGATTACAGCTTTCTCTACACTGGACCCATTAAACAGTCCCAGGAGTGGCACAACACGGGGTTAGAAAGAGACTAAACCTCCCTCTACTCTGTCCCCATCAAACACTCCACGGACAGGTACAGCATGGAGTAAGATACAGAGTAAAGCTCTCTCTGCACTATCTCCATCAAACACTCCCAGCGCAGGTACACCATGGAGTTAGATACAGAGTAAAGCTCCCTCTGCACTGTCCCCATCAAACACTCCCAGGACAGGTACAGCACGGGGTTAGATACAGAGTAAAGCTACCTCTACACTGTCCCAATCAAACACTCCCAGGACAGGTACAGCACGGGGTTTGATTCAGAGCAAAGTTCCCTCCACACTGCCTCCATCAAACACTCCCAGGACAGGTACAGCACGGGGTTAGATACAGCGTAAAGCTCCCTCTACACTGTTCCCATCAAACACTCCCAGGATAGGTACAGCACGGGGTTAGATACAGAGTAAAGCTCCCTCTACGCTGACCCATCAAACACTCCCAGGACAGCTACAGCACGGGGTAAGATACAGAGTAAATCTCCCTCTACACTGTCCCCATCAAACACTCCCAGGACAGGTACAGCACGGGGTTAGATACAGAGTAGAGCTCCCTCTACACTGTCCCCATCAAACACTCCCAGGACAGGTACACCATGGGGTTAGATACAGAGTAAAGCTCCATCTACACTGTTCCCATCAAACACTACCAGGACAGGTACAGCACGGGGTTAGATACAGAGTAAAGCACCCCTCTACACTGTCCCAATCAAACACTCCCAGGACAGGTACATCACGGCATTAGATACACAATAGAGCTCCCTCTACACTGTCCCCACCAAACACTCCCAGGGCAGGTACAGCACAGTGTTCGATTCAGAGCATAGCTCACTCCACGCTGCCTCTATGAAACACCCCCAGAACAGGTACAGCACGGGATTAGATACAGAGTAGAGCTCCCTCAACACTGTTCCCATCAAACACTCCCAGGACAGGTACAGCACGGGGTTAGATACAGAGTAAATCTCCCTCTACACTGACCCCATCAAACACTCCCAGGACAGGTACAGCACGGGGTTAGATACAGAGTAAAGCTCCCTCTACACTGTCCCCATCAAACACTCCCAGGACAGGTACAGCACGGGGTTAGATACAGAGTAAAGCTACCACTATAACGACCACATCAAACAGCCCCAGGACAGGTACAGCACGGGGTGAGATACAGAATAAAGCTCCATCTACTCTGTCCCCATCAAACACTCCCAGGACAGGTACATCACAGTGTTTGATTTAGAGCAAAGCTCACTCCACACTGCCGCCATGAAACTCTCCCAGGACAGGTACAGCACGAGTTTAGATACAAAATAGAGCTCCCTCTACACTGCCGCCATGAAACACTCCCAGGACAGGTACAGCACAGGTTTAGATACAGAATAGAGATCCCTCTACACTGTCCCCATCAAACTCTCCCAGGACAGGTACAGCACGGGGTTAGATACTGAGTAAAGCTCCCTCTACACTGTCCCCATCAAACACTCCCAGGACAGGGACAGCACGGGGTGAGATACAGAGTAAAGCTCCCTCTAAACTGTCCCCATCAAACACTCCCAGGACAGGTACAGCATGGGGTTAGATACAGAATAGAGCTGCTTCTACACTGTCCCCATCAAACACTCCCAGGACAGGTACAGCATGGGGTCAGATACAGAGTAAAGTTCCCTCTACATTGTCCCCATCAAACACTCCTAGGGCAGGTATACCATGGGGATTAGGTACAGAGAAAAGCTCCCTCAACACTTCCCATCAAACACGCCGAGGACAGGTACAGCACGGGGTTAGATGCAGTGTAAAGCTCCCTCTACACTGTCCCAATCAAACACTCCCAAGGACTGGTACATCACAGGGTTTGATTCAGAGCAAAGCTCCCTCTACACCGTCCTCATCAAACACTCCCACGACAGGTACAGCATGGAGTTAGATACAGAGTAAAGCTCCCTATACTCGATCTTCATCAAACACTCTCAGAACAGGATCATAGTGTTTGATTCAGATCATAGCTCACTCCACACTGCCTCCATGAAACAGCCCCAGAAAAGGGACAGCATGGGTTTAGAAACAGAGTAGAATTCCCTCTAAACCGTCCCCATCAAACATACCCAGGACAGGTACAGCACGGGGTTAGATCGAGAGTAAGGCTCCCTCTACACTGTCCCCATCAAACACTCCCAGGACAGGTACAGCACGGGGTAAGATACAGAGCAAATCTCCCTCTACACTGTCCCCATCAAACACTCCCAGGACAGGTACAACACGGGGTTAGATACAGAGTAGAGCTCCCTCTAGATTGTCCGCAACACACATTCCCAGGACAGGTACAGCACGGGGTTAGATACACAGTGAACTCCCTCTACACTGACCCCATCAAACACTCCCAGGACAGGTACAGCACGGGGTAAGATACAGAGTAAAGCTCACTCTACATTGTCCCCATCAAACACTCCCAGGGCAGGTATACCATGGGGTTAGATACAGAGAAAAGCTCCCTCTACACTGTTCCCATCAAACACGCCGAGGACAGGTACAGAACGGGGTTAGATACAGAGTAGAGCTCCCTCTACACTGTCCCCATCAAACACTCCCAGGACTGGTACATCACAGGGTTTGATTCAGAGCAAAGCTCCCTCCACACTGCCGCCATGAAACACTCCCAGGACAGGTACAGCACGGGGTTAGATACAGAGTAAAGCTCCCTCCACACTGTCCCCATCAGACACTCCCAGGACTGGTACAGCATGGGGTTAGATACAGAGTAAAGCTCCCTGTACACTGTCCCCATCAAACACTCCCAGGACAGGTACAGCATGGGGTTAGATACAGAGTAAAGTTCCCTCTACACTGTCCCCATCAAACACTCCCAGGACAGGTACAGCACGGGGTTAGATACAGAGTAAAGCTCCCTCTACACTGTCCCAATCAAACACTCTCAAGACTGGTACATCACAGGGTTTGATTGAGAGCAAAGCTCCCTCCACACTGCCTGCATGAAACACTCCCAGGCAGGTACAGCACGGGGTTAGATACAGAGTAGAGCTCCCTCCAAACTGTCCCCATCACACATTCCCAGGACAGGTACAGCACAGGGTTAGATACAGAGGAAAGCTCCCTCTACACTGTCTCCAACAAACAATCCCAGGACAGGTACAGCACAGCATTAGATACAGAGTAAAACTACCTCAACACTGTCCCCATCAAACAATCCCAGGACAGGGACAGCACGGGGTTAGATACAGAGTAAAACTCCCTCTACACTGACCCCATCAAACACTCCCAGGACAGGTGCAGCACGGAGTTACATACAGAGTAAAACTGCCTCGACACTGTCCCCAACAAACACACCCAGGGAATGTACACAATGGGGTTTGATACAGACTAAAGCTCCCTCTACACTGTCCACATCAAACACTCCCAGGGCAGGTACAGCACGGGGTTAGATACAGAGTAAATCTCCCTCTACACTGTTCCCATCAAACATTCCCAGGACAGGTACAGCACGGGGTGAGATAAAGAGTAGATCTAGTACTACACTGTCCCCGTCCAACACTCCCAGGACAGGTACAGCACGGAATGATTAACAGAGCAATGCTCCGTCTACACCATCCCCATTAAACACTCACAGGACAGGAACATCACAGTGTTTGATTCAGAGTAAAGCTCACTCCACACTGCCTCCATGAAACACTCAGATGACAGATGCAGTACAGGGTCAGATACAGAAAACAGTGCCCTCTACACTGACCCCATCAAACACTCCCAGGACAGGTAGAGCACAGGGTTAGATACAGAGTAAAGCTCCCTCTACACTGATCCCATCAAACACTCCCAAGACAGGTAAATCACGGGGTTAGATACAGAGTAAAGCTCCATCTATAATGTCCCCATCAAACACTCCCAGGTCAGGTACAGCACGGGGTTAGATACAGAGTAAAACTCCCTCTATACTGTCCCCATGAAATCCTCCCAGGACAGGGACAGCACGGGGTTAGATACAGAGTCGATATAGCACTGTACTGTCCCCATGAAACACTCCCAGGACAGGTACAGCACGGGATGAGGTACAGAGCAAAGCTCCGTCTACACCATCCCCATAAAACACTCACAGGACAGGTACATCACAGTGTTTGATTCAGAGTAAAGCTCACTCCACAATGCCTCCATGAAACAATCCCAGGGGAGGAACTTAATAGGGTTAGGTACAGAGTAACGCTCCCTCTAGTGTCTGCATCAATCACTCCCAGGACAGGTCAAGCAAGTGATGAGATACAGAGTAAAGCTCCATCGATACTGTCCCCATCAAACACTGCCAGAACAGGTACAGCATGGGGTAAAATAGACAGTACAGCTCCCAAAACACTGTCCCCATCAAACACTCCCAGGACTGGTAGAGGACGGGGTTAGATACAGGGTAAAGCTCCCTCTACAGAGTCCCCATCAAACATTCCCAGGAAAGGTACATCACGGGGTTAGATACAGAGTAAAGCTCCCTCTACACTGTCACCATCAAATACTCCCAGGACTGGTACATCATAGGGTTTCATTCAGAGCAAAGCTCCCTCCACACTGCCACCATGAAACACTCCCAGGACAGGTACAGCACGGGGTGAGATACAGAGTAGAGCTCCCTCTACACTGTCCCCATCAAACACTCCCAGGACAGGTACATCACGGGGTTAGATACAGAATAAATCTCCCTCTACTCTGTCCCCATCAAACACTCCCAGGACAGGAACATCACAGTGTTTGATTCAGAGCAAAGCTCACTCCACACTGCCTCCATGAAACACTCCCAGGACAGGTACAGCACAGGGTTAGATACAGAGTAGAGCTCGCTCTACAATGTCCCCATCAAACATTCCCTGGACAGGTACAGCACGAGGTAAGAAACAGAGTAAAGCTCCCTCTACGCTGTCCCCATCAAACACTCCCAGGGGATGAACAATACGGTGTTAGATGCAGAGTAAAGCTCCCTCTACGCTGTCCCCATCAAACACTCCCAGGACAGGTACAGCACGGGGTTCGATGCAGAGTAAAACTCCCTCTACACTGTCCCCATTGTACACTCCCAGGACACGTACAGCACGGGGTTAGATACAGAGTAAAGCTACATCTACCCCGTCCCAAACAAACACTCACAGGACAGGTACAGCACGGGGTCAGATACATAGTAAAGCTCCCTCTACCCTGTCCCCATCAAACACTCCCAGGACACGTACAGCACGGGGTTAGATACAGAGCAAAGCTTCCCCTACACTGTCCCCATCAAACCCTCCCAGCACAGGGACATCACAGTGTTTGATTCAGAGTAAAGCTCACTCCACACTGCCTCCATGAAACACTCCCAGGAGAGGTACAGCACGGGGTTAGATACAGAGTAAAGCTCCCTCTACACTGTCCCCATCAAACACTCCCAGGACAAGTACAGCACGGGGTTAGATATAGAGTAAAGCACCCTCTCCTCTGTACCCATCAAACCATCCCAGCACAGGGACATCACAGTGTTTGATTCAGAGTAAAGCTCACTCCACACTGCCTCCATGAAACACTCCCAGGACAGGTACAGCACGGGGTTAGATAGAGGGTAAAGCTCCCTCTACACAGTCCCCATCAAACATTCCCAGGAAACGTATCTAAACCCGTGATGTACCGAGTAAAGCTCCCTCTACACTGTCCCCATCAAACACTCTCAGGACAGGTACAGCACGGACTTAGATACAGAGTAAAGCTCCCTCTACACTCTCCCCATCAAACTCTCCAATGACAGGTACAGCCAAGGGTTAGATACAGAGTAAAGGTCCCTCCACACTATCCCCATCAAACACTCCCAGGACAGGTACAGCACGGGGTTAGACAAAAGAGTAAAGCTCCCTCTACACTGGCCCCAACAAACACACCCAGCACAGGTACAGCATGGGGTTAGATACAGAGTAAAGCCCCATCAACACTGTGCCCAACAAACACTCCCAGGACAGGTACAGCACGGGTTAGATACAGAGTAGAGCTCCCTCTACACTGTCCCCATCAAACATTCCCAGGGGAGGAATATGACAGGGTTATATACAGAGTAAAGAACCATCTACACTGTCCCCATCAAACACTCCCAGGACACTTACAACAAGGGGTTAGATACAGAGTAAAGCTCCCTCCACACTGTCCCCATCAAACACTCCCAGGACAGGTCCAGCACGGGGTTAGATACAGAGTAAAGCTCCCTCTACACTGTCGCCATCAAACACTCCCAGGACAGGTACAGCACGGGGTTAGATACAGAGTAAAGAACCATCTACACTGTCCCCATCTAACACTCCCAGGACAAGTACAGCACGGGGTAAGATATGGAGTAAAGCTCCCTCTACACCGTCCCCATCAAACACTACCAGGACAGGTACAGCACGGGTTCAGAAACAGAGTAAAGCTCCCTCTACGCTGTCCCCATCAAACACTCCCAGGGGATGAACAATACGGTGTTAGATGCAGAGTAAAGCTCCCTCTACGCTGTCCCCATCAAACACTCCCAGGACAGGTACAGCACGGGGTTCGATGCAGAGTAAAACTCCCTCTACACTGTCCCCATTGTACACTCCCAGGACACGTACAGCACGGGGTTAGATACAGAGTAAAGCTACATCTACCCCGTCCCAAACAAACACTCACAGGACAGGTACAGCACGGGGTCAGATACATAGTAAAGCTCCCTCTACCCTGTCCCCATCAAACACTCCCAGGACACGTACAGCACGGGGTTAGATACAGAGCAAAGCTTCCCCTACACTGTCCCCATCAAACCCTCCCAGCACAGGGACATCACAGTGTTTGATTCAGAGTAAAGCTCACTCCACACTGCCTCCATGAAACACTCCCAGGAGAGGTACAGCACGGGGTTAGATACAGAGTAAAGCTCCCTCTACACTGTCCCCATCAAACACTCCCAGGACAAGTACAGCACGGGGTTAGATATAGAGTAAAGCACCCTCTCCTCTGTACCCATCAAACCATCCCAGCACAGGGACATCACAGTGTTTGATTCAGAGTAAAGCTCACTCCACACTGCCTCCATGAAACACTCCCAGGACAGGTACAGCACGGGGTTAGATAGAGGGTAAAGCTCCCTCTACACAGTCCCCATCAAACATTCCCAGGAAACGTATCTAAACCCGTGATGTACCGAGTAAAGCTCCCTCTACACTGTCCCCATCAAACACTCTCAGGACAGGTACAGCACGGACTTAGATACAGAGTAAAGCTCCCTCTACACTCTCCCCATCAAACTCTCCAATGACAGGTACAGCCAAGGGTTAGATACAGAGTAAAGGTCCCTCCACACTATCCCCATCAAACACTCCCAGGACAGGTACAGCACGGGGTTAGACAAAAGAGTAAAGCTCCCTCTACACTGGCCCCAACAAACACACCCAGCACAGGTACAGCATGGGGTTAGATACAGAGTAAAGCCCCATCAACACTGTGCCCAACAAACACTCCCAGGACAGGTACAGCACGGGTTAGATACAGAGTAGAGCTCCCTCTACACTGTCCCCATCAAACATTCCCAGGGGAGGAATATGACAGGGTTATATACAGAGTAAAGAACCATCTACACTGTCCCCATCAAACACTCCCAGGACACTTACAACAAGGGGTTAGATACAGAGTAAAGCTCCCTCCACACTGTCCCCATCAAACACTCCCAGGACAGGTCCAGCACGGGGTTAGATACAGAGTAAAGCTCCCTCTACACTGTCGCCATCAAACACTCCCAGGACAGGTACAGCACGGGGTTAGATACAGAGTAAAGAACCATCTACACTGTCCCCATCTAACACTCCCAGGACAAGTACAGCACGGGGTAAGATATGGAGTAAAGCTCCCTCTACACCGTCCCCATCAAACACTACCAGGACAGGTACAGCACGGGTTCAGAAACAGAGTAAAGCTCCCTCTACGCTGTCCCCATCAAACACTCCCAGGGGATGAACAATACGGTGTTAGATGCAGAGTAAAGCTCCCTCTACGCTGTCCCCATCAAACACTCCCAGGACAGGTACAGCACGGGGTTCGATGCAGAGTAAAACTCCCTCTACACTGTCCCCATTGTACACTCCCAGGACACGTACAGCACGGGGTTAGATACAGAGTAAAGCTACATCTACCCCGTCCCAAACAAACACTCACAGGACAGGTACAGCACGGGGTCAGATACATAGTAAAGCTCCCTCTACCCTGTCCCCATCAAACACTCCCAGGACACGTACAGCACGGGGTTAGATACAGAGCAAAGCTTCCCCTACACTGTCCCCATCAAACCCTCCCAGCACAGGGACATCACAGTGTTTGATTCAGAGTAAAGCTCACTCCACACTGCCTCCATGAAACACTCCCAGGAGAGGTACAGCACGGGGTTAGATACAGAGTAAAGCTCCCTCTACACTGTCCCCATCAAACACTCCCAGGACAAGTACAGCACGGGGTTAGATATAGAGTAAAGCACCCTCTCCTCTGTACCCATCAAACCATCCCAGCACAGGGACATCACAGTGTTTGATTCAGAGTAAAGCTCACTCCACACTGCCTCCATGAAACACTCCCAGGACAGGTACAGCACGGGGTTAGATAGAGGGTAAAGCTCCCTCTACACAGTCCCCATCAAACATTCCCAGGAAACGTATCTAAACCCGTGATGTACCGAGTAAAGCTCCCTCTACACTGTCCCCATCAAACACTCTCAGGACAGGTACAGCACGGACTTAGATACAGAGTAAAGCTCCCTCTACACTCTCCCCATCAAACTCTCCAATGACAGGTACAGCCAAGGGTTAGATACAGAGTAAAGGTCCCTCCACACTATCCCCATCAAACACTCCCAGGACAGGTACAGCACGGGGTTAGACAAAAGAGTAAAGCTCCCTCTACACTGGCCCCAACAAACACACCCAGCACAGGTACAGCATGGGGTTAGATACAGAGTAAAGCCCCATCAACACTGTGCCCAACAAACACTCCCAGGACAGGTACAGCACGGGTTAGATACAGAGTAGAGCTCCCTCTACACTGTCCCCATCAAACATTCCCAGGGGAGGAATATGACAGGGTTATATACAGAGTAAAGAACCATCTACACTGTCCCCATCAAACACTCCCAGGACACTTACAACAAGGGGTTAGATACAGAGTAAAGCTCCCTCCACACTGTCCCCATCAAACACTCCCAGGACAGGTCCAGCACGGGGTTAGATACAGAGTAAAGCTCCCTCTACACTGTCGCCATCAAACACTCCCAGGACAGGTACAGCACGGGGTTAGATACAGAGTAAAGAACCATCTACACTGTCCCCATCTAACACTCCCAGGACAAGTACAGCACGGGGTAAGATATGGAGTAAAGCTCCCTCTACACCGTCCCCATCAAACACTACCAGGACAGGTACAGCACGGGTTCAGATACAGAGTAAAGCTCCCACTACACTGTCCCCATCAAACACTCCCAGGACAGGTACAGCACGGGGTTAGATACAGAGTAAAGCTCCATCTACACTGTCCCCAGCAAACACTCCCAGGTCAGGTACAACACGCGGTTAGACACAGAGTCGAGCTCCCTCTACACTGTCCCCATCAAACACTCATAGGACAGGTACAGCACAGGGTTAATTACAGGGTATAGCTCCCTCTCCACAGTCCCGATCAAACATTCCCAGGAAATGTATCTAAACCCGTGATTACCGAGTAAAGCTCCCTCCACACTGTCCGCATCAACCACTCACAGGTCAGGTCCAGCAAGGAGTTACATACAGAGTAAAGCTCCCTATACTCTGTCCCCATCAAACACTCCCCGGAGAGGTACATCACGAGGTTAGATACAGAATAAAGCTCCCTCTACACTATACCCATCAAACATTCCCAGGACAGGTACAGCACGGGGTTAGATACAGAGTAAAGCTCCCTATACTCTGTCCCCATCAAACACTCCCCGGAGAGGTACATCACGAGGTTAGATACAGAATAAAGCTCCCTCTACACTATCCCCATCAAACATTCCCAGGACAGGTACAGCACGGGGTCAGATACAGAGTAAAGCTCCCTCTACACTGTCCCCAACAAACACAGCCAGCACATGTACAGCATGGGGTTAGATACAGAGTAAAGCTCCCTCTACACTGTCCCTATCAAACACTCCCAGGACAGGTACAGCACGGGGTTAGACAAAAGAGTAAAGCTCCCTCTGCACAGGCCCCAACAAACACACCCAGCACAGGTACAGCATGGGGTTAGATCCAGAGTAAAGCCCCATCTACACTGTGCCCAACAAACACTCCCAGGACAGGTACAGCACGGGTTAGATACAGAGTAGACCTCCCTCTACACTGTGCCCAACAAACACTCCCAGGGGAGGAATATGACAGGGTTAGATACAGAGTAAAGAACCATCTACACTGTCCCCATCAAACACTCCCAGGACACTTACAACAAGGGGTTAGATACAGAGTAAAGCTCCCTCCACACTGTCCCCATCAAACATTCCCAGGACAGGTACAGCACGGGGTTAGATACAGAATAAAGCTCCCTTTACTCTGTCCCCATCAAACACTCCCAGAACTGGTACATCACAGGGTTTGATTCAGAGTAAAGCTCACTCCACACTGCCTCCATGAAACACTCTGATGACAGATGCAGTACAGGAAACAGTGCCCTCTACACTGTCCCCATCAAACACTCCCAGGACAGGTACATCACGGGGTTACATACAGAGTAAAGCTCCCTCAACAATGTCCCCATCAAACATTCTCAGGACAGTACAGCACGGGGTTAGATACAGAGTAAAGCTCCCTCTAGTGTCCACATCAATCACTCCCAGGACAGGTACAGCACGGGGTTAGATCCAGAGTAAACCTCCCTCTAGTGTCCACATCAATCACTCCCAGGACAGGTCAAGCACGTGATTAGATACAGAGTAAAGCTCCATCGATACTGTCCCCATCAAACACTGCCAGCACAGGTACAGCATGGGGTTAAATAGACAGTACAGCTCCCAAATCACTGTCCCCATCAAAGACTCCCAGGACTGGTAGAGCACAGGGTTAGATACAGAGTAAAGCTCCCTCTACACCGTCCCCATCAAACACTTGCAGGACAGGTACAGCACGGGGTTAGATACAGAGTAAAGTCCCTCTACACTGTCCCCATCAAACACCCC
This sequence comes from Isurus oxyrinchus, assembly GCA_026770705.1. Taxonomy (NCBI): domain Eukaryota; kingdom Metazoa; phylum Chordata; class Chondrichthyes; order Lamniformes; family Lamnidae; genus Isurus; species Isurus oxyrinchus. The sequence goes on along the minus strand of JANJGN010000465.1, from coordinate 399,601 downwards.
CAGGACAGCTACAGCATGGGATTAGTTACAGAGTAAAGCTCCCACCACATTGTCCCCATCAAACAAGCCCTGCACAGGTACAGCACGGGTTCAGATACAGAGTAAAGCTCCGTCTACACTGTCCCCATCAACACTCTCAGGACAGGTACAGCACGGGGTTAGACAAAAGAGTAAAGCTCCCTCTACACTGGCCCCAACAAACACACCCAGCACAGGTACAGCATGGGGTTAGATACAGAGTAAAGCTCCCTCTACACTGTCCCTATCAAACACTCCAAGGACAGGTACAGCACGGGGTTAGATACAGAGTAAAGCTCCATCTACACTGTCCCCATCAAACACTCCCAGGTCAGGTACAACACGCGGTTAGACACAGAGTCGAGCTCCCTCTACACTGTCCCCATCAAACACTCATAAGACAGGTACAGCACAGGGTTAATTACAGGGTATAGCTCCCTCTCCACAGTCCCGATCAAACATTCCCAGGAAATGTATCTAAACCCGTGATTACCGAGTAAAGCTCCCTCCACACTGTCCGCATCAAGCACTCACAGGTCAGGTCCAGCAAGGAGTTACATACAGAGTAAAGCTCCCTATACTCTGTCCCCATCAAACACTCCCCGGAGAGGTACATCACGAGGTTAGATACAGAATAAAGCTCCCTCTACAATATACCCATCAAACATTCCCAGGACAGGTACAGCACGGGGTTAGATACAGAGTAAAGGTCCCTATACTCTGTCCCCATCAAACACTCCCCGGAGAGGTACATCACGAGGTTAGATACAGAATAAAGCTCCCGCTACACTATACCCATCAAACATTCCCAGGACAGGTACAGCACGGGGTTAGATACAGAGTAAAGCTCCCTCTACACTGTCCGCAACAAACACAGCCAGCACAGGTACAGCATGGGGTTAGATACAGAGTAAAGCTCCCTCTGCACTGTCCCTATCAAACACTCCCAGGACAGGTACAGCACGGGGTTAGACAAAAGAGTAAAGCTCCCTCTACACTGGCCCCAACAAACACACCCAGCACAGGTACAGCATGGGGTTAGATACAGAGTAAAGCCCCATCTACACTGTGCCCAACAAACACTCCCAGGACAGGTACAGCACGGGTTAGATACAGAGTAGAGCTCCCTCTACACTGTCCCCAACAAACACTCCCAGGGGAGGAATATGACAGGGTTAGATACAGAGTAAAGAACCATCTACACTGTCCCCATCAAACACTCCCAGGACACTTACAACAAGGGGTTAGATACAGAGTAAAGCTCCCTCTACACTGTCCCCATCAAACACTCCCAGGACAGGTCCAGCACGGGGTTAGATACAGAGTAAAGCTCCCTCTACACTGTCGCCATCAAACACTCCCAGGACAAGTACAGCACGGGGTAAGATATGGAGTAAAGCTCCCTCTACACCGTCCCCATCAAACACTCCCAGGACAGGTACAGCACGGGTTCAGATACAGAGTAAAGCTCCCACTACACTGTCCCCATCAAACACTCCCAGGACAGGTACAGCACGGGGTTAGATACAGAGTAAAGCTCCATCTACACTGTCCCCATCAAACACTCCCAGGTCAGGTACAACACGCGGTTAGACACAGAGTCGAGCTCCCTCTACACTGTCCCCATCAAACACTCATAGGACAGGTACAGCGCAGGGTTAATTACAGGGTATAGCTCCCTCTCCACTGTCCCGATCAAACATTCCCAGGAAATGTATCTAAACCCGTGATTACCGAGTAAAGCTCCCTCCACACTGTCCGCATCAAGCACTCACAGGTCAGGTCCAGCAAGGAGTTACATACAGAGTAAAGCTCCCTATACTCTGTCCCCATTAAACACTCCCCGGAGAGGTACATCACGAGGTTAGATACAGAATAAAGCTCCCTCTACACTATACGCATCAAACAGCCCCAGAACAGGTACAGCATGGGTTTAGATACAGAATAAAGCTCCCTCTACACTATACCCATCAAACATTCCCAGGACAGGTACAGCACGGGGTTAGATACAGAGTAAAGCTCCCTCTACACTGTCCCCAACAAACACAGCCAGCACAGGTACAGCATGGGGTTAGATACAGAGTAAAGCTCCCTCGACACTGTCCCCATCAAACACTCCCAGGTCAGGTACAACACGCGGTTCGACACAGATTAAAGCTCCCTGTAGACTGACCCCATCAAACACTGCCAGGTCAGGTACAACACGCGGTTAGACACAGAGTAAAGCTCTTTCCAGACTGACCCCATCAAACACTCCCAGGTCAGGTACAACACGCGGTGAGACACAGATTAAAGCTCCCTCTACACTGTCCCCATCAAACACTCCCAGGACAGGTACAGCCTGTCTGTCCAATCAGAGACAATGGCTGACCAGCCTGCCTCTCGCTGATTGGCTGGAGGACCACCCTGGATCTTACTGATTGGCTGGAGGTCCAGCCGCATCTCACTGATTGTTTGGAGGACCCGCCCGGGTTAGATATAGAGTAAAACTCCCTCTATACTGTCCCCATCAAATACTCCCAGGACAGGTACAGCACGGGGTTTGATACAGAGTAGATCTAGCACTACACTGTCCCCATGAAACACTCCCAGGACAGGTACAGCACGGGATGAGGTAAAGAGCAAAGCTCCGTCTACACCCTCCCCATAAAACACTCACAGGACAGGTACATCACAGTGTTTGATTCAGAGTGAAGCTCACTCCACACTGCCTCCATGAAACACACTGATGACAGATGCAGTACAGGGTCAGATACAGAAAACAGTGCCCTCTACACTGACCCCATCAAACACACCCAGGACAGGTACATCACGGGGTTAGATACAGAGTAAAGCTCCCTCCACACTGTCCGCATCAAGCACTCACAGGACAGGTACAGCAAGTGGGTAGATACAGAGTAAAGCTCCCTCTACACTATGCCCAACAAACACTCCCAGGGAAGGAACATCACGGTGTTAGATGCAGAGTAAAGTTCCCTCTACGCTGTCCCCATCAAACACTCCCAGGACAGGTACAGCACGGGGTGAGATACAGAGTAAAGCTCCCTCTACACTGCCCCAATCAAACACTCCCAGGTCTGGTACATCACAGGGTTTGATTCAGAGCAAAGCTCCCTACACACTGCCTCCATGTAACACTCCCAGGACAGGTACAGCACGGGGTGAGATACAGAGTAAAGCTCCCTCTACACTGTCCCCATCAAACACCCCCAGGACAGCTACAGCATGGGATTAGTTACAGAGTAAAGCTCCCACCACATTGTCCCCAACAAACACTCCCAGGACACGTACAGCACAGGGTTAGATACAGAGTAAAGCTGCCACCAGATTGACCCCATCATACAAGCCCTGCACAGGTACAGCACGGGTTTAGATACAGAGTAAAGCTCCCTCTACGCTGTGCCCAACAAACACTCCCGGGGGAGGAACAATACGGTGTTAGATGCAGAGTAAAGCTCCCTCTACGCTGTCCCCATCAAACACTCCCAGGACAGGTACAGCACGTGGTTAGATACACAGTGAAACTCCATCTACACTGACCCCATCAAACACTCCCAGGACAGGTACAGCATGGGGTTAGATACACAGTGAAGCTCCATCTACACTGTCCCCATCAAACACTCCCAGGACTGGTAGAGCACAGGGTTAGATACAGAGTAAAGCTCCCTCTACACCGTCCCCATCAAACACTCCCAGGACAGGTACAGCACGGGGTTAGGTCCAGAGTAAAGTCCCTCTACACTGTCCCCATCAAACACCCCCAGGACAGCTACAGCATGGGATTAGTTACAGAGTAAAGCTCCCACCACATTGTCCCCATCAAACACACCCAGGACACGTACAGCACGGGGTTAGATACAGAGTAAAGCTCCCTCTACACCGTCCCCATCAAACACTCCCAGGACTGGTACATCACGGGGTTAGATACAGAGTAAAGCTCCCACCAGACTGACCCCATCAAACAAGCCCTGCACAGGTACAGCACGGGTTCAGATACAGAGTAAAGCTCCCTCTACACTGTCCCCATCAACACTCTCAGGACAGGTACAGCACGGGGTTAGACAAAAGAGTAAAGCTCCCTCTACACTGGCCCCAACAAACACACCCAGCACAGGCACAGCATGGGGTTAGATACAGAGTAAAGCTCCCTCTACACTGTCCCTATCAAACACTCCAAGGACAGGTACAGCATGGGGTTAGATACAGAGTAAAGCTCCCAGCAGACTGATCCCATCAATCAAGCCCTGCACAGGTACAGCACGGGTTAAATACAGAGTAAAGCTCCCTCTACACTGTGCCCAACAAACACTCCCAGGGGAGGAACAATACGGGGTTAGATGCAGAGTAAAACTCTTTCTACGCTGTCCCCATCAAACACTCCCAGGACAGGTACAGCACGTGGTTAGATACACAGTGAAACTACATCTACACTGACCCCATCAAACACTCCCAGGACAGGTATAGCATGGGGTTAGATACACAGTGAAGCTCCATCTACACTGTCCCCATCAAACACTCCCAGGACAGGTACAGCACGGGGTTAGATACAGAGTAAATCTCCCTCTACACTGTCCCCATCAAACACTCCCAGGACAGGTACAGCACGGGGTTAGAAACAGAGTAAGAGCTCCATATACTCTGTCCCCATCAAACCCTCCCAGCACAGGGACATCACAGTGTTTGATTCAGAGCAAAGCTCACTCCACCCTGCCTCCATGAACCACTCCAAGGACAGGTACAGCACAGGGTTAGATACAGAGTAGAGCTCACCCTACACTGTCCCCATCAAACACTCCCAGGACAGGTACAGCACGGTGTTAGATCCAGAGTAAATCTCCCTCTTGTGCCCGCATCAATCACTCCCAGGACAGGTACAGCACGTGGTTAGATACACAGTGAAGCTCCATCTACACTGTCCCCATCAAACACTCCCAGGACAGGTACAGCCTGTCTGTCCAATCAGAGACAATGGCTGACCAGCCTGCCTCTCGCCGATTGGCTGGAGGACCACCCTGGATCTTACTGATTGGCTGGAGGTCCAGCCGCAGCTCACTGATTGTATCTAACCCGGGTGGGTCCTCCAAACAGAGTAAAACTCCCTCTATACTGTCCCCATCAAATACTCCCAGGACAGGGACAGCACGGGGTTTGATACAGAGTAGATCTAGCACTACACTGTCCCCATCAAACACTCCCAGGACAGGTACAGCACGGGATGAGGTAAAGAGCAAAGCTCCGTCTACACCCTCCCCATAAAACACTCACAGGACAGGTACATCACAGTGTTTGATTCAGAGTAAAGCTCACTCCACACTGCCTCCATGAAACAGACTGATGACAGATGCAGTACAGGGTCAGATACAGAAAACAGTGCCCTCTGCACTGATATAAAAACAAAGAAAACTGCGGATGCTGGAAATCCAAAACAAAAACAGAATTACCTGGAAAAACTCAGCAGGTCTGGCAGCATCGGCAGAGAAGAAAAGAGTTGACGTTTCGAGTCCTCATGACCCTTCGACAGAACTTGATTTTGAGTCCAAGAAAGAGTTGAAATATAAGCTGGTTTAAGGTGTGTGTGTGGGGGGCGGAGAGATAGAGAGAGAGAGAGGTGGTTGTGTGGACAAACAAGCAGTGATAGAAGCAGATCATCAAAAGATGTCAGTGACAATGGGACAAAAGAACACATAGGTGTTAAAGTTAAAGTTGGTGATATTATCTAAACGAATGTGCTAATTAAGAATGGATGGTAGGGCACTCAAGGTACAGCTCTAGTGGGGGTGGGGGGAGCATAAAAGATTTTAAAATATTTAAAAATAATGGAAATAGGTGGGAAAAGAAAAATCTATATAATTTATTGGGGAAAAAAAAAGGGGGGAAACAGAAAGGGGGTGGGGATGGGGGAGGGAGCTCATGACCTAAAGTTGTTGAACTCAATATTCAGTCCAGAAGGCTCCAAAGTGCCTAGTCGGAAGATGAGGTGCTGTTCCTCCAGTTTGCGTTGGGTTTCACTGGAACAATGCAGCAAGCCAAGGACAGACATGTGGGCATGAGAGCAGGGTGGGGTGTTAAAATGGCAAGCGACAGGGAGGTTTGGGTCATTCTTGCGGACAGACCGCAGGTATTCTGCAAAGCAGTCGCCCAGTTTACGTTTGGTCTCTCCAATGTAGAGGAGACCACATTGGGAGCAATGAATGCAGTAGACTAAGTTGGGGGAAATGCAAGTGAAATGCTGCTTCACTTGAAAGGAGTGTTTGGGCCCTTGGACGGTGAGGAGAGAGGAAGTGAAGGGGCAGGTGTTACATCTTTTGCGTGGGCATGGGGTGGTGCCATAGGAGGGGGTTGAGGAGTAGGGGATGATGGAGGAGTGGACCAGGGTGTCCCGGAGGGAGCGATCCCTACGGAATGCCGATAAGGGGGGTAAAGGGAAGATGTGTTTGGTGGTGGCATCATGCTGGAGTTGGCGGAAATGGCGGAGGATGATCCTTTGAATGTGGAGGCTGGTGGGGTGATAAGTGAGGACAAGGGGGACCCTATCATGTTTCTGGGAGGGAGGAGAAGGCGTGAGGGCGGATGCGCGGGAGATGGGCCGGACACGGTTGAGGGCCCTGTCAACGACCGTGGGTGGAAAACCTCGGTTAAGGAAGAAGGAGGACATGTCAGAGGAACCGTTTTTGAAGGGAAGGGAAGTGTCAGAGATGGACCACGTGAAAATGATGGAGGGGTGGAGATTGGAAGCAAAATTAATAAATTTTTCCAAGTCCCGACGAGAGCATGAAGCGGCACCGAAGTAATCATCGATGTACCGGAGAAAGAGTTGTGGAAGGGGGCCGGAGTAGGACTGCAACAAGGAATGTTCCACATACCCCATAAAGAGATAGGCATAGCTGGGGCCCATGCGGGTACGCCCTAGGAGTGTTTGATGGGGTCAGTGTTGTGGGAGCTTTACTCTGTATCTAACCACGTCCTGTACCTGTCCTTGGAGTGTTTGATGGGGATAGTGTAGCGGGAGCTTTACGCTGTATCGAACCCCGTGCTGTACCTGTCCAGGGAGTGTTTGATGGGGACGGTGTAGAGGGAGCTTTACTCTGTATCTAACCCTGCGCTGTACCTGTCCTGGGAGTGTTCTATGGGGTCAGTGTAGACGGAGCTTTACTCTATATCTAATCCCATGCTGTATCTCTCCTGGGAGTATTTGATGGGGTCAGTGTCGAGGGAGATGTACTCTGTATGTAATCCCATGCTGTACCTATCCTGGAAGTGTTTGATGGAGACAGTGTGGATGGATCTTTTCTCTGTATCTAACCCCGTGCTTTACTGTCCTGGGAATGTTTGATGGGGTCAGTGTAGAGGGAGCTTTACTCTGTATCTAACCACGTGCTGTACCTGTCCTGGGAGTGTTTGATGGTGACAGTCCAGAGGCTGCTTTTCTCTGTATCTCACCCTGTACTTTATCTGTCATTGGAGTGTTTCATGGAGACAGTGTGGATGGAGCTTTACTCTATATCTTAAACCATGCTGCACCAGTCCTGCGAGTGTTTGATGGGGTCAGTGTAGGGGGAGCTTTACTCTGTATGTAATCCCGTGCTGTACCTGTCCTGGGAGTGTTTGATGGGGTCAGTGTAGGGGGAGCTTTACTCTGTATGTAATCCCGTGCTGTACCTTTCCTGGGAGTGTTTGATGTTGACAGTGCAGAGAGAGCTTTACTCTGTATATAATACCGTACTGAACAAGCCCCAGGAATGTTTGATGGGGACAGTGTGGAGGGAGCTTTACTCTGTATCTAATAACGTACTGAACAATGTTCTGTTGAAGGGTCATGAGGACTCGAAACGTCAACTCTTTTCTTCTCCGCCGATGCTGCCAGACCTGCTGAATTTTTCCAGGTAATTCTGTTTTTGTTTTGGACTTCCAGCATCCGCAAATTTTTTGTTTTTAAGCGCTAGGAGTGTTTGATGGGGTCAGTGTAGTGGGAGCTTTACTCTATATCTAACCCTGTGTTGTAACTGTCCTTGGAGTGCTTGATGCGCATAGTGTGGAGGGATCTTTACTCTGTATCGAAACCCGTGCTGTAGCTGCCCTGGGAGTCTCTGATGGGGACAGTGTACTGGTAGCTTTACTCTATACCTAACCCTGTGCTGCACTTGCACTGGGAGTGTTTGATGGGGACAATGTAGAGGGAGACTTACTCTGTATCTAACCCCGTGGTGTATCAGTCCTGGGTGTGTTTGAAGGGGACAGTGTAGAGGGAGCTTTAATCTGTATCTAACCCCATGCTGCACTTGCCCTGGGAGTGTTTGATGGGCAAGGTCTAGAGGCAGCTTTTCTCTGTATCTAAGTCTGTACTGTGTCTGTCATTGGAGTGTTTCATGGAGACAGTATGGAGAGAGCTTTACTCTGAATCATAACCTGTGATGTACCTGTCCTGGGTGTGTTTGATGGGGTCAGTGTAGAGGGAGCTTTACTCTGTATCTAACACCGTACTGAACAAGACCTAGGAGTGTTTGAAGGGGTCAGTGTAGAGGGAGCTTTACTCTGTATCTAACCCCGTACTGATCAAGCCCTACGAGTGTTTGAAGGGGTCAGTTTAGAGGGAGCTTTACTCTATATAACCCCGTGCTATAACTGTCCTGGGAATGTTTGATTGGGATAGTGTAGAGGTAGCTTTACTCTGTATCTAACCCGGTGCTTTCCCTGGACTGGGAGTGTTTGATGGGGACAGTGTAGATGGAGCTTTACTCTGTATCTAACCCCGTGCTGTACCTGTCCTGGGAGTGTTTGATGGGACAGTGTGGAGGGAGCTTTACTCTGTATGTAATCCCATGCTGTACCTGTCCTGGGAGTGTTTGGTGGGGACAGTCTAGAGGAGGCTTTACTCAGCAACCAACCCTGTGCTGTACCTGTCCAGGGAGTGTTTGATGGGGTCAGTGCAGAGGGAGCTTTACTCTGTATCTAAGGCCATGCTGTACCTGTCCTGGGAGCATTTGATGGGGTCAGTGCAGAGGGAGCTTTACTCTGTACCTAACCCCGTGCTGTACCTGTCCTGGGAGTGTTTGATGGGGACAGTGTAGGGGGAGATTTACTCTGTATTTAACCACGTCCTGTACCTGCCCTTGGAATGTATGATGGGGATAGTGTAGCGGGAGCTTTACTCTGTATATAATCCTATGCTGTACCTATCCTGGGATTGTTTGATGATGACAGTGTAGAGAGATCTTTACTCAGTATCTAATAGCGTACTGAACAAGCGCTAGGAGTCTTTGAGGGGGTCAGTGTAGCTGGAGCTTTACTCTGTATCTAACCCCATGCTGTACCTGTCCTGGAAGTGTTTGATGGGGATAGTGTAGATGGAGATTTACTCTGTATCTAACCCTGTGCTGCACCTGGGCTGGGAGAATTTAATGGGGACATTGTAGATGGAGATTTACTCTGTATCTAACCCAATGCTGTACCTGCCCTGGGAGTGTTTGATGGGGACAGTGTAGAGGGATCTTTACTCAGTATCTAACCTCGTACTGTAACTGTCCTGGGAGTGTTTGATTGCAACAGTGTGGATGGAGCTTTACTCTGTATCTAACCCTGTGTTGTAACTGTCCTGGGAATGTTTGATGGGGACAGTGGAGAGGGAGCTTTACTCTCTATCTAACCCTGTGCTGTAACTGTCCTGGGAGTGTTTGATTGGGGTCACTGTAGAGGGAGCTTTTCTCTGTATCTTACCCCGTGCTGTACCTGTCCTGGGAGTGTTTGATGTGGACAGTCTAGAGGCCGCTTTTCTCTGTATCTAAGCCTGTACTGTATCTGTGAAGTAACTGTCCTGGGAGTGTTTGATGGGATCAATTTGAGGGTGCTTTACTCTGTATCTAATCCCGTGCTGTATGGCTCCTGGGAGTGTTTGATGGGGTCAGTGCAGAGGGAGCATTACTCTGTATCTATCCTCGTGCTGTCCCTGGACTGGGAGTCCTTGGTACAGACAGTGCAGAGGGAGATTTACTCTGTATCAAACCTTCAGCTGGACCTGTTCTGGGAGTGTTTGATTGCAACAGTGTAGAGGGAACTTTACTCTGTATCTAACCCCATGCTGTACCTGTCGTGGAAGTGTTTGATGGGGATAGTGTAGATGGAGATTTACTCTGTATCTAACCCTGTGCTGCACCTGGGCTGGGAGAATTTAATGGGGACAGTGTAGATGGAGATTTACTCTGTATCTAACCGAATGCTGTACCTGCCCTGGGAGTGTTTGATGGGGACAGTGTAGAGGGATCTTTACTCTGTATCTAACCTCGTACTGTAACTGTCCTGGGAGTGTTTGAATGCAACAGTGTGCATGGAGCTTTACTCTGTAACCAACCTGTGCTGTACCTGTCTTGGAAGTGTTTGATGGGGACAATGTAGAGGGAGCTTTACTCTGTATCTAATCCCGTGCTGTACCTGCCCTGGGAGTGTTTGATGGGGACAGTGTAGAGGGAGCTTTACTCTATATCTAACCCCGTGCTGTTAACTGTCCTAGGAGTGTTTGATGGGGACAGTGTAGAGGGAGCTTTACTCTGTATCTAACCCCATGCTGTACCTGTCCTGGGAGTGTTTGATGGGGAAAGTGTAGATGGAGCTTTACTCTGTATCTAATCTCGTGCTTGATCTGTCCTGGGAGTGTTGGATGGTGACAGTATAGAAGGAGCTTTACTCTGTATCTAGCCCCATGCTGTAACTGTCCTGGGAGTGTTTGCTGGGCACAGTTTAGAGGGAGCTTTACTCTGTATCTAACCCCTTGCTGTACATGTCCTGGGATTGTTTCATGGGGACAGTGTAGAGGGAGCTTTACTCTGTATCTAACCCTGTGCTGTACCTGTCCTGGGAGTGTTTGATGGGGACAGTGTAGAGGGAGCTTTACTCTGTATCTAACCCCGTGCTGTACCTGTCCTGGGAGTGTTTGATGGGGACAGTGTAGAGGGAGCTTTACTCTGTATCTAACCCCTTGCTGTACCTGTCCTGGGAGTGTTTGATGGGGACAGTGTAAGGGGAGCTAAACTCTCTATTCAAACCCGTGATGTTCCTCCCATGGGAGTATTTGTTGGGGACTGTGTGGAAGGAGCTTTACTCTGTATCTAACCCTGTGATGCACTTGCCTTAGGAGTGTTTGATGGAAACAGTCTAGAGGGCGATTTTCTCTGTATCAAAGCCTGTATTGTATCTGTCATTGGAGTGTTTGATGGGGACAGTGTGGAGGGAGCTTTACTCTGTATGTAATCCCATGCTGTACCTTTACTGGGATTATTTGATGTTGATAGTGTAGAGGGAGCTTTACTCTCTATGTAATCCCGTGCTGTACCTGTCCTGGGAGTGTTTGATGGGGACAGTGTAGAGGGAGCTTTACTCTGTATCTAACCCCGTGCTGTACCTGCCCTGGGAGTCTCTGATGGGGACAGTCCAGAGGCCGCTTTTCTCTGTATCTCACCCTGTACTGTATCTGTCATTGGAGTGTTTCATGGAGACAGTGTGGATGGAGCTTTACTCTATATCTTAAACTGTGCTGCACCAGTCCTGCGAGTGTTTGATGGGGTCAGTGTAGGGGGAGCTTTACTCTGTATGTAATCCCGTGCTGTACCTGTCCTGGGAGCGTTTGATGTTGACAGTGCAGAGAGAGCTTTACTCTGTATATAATACCGTACTGAACAAGCCCCAGGAATGTTTGATGGGGACAGTGTAGAGGGAGCTTTACTCTGTATCTAATAACGTACTGAACAATGTTCTGTTGAAGGGTCATGAGGACTCGAAACGTCAACTCTTTTCTTCTCCGCCGATGCTGCCAGACCTGCTGAGTTTTTCCAGGTAATTCTGTTTTTGTTTTGGACTTCCAGCATCCGCAATTTTTTGTTTTTAAGCGCTAGGAATGTTTGATGGGGTCAGTGTAAAGGGAGCTTTACTCTGTATCTAATCCCGTGCTGTATGGCTCCTGGGAGTGTTTGATTGCAACAGTATGGATGGAGCTTTACTCTGTATCTAACCCCGTGCAGTACCTGTCCTGGGAGTGTTTGATGGGGACAGTGCACAGGAAGCTTTCCTATGTATCTAATCCCATGCTGTAGCTGCCCTGGGAGTCTCTGATGGGGACAGTGAAGTAGGAGCTTTACTCTATACCTAACCCTGTGCTGCACTTGCACTGGGAGTGTTTGATGGGGACCGTGTAGGGGGAGATTTACTCTGTATTTAACCGCGTGCTGTACCTGACCTGGGAGTGTTTGATTGGGGTCACTGTAGAGGGAGCTTTTCTCTGTATCTAACCCTGTGCTGTAACTGTCCTGGGAGTGTTTGATGGGGACAGTGTAGAGGGAGCTTTACTCTGTATCTAACCCCGTGCTGTACCTGTCCTGGGAGTATTGGATGGGGACAGTGTACAGGAAGCTTTCCTCTGTATCTAACCTTGTGCTGTACCTGTCCAGGGCGTGTTTGATGGGATCAGCGTAGAGGGTGCTTTACTCTGTATCTAATCCTGTGCTGTATCGCTCCTGGGAGTGTTTGATGGGGACAGTGTAGAGGGAGATTTACTCTGTATCTAACCCCGTGCTGCACCTGGGCTGGGAGTATTTGATGGGGACAGTCTTGAGGCCGCTTTTCTCTGTATCTAACCCCGTGCTGTACCTGTCCTGGGAATGTTTGATGGGGACAGCGTAGAGGGAGCTTTACTCTGCATCTAACACCGTATTGTTCCTCCCCTGGGAGTGTTTGTTGGGCACAGTGCAGAGGGAGCTTTACTCTGTATCGAAACCCGTGCTGTACCTGTGCAGGGCTTGATTGATGGGGTCAGTCTGGTGGGAGCTTTACTCTGTATCTAACCCCGTGATGTACCTGTCCTGGGAGTGTTTGATGGGGTCAGTGTAGAGGGAGCTTTACTCTGTATCTAACCCTGTGCTGTTCCGCTCCTGGGAGTGTTTGATGGGGACACTGTATAGGGAGCTTTACTCTGTATCTAACCCAATGCTGTACCTGCCCTGGGAGTGTTTGATGGGGACAGTGTAGAGGGATCTTTACTCAGTATCTAACCTCGTACTGTAACTGTCCTGGGAGTGTTTGAATGCAACAGTGTGGATGGAGCTTTACTCTGTAACCAACCTGTGCTGTACCTGTCCTGGGAGTGTTTGATGGTGACAGTGGAGAGGGAGCTTTACTCTGTATCTAACCTCGAGCTGCACCTGTCCTGGGAGTGTTTGATGGGGACAGTGTACAGGAAGCTTTCCTCTGTATCTAACCCCATGCTGCACCTGGGCTGGGAGTATTTGATGGGGACAGTCTAGAGGCCGCTTTTCTCTGTATCTAAGCCTGTACTGTATTTGTGAAGTAACTGTCCTGGGTGTGTTTGATGGGATCAGTTTGAGGGTGCTTTACTCTGTATCTAATCCCGTGCTGTATGGCTCCTGGGAGTGTTTGATGGGGTCAGTGCAGAGGGAGCATTACTCTGTATCTATCCTCGTGCTGTCCCTGGACTGGGAGTCCTTGGCAGAGACAGTGCAGAGGGAGATTTACTCTGTATCTAACCTTCAGCTGTACCTGTCCTGGGAGTGTTTGATTGCAACAGTGTAGAGGGAGCTTTACTCTGTATCTAACCCCGTGCAGTACCTGTCCTGGGAGTGTTTGATGGGGACAGTGTACAGGAAGCTTTCCTATGTATCTAAACCTGTGCCATACCTGTCTTGGAAGTGTTTGATGGGGACAGTGTAGAGGGAAATTCACTCTGTATCTAATCCCGTGCTGTACCTGTCTTGGAAGTGTTTGATGGGGACAGTGTAGAGGGAAATTCACTCTATATCTATCCCGTGCTGTACCTGTCCTGGGAGTGTTTGATGGGCATAGTGTAGAGTGAGCTTTACGCAGTATCGACCCCCGTGCTTTCCCTGGACTGGGAGTATTTGGTGTGGACAGTCTAGAAGAGGCTTTAGTCAGCAACCATCCCTGTGCTGTACCTGTCCAGGGTGTGTTTGATGAGGACAGTGTAGAGGGAGCTTCACTCTGTATCTAATCCCCTGCTGTACCTGCCCTGGGAGTGTTTGATGGGGACAGTGTAGAGGGAGCTTTACTCTGTATCTAACCCTGTGTTGTAACTGTCCTGGGAGTGTTTGATGGGGACAGCGTAGAGGCAGCTTTACTCTGTATCTAACCCCGTGCTGTACCTGTGCAGGGCTTGATTGATGGGGTCAGTCTGGTGGGAGCTTTACTCTGTATCTAACCCCGTGATGTACCTGTCCTGGGAGTGTTTGATGGGGTCAGTGTAGAGGGAGCTTTACTCTGTATCTAACCCTGTGCTGTTCCGCTCCTGGGAGTGTTTGATGGGGACACTGTATAGGGAGCTTTACTCTGTATCTAACCCAATGCTGTACCTGCCCTGGGTGTGTTTGATGGGGACACTGTATAGGGATCTTTACTCAGTATCTAACCTCGTACTGTAACTGTCCTGGGAGTGTTTGAATGCAACAGTGTGGATGGAGCTTTACTCTGTAACCAACCTGTGCTGTACCTGTCCTGGGAGTGTTTGATGGGGACAGTGGAGAGGGAGCTTTACTCTGTATCTAACCTCGAGCTGCACCTGTCCTGGGAGTGTTTGATGGGGACAGTGTACAGGAAGCTTTCCTCTGTATCTAACCCCATGCTGCACCTGGGCTGGGAGTATTTGATGGGGACAGTCTAGAGGCCGCTTTTCTCTGTATCTAAGCCTGTACTGTATCTGTGAAGTAACTGTCCTGGCTGTGTTTGATGGGATCAGTTTGAGGGTGCATTAGTCTGTATCTAATCCCGTGCTGTATGGCTCCTGGGAGTGTTTGATGGGGTCAGTGCAGAGGGAGCATTACTCTGTATCTATCCTCGTGCTGTCCCTGGACTGGGAGTCCTTGGTAGAGACAGTGCAGAGAGAGATTTACTCTGTATCTAACCTTCAGCTGTACCTGTCCTGGGAGTGTTTGATTGCAACAGTGTAGAGGGAGCTTTACTCTGTATCTAACCCCGTGCAGTACCTGTCCTGGGAGTGTTTGATGGGGACAGTGTACAGGAAGCTTTCCGATGTATCTAAACCTGTGCCATACCTGTCTTGGAAGTGTTTGATGGGGACAGTGTAGAGGGAAATTCACTCTGTATCTATCCCGTGCTGTCCCTGGACTGGGAGTGTTTGATGGGCATGGTGTAGAGTGAGCTTTACGCAGTATCGACCCCCGTGCTTTCCCTGGACTGGGAGTATTTGGTGTGGACAGTCTAGAAGAGGCTTTAGTCAGCAACCATCCCTGTGCTGTACCTGTCCAGGGTGTGTTTGATGAGGCCAGTGTAGAGGGAGATTTACTCTGTATCTAATCCCCTGCTGTACCTGCCCTGGGAGTGTTTGATGGGGACAGTGTAGAGGGAGCTTTACTCTGTATCTAACCCTGTGTTGTAACTGTCCTGGGAGTGTTTGATGGGGACAGTGTAGAGGGAGCTTTACTTTGTATCTAACCCCGTGCTGTACCTGTCCTGGGCGTGTTTGATGGGGACAATGTAGAGGGTGATTTACTCTGTATCTAAACCCGTGCTGTAGCTGTCCTGGGAGTGTTTGATGGTGGAAGTGTAGAGGGAGCTTTCCTCTGTATCTAAACCTGGGCTGGGAGTATTTGATGGTGGCAGTTTAGAGGCCGATTTCCTCTGTATCTAAGCCTGTGCTGTATCTATGATGTACCATCCTGGGAGTGTTTGATGGGAACAGGGTAGAGGGATGTTTAATCAGTATGTAATCCCGTGCTGTACCTGCACTGGGAGTGTTTGATGGGGTCAGTGCAGAGGGAGCTTTACTCTGTGCCTAACTACGTGCTGTACCTGTCCTGGGAATGTTTGATGGGGACAGTGTAGAGGGAGCTCTACTCTGTATCTAACCCTGTGTTGTAACTGTCCTTGGAGTGCTTGATGGGCATAATGTAGAGGGAGCTTTACTCTGTATCTAAACCCGTGCTGTAGCTGCCGTGGGAGTCTCTGATGGGCACAGTGTACTTGGAGCTTTACTCTATACCTAACCCTGTGCTGCACTTGCACTGGGAGTCTTTGATGGGGACAAAGTAGAGGGAGATTTACTCTGTATCTAACCTCGAGCTGTACCTGTCCTGGCAGTGGTTGATTGCAACAGTGTGGATGGAGCTTTACTCTGTATCTAACGCAGTGGTGCATCTGTCCTGGGAGTGTTTGATGCGGACAGTGGAGAGGGAGCTTTAATCTGTATCTAATCCCGTACTGAACAAGCCCTAGGAATGTTTGATGGGGTCAGTACACGGGATTACATACAGAGTAAAGCTCCCTGTACACTGTCCCCATCAAACACTCCCAGGACAGGTACATCACAGGGTATGATTCAAAGTAAAGCTCCCTCCACTGTCTCCATGAAAAACTCAAACAACAGATACAGTACAGTCTTAGATACAGATAAAAGCGCCCTCTAGACTGTCCCCATCAAACACTTCCAGGGCAGGTACACTATGGGGTAAGATACACAGTAGAGCTCCCTCTACACTGCCCCCATCAAACATTCCCAGGACAGGTACAGCACGGGGTTAGATACAGAGTAAATTTCCCTCTACAGTGTCCCCATCAAACACTCCCCGGGCAAGTGCAGCACGGGGTTAGATACAAAGTAAAGCTCCCTCTACACTGTCCCGAACAAACACTCCCAGGACAGGTACATCACGACGTTAGATACATAGTAAAGCTCCCTATACTTGGTCCCCATCAAACTCTCTCAGGACAGTTACAGCACAGTGTTCGATTCAGAGCATAGCTCACTCCACACTGCCTCCATGAAACAGCCCCAGAACAGGTACAGCATGGGTTTAGATACAGAGTAAAGCTCCCTCTACACTGTCCCCATCAAACACTCCCAGGACAGGTACAGCACGGGGTTAGATACAGAGTAAAGCCCCCTCTACACTGTCCCCATCAAACACTCCCAGGACAGGTACAGCACGGGGTTAGATACAGAGTAAAGCCCCCTCTACACTGTCCCCATCAAACACTCCCAGGACAGGTACAGCACGGGGTTAGATACAGAGTAAAGTTCCCTCTACACTGTCCCTAATAAACACTCCCAGGGGAAGAACATAACAGGGTTAGGTACAGAGTAAAGCTCCCTGTCCACTGTCCGAAACAGACAGTCCCAGGGGAGAAAACATCATGGGTTTAGATACAGAGTAAAGCTCCCTCTACACTGTCACCATCAAACACTCCCAGGACAGGTACAGCACGGGATTAGATACAGAGTAAAGCTCCCTCTACACTGTCCCCATCATACACTCCCAGCACAGGTACAGCACGGAGTTAGATACAGAGTAAAGCTCCCTCTACACTGTCCCCATCATACACTCCCAGCACAGGTACAGCACGGAGTTAGATACAGAGTAAAGGTCCCTGTACAGTGTCCGCATCAAACACTCCCAGGACCGAAAGAGCACGGGGTTAGATACAAATTAAAGCTCTCTCTACACTGTCCCCAACAAACACTCCCAGGGGAGGAACATAACAGGGTAAGGTACAGAATAAAGCTCCCTTTCCACTGTCCCCAACAGACATTCCCAGGGGAGTAACATCACGGGGTTAGATACAGAGTAAATCTCCCTCTAAACTGTCCCCATCAAACACTCCCAGGACAGGTACAGCACGGGGTTAGATACAGAGTAAAGCTCCCTCTACACTGTCCCCATCAAACACTCCCAGGACAGGTACAGCACAGGGTTAGATACAGAGTAAGTCTCCCTCTACACTGACCCCATCAAACACTCCCAGGACAGGTACAGCACGGGGTTAGATACAGAGTAAAGCTCCCTCTACACTGAACCCATCAAACACTCCCAGGACAAGTAAAACACGGGGTTAGATACAGAGTAAAGCTCCCCCTACACCGTCCCCATCAACACGCCCAGGACAAGTAAAACACGTGGTTAGATACAGAGTAAATCTGCCTCGACACTGGCCCCAACAAACACCCCCTGGACAGGTACAACACGGGGTTAGATACAGAGTAAATCTCCCACTACACTGACCCTATCAAACACTCCCAGGACAGGTAATGAACGTGATCTGATACAGAGTAAAGATCCCTCTACACTGTCACAAACACTCCCAGGACAGGTAACACACGAGGTTAGATAGAGAATAAATCTCCCTCTACACTGTCCCCATCAAACAGTCACAGAACAGGTACAGCATCGGGTTAGATACAGAGTAAAGATCCCTGCAATCTGATCCCATGTAACGGTCCCAGGACAGGTATAGCATGGGATTAGATATAGAGTAAAGCTTCCTCTACACTGTCCCCATCAAACAACACAGGACAGGTAATGCACGGGATTAGATACAGAGTAAATTTCCCTCTACACTGATCACATCATACACTCCCAGGACAGGTGCGGCACGGAATTAGATACAGACTAAAGCTCCCTCTACACTGTCACAATCAAACACTCGCAGGACAGGTAAAACACGGGGTTAGATACAGAGTAAATCTGCCTCTACACTGTCCCAATGAAACATTCCCTGGACAGCTCCAGCACGAGGTTAGATACAGAGTAAAGCTCCCTCTACACTATCCCCATCAAACACTCTCAGGACAGGTACAGCACGGGGTTAGATACAGAGTAAATCTCCCACTACACTGACCCCATCAAACTCTCCCAGGACAGGTACCGCAAGGAGTTAGATACAGAGTAAAGCTCCCTCTACATTTTCACAATCAAACACTCCCAGGACAGGTAACACATGGGGTTAGATACAGAGTAAAGCTCCCCCTACATCAGTCGCCATCAACCACTCCCAGGACAGGTCCAGCACGGGATTAAATACAGACTAAAGCTCCCTCTACAGTGTCCCCATCAAACACTCCCAGGACAGGTACAGCACAGGGTTAGATACAGAGTAATGCCCCATCGACACTGTGCCCATCAAACACTCCCTGGACAGGTACAGCATGGGGTTAAATACAGAGTAAAGCTCCCTCTACACTGTCCCCATCAAACACTCCCAGGACAGGTACAGCACAGAGTTAGATACAGAGTAAAGCTCTATCTCCACTGTCCCCATCAAACACTCCCAGGACAGGTACAGCATGGTGTTAGAAACAGAGTATAGCTCCCACTATAGTGTCCCCCTGAAACACTCCTTGGACAGGTAGAGCAGAGGGTGAGATACAGAGAAAAGGTCCCTCTACACTGTCACCATCAAACACTCCTAGGACAGATCAAGCACGGGATTAGATACAGAGTAAAGCTTCCTCCACACTCTCCCCATCAAACGCTCGAAGGAAAGGTACAGTACGGGGTTAGATACAGATTAAAACTCCCTCCACAATGTCCCCATCAAACGCTCCCAGGACAGATACAGCACGGGGTTAGATATAGAGCAAAGCTCCCACTACAATGACCCGATCAAACATCCCAGGACAGGTACAGCAAGGGGTTAGATACAGAGTAAAGCTACATTTCACTGTCACCATCAAACACTCCCAGGACAGGTACAACACGGGGTGAGATACAGAGTAAAGCTCCCACTACACTGACCCCATCAAACACTCCTAGCGCTTAAAAACAAAAAAACTGCGGATGCTGGAAGTCCAAAACAAAAACAGAATTACCTGGAAAAACTCAGCAGGTCTGGCAGCATCGGCGGAGAAGAAAAGAGTTGACGTTTCGAGTCCTCATGACCCTTCGACAGAACTTGATTTTGAGTCCAGGAAAGAGTTGAAATATAAGCTGGTTTAAGGTGTGTGTGTGGGGGGGGGAGGAGAGAGAGAGAGAGACAGAGGTGCTTGTGTAGACAAACAAGCAGTGATAGAAGCAGATCATCAAAAGATGTCAGTAACAATGGTACAAAAGAACACATAGGTGTTAAAGTTAAAGTTGAAGAAGTTCTGTTCCTCTCTGCGACAAGATTTCCGTATCTCTCTGTTGCCTTGTTCACCTTCTTTGCTTTCCATTTCCCTCCTAGTGTTTGACAAGGTGTTTACTAAAACCCGCTTTCACAGCCATATCTCCTTTCTCAGTGACTGCCTCCGTCTCCGACTTACCCCACGTGGATTTCAACTGAAATTCCACCCCTCATCTTTCGAACCCACCCAGGATTACCGGTATCTCCGGGACATAAAACGTTTCTCAGACTGCTGTTCCCGTCACATTCTGAAATCCACACTCAGTGCCATGCGCCGCCATATGAACACACTCGACCTTTCCCTCCAGCAGCACCGCCGTACCCTTTTTCAAAGCTGCGCGTGCCCCCAGTTTCATTTTATCCTTCGGCTCATCCGACGCCTCAACAAGAAACTTTTTCTCTTTCTCTCAACTGCTAAGGAACACAAGCTCCAACAACTCATCGACACCAACACCCATCTAGGACCCTCCACCCCAGCCTGTCCCTCCGTCCCCACCCCATCTTCCAATCCCAGCCCCAGCCGTGTATTCACTATACCCCCTGACCTTCCCCTCTCCGATGCTGAACGTTCAGTGCTCAGCAAAGGACTTAGTTTCATACCCTTACGCCCTCACCTCAATGAATTTCGGGCTCGGCATGATGCTGAACTCTTCTTTCGCCGTCTTCGTCTCCGGGCTCACTTCTTTGGGCAGGAGTCCTCTCCCAGTTCAACAGATCCTTTTACCCATCTCCAATATTCTCCCTCCACCTGGACCCCTCCCTCTGGATTCTTACCTTCTCTTGATCTTTTCATTGAGAACTGTGTAGGGGGAGCTAAAAGATGTATCTTAACCCGTGCTGTAGTTGTCCTGGGAGTGTTTGAAGTGGACAGCTTAGAGGGAGCTTTACTCTGTATCTGAACCCGTGCTGTATCTCTCCTGGGAGTGTTTGATAGGGTCAGTTTAGAGGGAGATGTATTCTGTATCTAACCTCGTGCTGTACCTGTCCTGGGAGTATTTGATGGGGACGGTGTAGAGGGAGCTTTACTCTGTATCTAACCCTGTGTTGTACCTGTCCTGGGAGTGTTTGATGGGGACGGTGTAGAGGGAGCTTTACTCTGTATCTAACCCCGTGCTGTCCTGTCCTGGGAGTGTTTGATGGGGACAGTGTAGAGGGAGCTTTACTCTGTATCTAACCCCGTGCTGCACCTGTCCTGAGAGTGTTTGATGGGGACAGTGTAGTGCTAGATCTACTCTGTATCAAACCCCGTGCTGTCCCTGTCCTGGGAGTGTTTGATGGTGACAGTGCAGAGGGAGCTTTACTCTGTATCTAATAACGTACTGAACAATGTTCTGTTGAAGGGTCCTGAGGACTCGAAACGTCAACTCTTTTCTTCTCCACCGATGCTGCCAGACCTGCTGAGTTTTTCCAGGTAATTCTGTTTTTGTTTTGGACTTCCAGCATCCGCAGTTTTTTTGTTTTTAAGCGCTAGGAGTGTTTGATGGGGTCAGTGTAGTGGGAGCTTTACTCTGTATCTAACCCCGTGATGTACCTGCCCTGCGAGTGTTCGAAGGGGACGCTGTAGATTGAGCTTTACTCTGTAACTAATCCCGTACTGAACAAGCCCTAGGAGTGTTTGATGTGGTCAGTGTAGAGGGAGATGTACTCTGTATGGAACCTCGTGCTGTGCCTGTCCTGGGAGTGTTTGAAGGGGTCAGTGTGGAGGGAGCTTTACTCTGTATCTAACCCCATGCTGTACCTGTCCTGGGAGTGTTTGATGTGGACAGTGTAGAGGGATCTTTACTCTGTATCTAACCCCGTGCTGTACCTGTCCTGGGTGTGTTTGATGTGGACAGTGTAGAGGGATCTTTACTCTCTATCTAACCCTGTGCTGTACCTGTCCTGGGTGTGTTTGATGGGGACAGTGTAGAGGGAGCTTTACTCTGTATCTAACCCCGTGCTGTACCTGTCCTGGGAGTGTTTGATGGGGACAGGGTAGAGGGATCTGTATCAAACCCCGTGCTGTACCTGTCCTGGGAGTGGTTGATGGGGACAGTGCAGAGGGAGCTTTACTCTGTATCTAACCCCGTGCTGTACCTGTCCTGGGAGTGTTTGATGGGGACAGTGTAGAGGGAGCTTTACTCTGCATCTAACCCCGTGCTGTACCTGTCCTGGGAGTGTTTGATGGGGACAGTGTAGAGGGAGCTTTACTCTGTATCTAACCCCGTGCTGTACCTGTCCTGGGAGTGTTTGATGGGGACAGTGTAGAGGGATCTTTACTCTGTATCTCACCCCGTGCTGTATCTGTCCTGGGAGTGTTTGATGGGGACAGTGCAGAGGGAGCTTTACTCTGTATCTAACACCGTGCTGCAACTGTCCTGGGAGTGTTTGATGGGGACAGTGTAGATGGAGCTTTACTCTGTATCGAACCCCGTGCTGTACCTGTCCTGGGAGTGTTTGATGGGGACAGGGTAGAGGGATCTGTAAGAAACCTCGTGCTGTACCTGTCCTGGGAGTGTTTGATGGGGACAGTGTAGAGGGAGCTTTACTCTGTATCTAACCCCGTGCTGTACCTGTCCTGGGAGTGTTTGATGGGGACAGTGTAGAGGGATCTTTACTCCGTATCTAACCCCGTGCTGTACCTGTCCTGGGAGTGTTTGATGGGGACAGTGTAGAGGGAGCTTTACTATGTATCTAACACCGTCCTGTACCTGTCCTGGGAGTGTTTGATGGGGACAGTGTGGAGGGATCTTAACTCTGTATCTAACCCCGTACTGTACCTGTCCTGGGAGTGTTTGATGGGGACAGTGTTGAGGGAGCTTTACTCTGTATCTAACCCCGTGCTGTACCTGTCCTGGGAGTGTTTGATGGGGACAGTGTAGAGGGAGCTTTACTCTGTATCTAACCCCGTGCTGTACCTGTCCTGGGAGTGTTTGATGGGGACGGTGTAGAGGGAGCTTTACTCTGTATCTAACCCTGTGCTGTACCTGTCCTGGGAGTGTTTGATGGGGACGGTGTAGAGGGAGCTTTACTCTGTATCTAAACCTATGCTGCACCTGGGCTGGGAGTATTTGATGGGGACAGTCTAGAGGCCGCTTTTCTCTGTATCTAAGCCTGTACTGTATCTGTGATGTAACTGTCCTGGGAGTGTTTGATGGGGACAGCGTGGAGGGATCTTTACTCTGTATCTAATCCCGTGCTGTAACTGTCCTGGGAGTTTTTGATTGGGGTCACTGTAGAGGGAGCTCTACTCTGTATCTAACCCTGTGTTGTAACTGTCCTTGGAGTGCTTGATGGGCATAGTGTAGAGGGAGCTTTAATCTGTATCTAAACCCGTGCTGTAGCTGCCCTGGGAGTCTCTGATGTGGACAGTGTACTAGGACCTTTACTCTATACCTAACCCTGTGCTGCACTTGCACTGGGACTGTTTGATGGGGACAATGTAGAGGGAGATTTACTCTGTATCTAACCTTGAGCTATACTTGTCCTGGCAGTGGTTGATTGCAACAGTGTGGATGGAGCTTTACTCTGTATCTAACCCCGTAGTGTACCTGTCCTGGGAGTGTTTGATGCGGACAGTCTAGAGGGAGCTTTACTCTGTATCTAATCCTGTGCTGAACAAGACCTAGGAATGTTTGATGGGGTCAGTACACGGGATTACATACAGAGTAAAGCTCCCACTACACTGTCCCCATCAAACACTCCCAGGACAGGTACAGCACGGGGTTAGATACAGAGTAAAGCTCCCTCTACACTGTCCCTATCAAACACTCCCAGGACAGGTACATCACAGGGTATGATTCAAAGTAAAACTCCCTCCACACTGTCTCCATGCAAACTCAAACGACAGATACAGTACAGGCTTAGATACAGATAAAAGCAACCTCTAGACTGTCCCCATCAAACACTTCCAGGGCAAGTGCAGCACGGGGTTAAATACGGAGTAAAGCTCCCTCCACACAGTCCCCATCAAACATTCCCAGGACAGGTACAGCACTAGGTTAGATACAGAGTAAAGCTCCCCCTACACTATCTCCATCAAACACTCCCAGGACAGGTACAGCACGGGGTTAGATACAGAGTACAGCTCCCTCTACACTGTCCCCATCAAACATTCCCAGGACAGGTACAGCACTGGTTTATATACAGAGTAAAGCTCCATCTACACTGTCCCCAACAAACACTCCCAGAGGAGGAAAATCACGGGGTTAGATACACAATAAAGCTCTCCCTACATTGTCCCCAACCAACACTCGAAGGACAGGTACAGCCCGGGGTTAGATACAGATTAAAGCTCCCTCTGCAAGGTCCCCATCAACCCCTCCCAGGACTGGTACAGCACGGGGTTAGATACAGAGTAAAGTTCCCTCTACACTGTCCCCATCAAACGCTCCCAGGACAGGTACAGCACGAGGTTAGATATAGAGTAAAGCTCCCTCTACACTGGCCCCATCAAACACTCCCAGGACAGGTACTGCACGGGGTTAGATACAGAGTAAACCTCCCTCTACACTGTCCCCATCAAACACTCACAGGACAGGTGCAGCACGAGGTTTGATTCAGAGTAAATATCCCTCAAAATCGTAAACATCAAATATTCCCTGGAAAGCTACAGCACAGGTTTAGATACAAAGTAAAGTTCCCTCCAAACTGTCCCCATCAAACAGTCCTAGGAAAGTTACAGCACGGGGTGAGATACAGACAGAGTAAAGCTCCCTCTACATCGTCCACATCAAACACTCCCAGGACAGGTACAGCACAGGGTTAGATACAGAGTAACGCTCCCTCGACACTGACCCCATCAAACACTCCCAGGACAGGTACAGCATGTGGTTAGATATAGAGTAAATCTCCCTCTTTTCTGTCCCCAACAAACACTCCCAGGGGAGGAACATCACGGGGTTAGATACAGAGTAAAGCTACCTCTGCACTGTCCCCATCAAACACTCCCAGAACATGTACAGCACGGGGTTAGATACAGAGTAAAGCTCTCCCTACATTGTCCCCAACCAGCACTCCCAGGACAGGTATAGCACGGGGTTAGATACAGAGCAAAGCTCCCTCTGCACGGTCCCCAACAAACACTCCCAGGGCAGGTACAACACAGCGTTAGATACAGAGTAAAGCTCCCTCTACACTGTCTCCATGAAACACTCCCAGGACAAGTACAGCACGGAGTTAGATAAAGAGGAAAGCTCCCTCTACATTGTCCCCAACCAACACTCCCAGGACAGGTACAGCACGGGGTTAGATACAGAGTAAAGCTCCCTCTACACTGACCCTAACAAACACTCCCAGGGGAGGAACATAACAGGGTTAGGTCCAGAGCAGAGCTTCCTGTACACTGTCCGCATCAAACACTCCCAGGACAGGTACAGCATGGGGTTAGATACAGAGTAAAGCTCCCTCTGCACTGTCCCCATGAACCACTCCCAGGACAGGTACAACAGTGGGTTAGATACAGAGTAATGCTCCCTCTAGACTGACCCCATCAAACACTCCCAGGGCTTGTTCAGTACGGGGTGAGATACAGACGCGAGCTCCGTCTACACTGTCCCCATCAAACACTCCCTAGACAGGTACAGCACAGGATTACATACAGAGTAAAGCTCAATCTACACTGACCCCATCAAACACTACTAGGACCGGTACAGCACGGTGTTAGATACAGAGTTAAACTGCCTCCACACTGTCACAATCAAACAATCCCAGGACAGGTACAGCAGGAGGTTAGATACAGAGGAAAGCTCCCGCTAGACTGACCCTATCAAACACTCCCAGGGCTGATTAAGTAGGGGATTAGATACAGACTAAACCTCTATCTACACGGTCAACATCAAAGAATCCCAGGATAGATACAGCACGGGATTAAATACAGAGTAAAGCTCCCTATGCACTTACCCCATCAAACACTCCCAGGACAGGTACATCACATGTTAAGATACAGAGTAAAGCTCCCTCTACACTGTCCCCATCAAACACTCCCAGGACAGGTACTGCACGGGATTAGATACAGAATAAAGCTCCCTCTACACTATCAGCATCAAACACTCCCAGGACAGGTACAGAACCGGATAAGATGCAGAGTAAAGCTCCCTCTGCACTGACCCCATGAAACGCTCCCAGGACAGGTTACAACTAGGGGGTAGATTCAGAGTAAAGCTCGCGCTACATTGTCCCCATCAAAGATTCCCAGTAAAGGTACATCACGGGGTAAGATACAGAGTAAAGCTCTCTCTACACCATCCCCATTAAACACTCCCAGGACAGGTACAGCACGGAGTTAGATACAGTGTAAAGCTCCCTTTACACCGTCCCCATCAAACACTTCCAGGAGAGGAACAGCATGGTGCTAGATACAGAGTAAAGCTCCCTCTAAACTGTCCGCATCAAACACTCCCAGGACAGGTACAGCACGGGGTTAGATACAGAGTAAAGCTCCCCCTGCACTGTCCCCATCAAACAATCCCAGGACAGGTACAGCACAGGGTAAGATACAGAATAACGCTCCCTCCAGTCCGTTCCCATCCAACACTCCCAGGACAGGCACAGCACGGGGTTACAGACAGAGTAAATCTCCCTCTACACTGTCCCCATCAAATACACCCAGGACAGGTACAGCACTGAGTTAGTTACAGAGTAAAGCTCCCTCTACACTGTCCCCATCAAACATTCCCAGGACAGGTACAGCACAGGGTTAGATACAGAGTAAAGCTCCCTCCACACTGTCCCCATCAAACACTCCCAGGGCAGGTACACCATGGGGTTAGATACAGGGTAAAGCTCCCTCTACACTGTCCCCATCAAACACTCCCAGGACAGGTACAGCACGGTGTTTGATTCAGAGTAAATAACCCTCAAATCCGTACCCATCAAATATTCCCTGGAAAGCTACAGCACAGTATTAGATACAGAGTAAAGCTCTCTCTCCACCGTCCCCATTAAACACTCCCAGTACAGGTACAGCATGGACTTAGAAACAGAGTAAAGCTCCCTTTACACTGTCCGCATCAAGCACACCCGGGAAAGGTACAGCACGAAGTTAGATACAGACTAAAGCTCCCTCTACACTGTCCCCATCAAACAATCGTAGGGCAGGTACACCATGGGTTTAGATACAGAGTAAAGCTCCCTGTACACTGTCCCCATGAAACACTCCAAGGGCAGGTACAACTGGGTGTTAGATACAGAATAAAGCTCCCTCTAGACTGTCCCCATCAAACACTCCCAGGACAGATACAGCACAGTGTTAGATACACAGTAAAGCTCCATCTACACTGTCCCCATCAAACACTCCCTGAACAGGTACAGCAACGGGTTCGATACAGAGTAAAGCTCCCTCTACACTGTCACCATCAAACTCTCCCAGGACAGATCAAGCACCGGATTAGATACAGTGCAAATCTCCCTCTACACTATCACCATCAAACACTACCAAAACAGGTAGAGCACAGGACGACATACAGAGTAAAGCTCCATCTACACTGTCCCCATCAAACACTCCCAGGGCAAGTACACCATGGTGTTAGATACAGAGTAAAGCTCCCCCTACACTGTCCCCATCAAGCACTCCCAGGGCAGGTACACTATAGGGTTAGTTACAGAGAAAAGCTCCCTCTACACTGTCCCCGTCCACCACTCCCAGTGCAGGTACAGCACGGGATTAGATACAGAGTAAAGCTCCCTCTACACTGACCCATCAAACACTCCCAAGACAGGTACAGCATGGGGTAAGATACAGAGTAAAGCTCCCCCTACAGCGTCCCCATCAGACACTCGCAGGACAGGTACAGCACGGGTTTAGATACAGAGTAAAGCTCCCTCTACACTGTCCCCATCAAACACTCCCAGGACAGGTACAGCATGGGATTAGATACAGAGTAAAGCTCCCTCTACACCATCCGCATCAAACACTCCCAGGGCAGGTACAGCACAGGGTTTGATACAGAGTAAAGCTCCCTCTGCACTGTCCCCAACAAACACTCCTTAGACCGGTACAGCACATGGATGGATACAGAGTAAATCTGCCACTTCACTGTCCCCATCAATCACTCCCAGCACAGGTACTGCACAGTGTAAGATACAGAGTAGAGCTCCCTCTACACTGTCCCCATCAAACACTCCCAGGGCAGGTACACCATAGGGTTAGACACAGAGTAAAGCACCCTCTACACTGTCCCCATCAAGCACTCCCAGGGCAGGTACAGCACGGGGTTAGATACAGAGTAAAGCTCCCTCTACACTGTCTCCATCAAAAACACCCAGGACAGGTACAGCATGGGGTTAGATACAGAGTAAAGCTCCCTCTACACTGTCTCCATCAAACACTCCCAGGACAGGTACAGCACGGGGTTAGATACAGATTAAAGCTCCCTCTACACTGTCTCCATCAAACACTCCCAGGACAGGTACACCACGGGGTTAGATACAGGGTAAAGCTCCCTCTACACTGTCCCGATCAAACACTCCCAGGACAGGTACCCCATGGGGTTAGATACAGAATAAAGCTCCCTCTACACTGTCCCCATCAAACACTCACAGGACAGGTACAGCAGAGGGGTTAGATACAGAATAAAGATCCCTCTACACTGTCCCCATCAAACACTCACAGGACAGGTACAGCAGAGGGGTTAGATACAGAATAAAGATCCCTCTACACTGTCCCCATCAAACACTCACATGGCACGTACACCATGGGGTTAGATGCAGAGCAAAGCTCACTCCACATTGCATCCATGAAACACTCCCAGGACAGGTACAGCACGGGGTCAGATACAGGGCAAAGCTCCCTCTACACTGTCCCCTTCAAGCACACCCAGGGCAGGTACACCATGGGGTTAGATACAGAGTAAAGCTCCCCCTACAGCGTCCCCATCAGACACTCGCAGGACAGGTGCAGCACGGGTTTAGATACAGAGTAAAGCTCCCTCTACACTGTCCCCATCAAACACTCACAGGACAGGTACAGCAGAGGGGTTAGATACAGAATAAAGATCCCTCTACACTGTCCCCATCAAACACTCACATGGCACGTACACCATGGGGTTAGATGCAGAGCAAAGCTCACTCCACATTGCATCCATGAAACACTCCCAGGACAGGTACAGCACGGGGTCAGATACAGGGCAAAGCTCCCTCTACACTGTCCCCTTCAAGCACACCCAGGGCAGGTACACCATGGGGTTAGATACAGAGTAAAGCTCCCCCTACAGCGTCCCCATCAGACACTCGCAGGACAGGTGCAGCACGGGTTTAGATACAGAGTAAAGCTCCCTCTACACTGACCCCATCAAACACTCCCAGGACAGGTACAGCACGGGGTTAGATACAGAGTAAAGCTCCCTCTGCACTGTCCCCAACAAACACTCCCAGGGCAGGGAAATCACGGGGTTAGATACAGAGTAAAGCGCCCCCTACACTGTCCCCATCAAACACTCCCAGGGCAGGTACATCACGGGGTTAGATACAGAGTAAAGCTCCCTCTACATTGTCCCCATCAATCACTACCAGGGGAGGTACACCATGGGGATAGATACAGAGTAAAGCTCCCTATACTCTGTGCGCATCAAACACTCCCAGGACAGGTAGATGACAGTGTGTGATTCAGAGCAAAGCTCACACCACACTGCCTCCATGAAACACTCCCAGGACAGGTACAGCACGGGGTTAGATACAGAGTAGACCACCCTCTACACTGTGCCCATCAAACACTCCCATGACCGTTAAAGCACGTGCTTTAATTCAGAGTAAATATACCTCAAAACTGTCCTCATCAAATATTCACTGGAAAGCTACTGCACAGGTTTAGATGCAGAGTTAACCTCAGCCTACACAGACACCATCAAATACTCCCAGGACATATCAAGCACAGGATTAGATACAGAGCAAATCTTCCTCTACACTATAACCATCAAACACACACAGGGCAGGTACAGCACGGGGTTTGATACAGAGTAAAGCTCCCTCTACACTGTCCCTATCAAACACTCCCAGGACAGGTACAGCACGGGGTTAGATACAGAGTAAAGCTCCCTCTGCACTGTCCCCAACAAACACTCCCAGGAGAGGAACAGCACGGGGCTAGATACAGAGTAAAGCTCCCTCTAAACTGTCTGCATCAAACACTCCCAGGACAGGTAAATCACGGTGTTAGATACAGAGTAAAGCTCTCACTGCACTGTCCCTATTAAACACTCCCAGGACAGGTACAGCATGGTGTTAGATACAGAGTAAAGCTCCCTCCACACTGTCCCCATCAAATAAGCCCAGGCCAGGTACAGCACAGGGTTAGATACAGAGTAAAGCCCCCTCTACACTGTCCCCATGAAACACTCCCAAGACAGGTACAGCTCGGGGTTAGACACTGAGTAAAGCTCCCTCCACATCGTCCCCATCAAACACTCCCAGGACAGGTACAGCACAGGTTTAGATACAGATTAAAGCTGTCTCTCCACCGTCCCCATCAAACATTCCCAGGACAGTACAGCATGGAGATTGATACAGAGTAAAGATCCCTTTACACTGTCTGTGTCAGACACACCCAGGACAGGTAAGCACGGAGTTAGATACTGAGTAAACCTCACTCGAAACTGCCCTCATCAAACACTCCCAGGACAGGTACAGCATGGAGTTAGAAAAAGAGTAAAGCTCCCTCTACACTGTCCCCATCAAATAATCGCAGGGCAGGTACACCATAGGGTTAGATACAGAGTAAAGCTCCCTCTACACTGTCCCCATCAAACACTCCCAGGACAGGTACAGCACGGTGTTAGATACAGAGTAAAGCTCCCTATACACTGTCCCCATCAAACACTCCCAGGACAGGTACAGCACGGGGTTAGATACAGAGTAAAGCTCCCTCTACACTGTCCCCATCAAACACTCCCAGGACAGGTACAACATGGGGTTAGATACAGGGTAAAGCTCCCTCTACACTGTCCCCAGCAAACACTCCCAGGACAGGTACAGCGCGGGGTTAGATACAGAGTGAAGCTCCCTCTACACTGTCACCATCAAATACTCCCAGGACAGATCAAGCACGGGATCAGATACAGAGTAAAGCTCCCTCAACACTGACCTGATGAAACATTCCCAGGAGAGATACAGCACGGAGTTAGATACAGAGAAAAGCTCCCACTCCAACGTCCCAATCAACCACACCCAGGACAGGACCAGCACGGGGGAAGATACAGTGTCAATATCCATCGATACTGTCCCCATCCAACACTCCCAGGACAGGTACAGCACGGGGTTAGATACAGAGTAAAGCTCCCTGCAAACTGATCCCATCAAACGCTCCCAGGACAGGTACAGCAAGGTGTTAGATACAGAGTAAAGCTCCCTCCACACTGTCACAATCAAACACTTCAAGGACAGATACAACACAGGGTTAGATACAGAGTAAAGCGAACTCTACACTGTCCCCATCAAACACTCCCAGGACAGGTCCAGCACGGGATTGGATACAGAGTAAAGCTCCCTCTACACGGTCCCCATCAAACACTCACAGGACAGGTACAGCACGGGGTTAGATATAGAGTAAAGCCCCCTCTACATCGTCCCCATCGAACACTCCCAGGACAGGTACAGCATGTGGTTAGATACAGAGTAAAGCTCCTTTCTACATTGTATCATCAAACACTCTCAGGAGAGATACAGCACGGGATTAGATACAGAGTAAAGCTCCCTCTACACTGTCCTCATCAAACATTCCTGGGGCTTGTTCAGTATGGTATTAGACACAGGGTAAAGCTCTCTCTGCACTGTCAACATCAAACATTCCCAGGACATGTGCAGCACGGTTTAAGATATAGAGGAAAGCTCCCTCCACACTGTCCCCATCAAACACACCCTGGACAGGTACATCACAGGGTATGATTCAGAGTAAAGCTCCCTCCACACTGTCTCCATGAAACACTCCAATGACAGATACAGCACGGGGTTACATACAGAGTCAAGTTCCCTCTACACTGACCCTATCAAACACTCCCAGGACAGGTACAGCACAGAGTTACATACAGAATAAAGCTCCCTCTACACTGTCACAATCAAACACTCCCAGGACAGGTAAAACACAGGGTTAGATACAGAGTAAAGCTCCCTCTACACTGTCACCATCAAACTCTCCCAGGACAGATCAAGCACGGGATTAGATACAGAGCAAATCTCCCTCTACACTATCACCATCAAACACTCCCAGGACAGGCACAGCATGGAGTTAGATACAGAGTAAAGCTCACTTTACACTATCCGCATCAAGAACACCCAGGACTGGTACAGCACGAAGTTAGATACAGACTAAAGCTCCCTCTACAGTGTCCCCATCAAACACTCCCACGGCAGATACAGCACGGGGTTAGATACAGAGTAAACCTCCCTTTACACATTCCCCATCAAGCACTCCCACAGCAGATACAGCACGGCGTTAGATGCAGAGTAAAGCTCCCTCTAAAGGGTCCCCATCAAACACTCCCAGGAGAGGAACAGCACGGGGCTAGATACAGAGTAAAGCTCCCTCTAAACTGTCTGCATCAAACACTCCCAGGACAGGTAAATCACGGTGTTAGATACAGAGTAAAGCTCTCACTGCACTGTCCCTATTAAACACTCCCAGGACAGGTACAGCATGGTGTTAGATACAGAGTAAAGCTCCCTCCACACTGTCCCCATCAAATAAGCCCAGGCCCGGTACAGCACAGGGTTAGATACAGAGTAAAGCCCCCTCTACACTGTCCCCATGAAACACTCCCAAGACAGGTACAGCTCGGGGTTAGACACTGAGTAAAGCTCCCTCCACATCGTCCCCATCAAACACTCCCAGGACAGGTACAGCACAGGTTTAGATACAGAGTAAAGCTGTCTCTCCACCGTCCCCATCAAACATTCCCAGGACAGTACAGCATGGAGATTGATACAGAGTAAAGATCCCTTTACACTGTCTGTGTCAGACACACCCAGGACAGGTAAGCACGGAGTTAGATACTGAGTAAACCTCACTCGAAACTGCCCTCATCAAACACTCCCAGGACAGGTACAGCATGGAGTTAGAAAAAGAGTAAAGCTCCCTCTACACTGTCCCCATCAAACACTCCCAGGACAGGTACAGCACGGTGTTAGATACAGAGTAAAGCTCCCTATACACTGTCCCCATCAAACACTCCCAGGACAGGTACAGCACGGGGTTAGATACAGAGTAAAGCTCCCTCTACACTGTCCCCATCAAACACTCCCAGTACAGGTACAACATGGGGTTAGATACAGGGTAAAGCTCCCTCTACACTGTCCCCAGCAAACACTCCCAGGACAGGTACAGCGCAGGGTTAGATACAGAGTAAAGCTCCCTCTACACTGTCACCATCAAATACTCCCAGGACAGATCAAGCACGGGATCAGATACAGAGTAAAGCTCCCTCAACACTGACCTGATGAAACATTCCCAGGAGAGATACAGCACGGAGTTAGATACAGAGAAAAGCTCCCACTCCAACGTCCCAATCAACCACACCCAGGACAGGACCAGCACGGGGGAAGATACAGTGTAAATATCCATCGATACTGTCCCCATCCAACACTCCCAGGACAGGTACAGCACGGGGTTAGATACAGAGTAAAGCTCCCTGCAAACTGATCCCATCAAACGCTCCCAGGACAGGTACAGCAAGGTGTTAGATACAGAGTAAAGCTCCCTCCACACTGTCACAATCAAACACTTCAAGGACAGGTACAGCACGGGGTTAGATACAGAGTAAAGCGAACTCTACACTGTCCCCATCAAACACTCCCAGGACAGGTCCAGCACGGGATTGGATACAGAGTAAAGCTCCCTCTACACGGTCCCCATCAAACACTCACAGGACAGGTACAGCACGGGGTTAGATATAGAGTAAAGCCCCCTCTACATCGTCCCCATCGAACACTCCCAGGACAGGTACAGCATGTGGTTAGATACAGAGTAAAGCTCCTTTCTACATTGTATCATCAAACACTCTCAGGAGAGATACAGCACGGGGTTAGATACAAAGTAAAGCTCCCTCTACACTGTCCTCATCAAACATTCCTGGGGCTTGTTCAGTATGGTATTAGACACAGGGTAAAGCTCTCTCTGCACTGTCAACATCAAACATTCCCAGGACATGTGCAGCACGGTTTAAGATATAGAGGAAAGCTCCCTCCACACTGTCCCCATCAAACACACCCTGGACAGGTACATCACAGGGTATGATTCAGAGTAAAGCTCCCTCCACACTGTCTCCATGAAACACTCCAATGACAGATACAGCACGGGGTTACATACAGAGTCAAGTTCCCTCTACACTGACCCTATCAAACACTCCCAGGACAGGTACAGCACAGAGTTACATACAGAATAAAGCTCCCTCTACACTGTCACAATCAAACACTCCCAGGACAGGTAAAACACAGGGTTAGATACAGAGTAAAGCTCCCTCTACACTGTCCCCATCAAACACTCCCAGGACAGGTACAGCATACAGTAAGATACAGAGTAAAGCTCCCTCTACACTGTCCCCATCAAACACTCCTAGGTCAGGGAGAGCACGGGGTTAGATACAGAGTAAAGCTGCCTCTACACTGTCCCCATCAAACACTCCCCAGACAGGTACAGCACATGGTTAGATACAGAGTAAAGCTCCCGTCTAACTGATCCCATCAAACGCTCCCAGGTTACGTACACCACGGGGTTAGATACAGCGTAAAGCTCG
This sequence comes from Isurus oxyrinchus, assembly GCA_026770705.1. Taxonomy (NCBI): domain Eukaryota; kingdom Metazoa; phylum Chordata; class Chondrichthyes; order Lamniformes; family Lamnidae; genus Isurus; species Isurus oxyrinchus. Next base: position 364,976 of record JANJGN010000465.1, on the reverse strand, counting down.
CACTACACTGTCCCCATCAAACACTCCCAGGACAGGTACAGCACGGGGTTAGACACAGAGTAAAGCTCCCTCTACACTGTCCCCATCAAACACTCCCAGGACAGGTACAGCACGGGGTTAGATACAGAGTAAAGCTCCCTCTACACTGTCCCCATCAAACACTCCCAGGACAGGTACAGCACGGGGTTAGATACAGAGTAAAGCTCCCTCGACACTGACCTGATCAAACATTCCCAGGAGAGATACAGCACGGAGTTAGATACAGAGTAAAGATCCCTCCTCATTGTCACAATCAAACATTCTCAGGACAGGGACAACACGGGGTTAGATATAGAGTAATGCTCACACTACAACTCCCCCAACAACCACTCCCAGGGCAGGTCCAGCAAGGGGCAAGATAGAGTGTAAATATGCATCGACACTGTCCCCTTCCAACACTCCCAGGACAGGTAAAGCACGAGGTTAGATACTGAGTAAAGCTCCCTCCACACTGTCACCATCAAACATTCCCAGGACTGGTACAGCACGGGGTTAGATACAGAGTAAAGCACCCTCTACACTCTCCCCATCAAACACTCCCAGGACAGGTACAGCACGGGGTCAGATACAGAGTAAAGCTCCCTCTACACCGTCCCCATCAAACACTCCCAGGACAGGTACAGCACGGGGATAGATACAGAGTAAAGCTCTCACTACACTGTCCCCATCAAACACTCCCAGGACAGGTACATCACAGGGGTAGATACAGAGTAAAGCTCCCACTACACTGACCCCATCAAACAATCCCAACACAGGTACCGCAAGGGGTTAGATACAGTGTAAAGCTCCCTCTACACTGTCCCTATGAAACACTCCCAGGACAGGTAAAGCATGGGGTTAGATACAGAGTAAAGCTCCCTCCACACTGTCACCATTAAACACTCCCAGGACAGGTAAAGCAAGGGGTGAGATACAGAGTAAAGCTCCCTGCAAACTGATCCCATCAAACGGTCCCAAGACAGGTACAGCACGAGGTTAGATACAGAGTAAATCTCCCTCTACACAGCCCCCATCAAACACTCCCAGGACAGGTAAAGCACAGGGTTAGATACAGAGTAAAGCTAACACTACACTGTCCCCATCAAACACTTCCAGGACAGGTCCAGCACGGGATTGGATACAGAGTAAAGCTCCCTCTACACAGTCCCCATCAAACACTCACAGGACAGGTACAGCACGGGGTTAGATCTCGAGTAAAGCCCCCTCTACATCGTCCCCATCGAACACTCCCAGGACAGGTACAGCAGGTGGTTAGATACAGAGTAAAGCTCCTTCTACACTGTACCATCAAACACTCTCAGGAGAGATACAGCACGGGATTAGATACAGAGTAAAGCTCCCTCTACACTGTCCTCATCAAACATTCCTGGGGCTTGTTCAGTATGGTATTAGACACAGGGTAAAGCTCTCTCTGCACTGTCAACATCAAACATTCCCAGGACATGTGCAGCACGGTTTCAGATATAGAGGAAAGCTCCCTCTACACTGTCCCCATCAAACACACCCTGGACAGGTACATCACAGGGTATGATTCAGAGTAAAGCTCCCTCCACACTGTCTCCATGAAACACTCCAATGACAGATACAGCACGGGGTTACATACAGAGTAAAGCTCCCGTCTAACTGATCCCATCAAACACTCCCAGGACAGGTACAGCACGGGGTTAGACACAGAGTAAAGCTCCCTCTACACTGTCCCCATCAAACACTCCCTGGACAGGTACCGCAAGGGATTAGATACAGAGTAAAGCTCCCTCTACACTGTCCCCATCAAACACACCCAAGACAGGTACAGCACGGAGTTAGATACAGAGTAAATCTCCCTCTACACTGTCCCCATCAAACATTCCCAGGACAGGTTCAGCACGGGATTAGATACAGAGTAAAGCTCCCTCTACACTGTCCCCATCAAACACTCACAGGAGAGGTACAGCACGGGGTTAGATACAGAGTAAATCTCCCTCTACACTGTCACCATCAAACACTCCCAGGACAGGCACAGCACAGGATTAGATACAGAGTAAAGCTCCCTCTACACTGTCCTCATCAAACATTCCTGGGGCTTGTTCAGTATGGTATTAGACACAGGGTAAAGGTCTCTCTGCACTGTCAACATCAAACAGTCCCAGGACATGTGCAGCACGGTTTAAGATATAGAGGAAAGCTCCCTCCACACTGTCCCCATCAAACATACCCTGGACAGGTACATCACAGGGTATGATTCAGAGTAAAGCTCCCTCCACACTGTCTCCATGAAACACTCCAATGACAGATACAGCACGGGGTTACATAGATGTTAAGTTCCCTCTACACTGACCCTATCAAACACTCCCAGGACAGGTACAGCACAGAGTTAGATACAGAATAAAGCTCCCTCTACACTGTCACAATCAAACACTCCCAGGACAGGTAAAACACAGGGTTAGATACAGAGTAAAGCTCCCTCCACACTGTCACAATCAAACACTTCAAGGACAGATACAACACAGGGTTAGATGCAGAGTAAAGCTTACACTACACTGTCCCCATCAAACACTCCCAGGACAGGTCCAGCACGGAATTGGATACAGAGTAAAGCTCCCTCTACACGGTCCCCATCAAACACTCACAAGGCAGGTACAGCACGGGGTTAGATATAGAGTAAAGCCCCCTCCACATCGTCCCCATCGAACACTCCCAGGACAGGTACAGCAGGTGGTTAGATACAGAGTAAAGCTCCTTCTACACTGTACCATCAAACACTCTCAGGAGAGATACAGCACGGGATTAAATACAGAGTAAAGCTCCCTCTACACTGTCCCCATCAAACACTCTGAGGACAGATCAAGCACGGGATTAGATACAGAGTAAAGCACCCTCTACACTGACCTGATTAAACATTCCCAGGAGAGATACAGCACGGAGTTAGATACAGAGTAAAGATCCCTCCTCATTGTCACAATCAAACATTCTCAGGACAGGGACAACACGGGGTTAGATACAGAGTAATGCTCACACTACAACTCCCCCATCAACCACTCCCAGGGCAGGTCCAGCAAGGGGTAAGATTGAGTGTAAATATCCATCGACACTGTCCCCTTCCAACACTCCCAGGACAGGTAAAGCACGAGGTTAGATACAGAGTAAAGCTCCCTCCACACTGTCACCATCAAACATTCCCAGGACAGGTACAGCACGGGGTTAGATACAGAGTAAAGCTCCCTCCACACTGTCACCATCAAACATTCCCAGGACAGGTACAGCACGGGGTTAGATACAGAGTAAAGCACCCTCTACACTGTCCCCATCAAACACTCCCAGGACAGGTACTGCACGGGGTTAGATACAGAGTAAAGCTCCCTCTACACCGTCCCCATCAAACACTCCCAGGACAGGTGCAGCACGGGGTTAGATACAGAGTAAAGCTCTCACTACACTGTCCCCATCAAACACTCCCAGGACAGGTACATCACAGGGGTAGATACAGAGTAAAGCTCCCACTACACTGACCCCATCAAACAATCCCAACACAGGTACCGCAAGGGGTTAGATACAGTGTAAAGCTCCCTCTACACTGTCCCTATGAAACACTCCCAGGACAGGTAAAGCATGGGGTTAGATACAGAGTAAAGCTCCCTCCACACTGTCACCATTAAACACTCCCAGGACAGGTAAAGCAAGGAGTGAGATACAGAGTAAAGCTCCCTGCAAACTGATCCAATGAAACGCTCCCAGGACAGGTAATGCACGAGGTTAGATACAGAGTAAATTTCCCTCTACACAGCATCCATCAAACCCTCCCAGGACAGGTACAGCACTGGGTTCGATACAGAGTAAAGCTCCCTCTACACTGTCCCCATCAAACACTGACAGGACAGGTACAGCACGGGGTTAGATTCAGAGTAAAGCTCCCACTACAATGTCCCCATCAACCACTCCCAGGACAGGTCCAGCACGGGATTAGGTACAGAGTAAAGCTCCCTCTACACTTTCCCCATCTAAAAATCCCAGGACAGGTACAGCACGGGGTTAGATACACAGTAAAGCCACCACTGCACTGTCCCCATCAAACACTCGCACGACAGATCAGGCATGGGATGAGATACAGAGTAAAGCTCCATCTACTCTGTCCCCATCAAACACTCCCAGGACAGGTACAGCATGGTGTTAGATACAGAGTAAAGCTCCCTCCACACTGTCACCATCAAACATTCCGAGGACACGTACAGCACAGAGTTAGGTACAGAGTAAAGCTCCCTGTACACTGTCCGAAACAGACACTCCCAGGGGAGAAAACATCATGGGTTTAGATGCAGAGTAAAGCTCCCTCTACACTGACCCCATCAAACACTCCCAGGGACAGGTACACCACGGGGTTATATACAGAGTAAAGCTCCCTCTACACTGTCCACAACAAACACTCCCAGGACAGGTACGGCACGGGGTTAGATACAGAGTAAATCTCTAACTACACTGACCCCATCAAACACTCCTTGGACAGGTACAGCAACAGGTGAGATACAGAGTAAAGCTCCCTTGACACTGTCCCCGTCAAACACTCCCAGGACAGGTACAGCACGGGGTTAGATACAGAGTAAAGCTCCCCCTACAACGTCCCCATCAACACGCCCAGGACAAGTAAAACACGGGGTTAGATACAGAGTAAATCTGCCTCTACACTGTCCACATCAAACACTCCCAGGACAGGTACAGCACGGGGTTAGATACAGAGTAAAGCTCCCTCTACACTGTCCCCATCAAACACTCCCAGGACAGGTACAGCACGGGGTTAGATACAGAGTAAAGCTCCCTCTACACTGTCCCTAATAAAAACTCACAGGGGAGGAACATAACAGGGATAGGTCCACAGTAAAGCTCCCTGTGCACTGACCCCATCAAACACTCCCAGGACAGGTACAGTAACGGTTTAGATACAGAGTAAAGCTCCTTCTACACTGTCACCATCAAACAATCCCAGGACAGGTAGAGCACGGGGTGAGATACAGAGTAATGCTCCCTCTGGACTGTCCCCATCAAACACTCCCAGGACTGATCAAGCATGGGATTAGATACAGAGTAAAGCTCCCTCTACACTGTCCCCATCAAACTATCCCAGGATAGTTACAGCACAAGGTTAGATACAGAGTAAATTTCCCTCTACATTGTCCCCATAAAACACTCCCGGACAGGTACAGCACGGTATTAGATACAGAGTAAGGATCCCTTTACACTCTCCCCATCAAACTCACCCAGGACAGTTACAGCACGGGTTAAGATACAGAGTAAAGCTCCTTGTAAACTGATCCCATCAAATACTCCCAGGACAGGTACAGCACGGTATTAGATACAGAGTAAAGATCCCTCTACACTCTCCCCATCAAACTCACCCAGGACAGTTACAGCACGGGTTAAGATACAGAGTAAAGCTCCTTGTAAACTGATCCCATCAAATACTCCCAGGATAGGTAAAGCACCGGGTTATATACAGAGTAATTCTCCCTCTACACTGTCTCCATCAAACACTTCCAAGACAGGTACAGCACGGGGTTAGATACAGACTAAAGCTCCCTCTACACTGTCCCCATCAAACAATCCCAGGACAGGTACAGCACGGAGTTAGATACAGAGTAAAGCTCCCACTACACTATCCCCATAAAACACTCCCAGGACAGGTACAGCACGGGGTAGATACAGAGTAGAACTCCCTTTACACTGTCCCCAACAAACACACACACGACAGGTACAGCACGGGGTTAGATAAAGAATAAAGCTCCCTCAACGCAGTCCCCATCAAACACTCCCAGGACAGATCAAGCACAGGATTAGATACAGAGTAAAGCTCCCTCTACACTGTCCCCATAAAACAGTCCCGGACAGGTACAGCACGGTATTAGATACAGAGTAAGGATCCCTCTACACTCTCCCCATCAAACTCACCCAGGACAGTTACAGCCCGGGTTAAGATACAGAGTAAAGCTCCTTGTAAACTGATCCCATCAAATACTCCCAGGACAGGTAAAGCACGGGGTTATATACAGAGTAATTCTCCCTCTAACAAAAATGGAATTACCTGGAAAAACTCAGCAGGTCTGGCAGCATCGGCGGAGAAGAAAAGAGTTGACGTTTCGAGTCTTCATGACCCTTCGACAGAACTAGTTCTGTTGAAGTGTCATGAAGACTCGAAACATCAACTCTTTTCTTCTCCGCCGATGCTGCCAGACCTGCTGAGTTTTTCCAGGTAATTCTGTTTTTGTTCTCACTCTACACAGTCCCCATCAAACAGTCCCAGGGCAGGTACACCATGGAGTTAAATACAGAGAAAATCTCCCTATACTCTGTCCCCATCAAACACACCCAGGACAGGTACATCACAGTGTTTGATTCAGAGCAAAGCTCACTCCACACTGCCTCCATGAAACACTCCCAGGACAGGTTAAGCACGGGGTTAGATACAGATTAAAGCTCTCTCTACACTGTCCCCATCAAACACTTCCAGGACAGGTACAGCACAGGGTTAGATACAGAGTAAATCTCCCTCTACACTGTCCCCAACAAACACTCCCAGGACAGGTACAGCACAGGGTTGGATACAGAGTAAAGCTCCCTCTACACTGTCCCCATCAAACACTCCCAGGGTAGTTACACCATGGGGTTAGAAACACAGTAAAGATCCCTCCAAACTGTCCACAGCAAAAACTGCCAGGACAGGTACAGCACGGGGTTAGATACAGAGTAAATCACCCTCTACACTGTCACCATCAAACACTCCCAGGACCAGTACAGCACAGGGTTAGATACAGAGAAAAGCTCCATCTACACTGTCCCCGTCAAATACTCCCAGGACAGGTACAGCATGGTGTTAGAAACAGAGAATAGCTCCCACTACAGTGTCCCCATCAAACACTCCTTAGACAGGTACAGCAGAGCGTTAGATACAGAGAAAAGGTCCCTCTACACTCTCCCCATCAAACGCTCGAAGGACAGGTACAGCACCGGGTTAGATACAGAGTAAAGCTCCCTCTACACTGTCCCCATCAAACACTCCCAGGACAGGTACAGCACGGGGTTAGATACAGATTAAAGCACCCTCAACATCGTCCCCATCAAACACTCCCAGGACAGGTACAGCACGGGGTTAGATACAGAGTAAAGCTCCCTCTACACCGTCCCCATCAAACTCTCCCAGGACAGGTACAGCACGGGGTTAGAGACAGAGTAAAGCTCCCTCTCCACGGTCACCATCAAACACTCCCAGGACATGTACAGCACGGGGTTAGATACAGAGTAAAGCTCCCTCTACACTCTCCCCATCAAACACTCCCAGGGCAGGCACAGCACGGGGTTAGATACAGAGTAAAGCTCCCTCTACACTGTTCCCATCAATCATTCCCAAGACTGGTACAGCACGGGGTTTGATACAGACTAAAGCTCCCTATACACTGTCCCCATCAAACACTCCCAGGGGAGTAACATCACAGCTTTAGATGCAGAATTAAGTTCCCCCTACACTGTCCCCATCAAACACTCCCAGAACACTTGCATCACTGGTTTAGATAGAGAGAAAAGCTCCCTCTACACTGTCCCCATCAAACACTCCTTGGACAGGTACAGCAAGGGGTTAGATACAGAGCAATGCTCCCACTACACTGAACCCATCAAACAATCCCAGGACAGGTACAGCAAGGGGTTAGATACAGAGTAAAGCACCCTCTACACTGTGCCCATCAAACACTCCCAGGACAGTTACAGCATGGGGTTAGATACAGAGTAAAGCTCCTTCTATACTGTCACCATCCAACACTCCCAGGACAGATCAAGCACGAGATTAGATACAGAGTAAAGCTCCCTCTACAGTTTCCCCATCGAACACTCCCAGGACAGGTCCAGCACGGGATTAGCTACAGACTAAAGCTCCCTATAGGCTGTCCCCATCAAACATTCCCTGGACTGGTACAGCACGGGGTTAGATACAGAGTAAAGCCCCATGGACACTGTGCCCATCCAACAATCCCAGGACAGAAACAGCACGAGGTTAGATAGAGAGTAAATCTGCCTCTACATTGTCCCCATCAAATACTCTCAAGACAGGTACAGCACGGGGTTAGATACAGATTAAAGCTCTCTCTATATTCTCCCCATCAACTCTCCCAGGGCAGGTACAGCATGGGATTAGATACAGAGTAAATCTCCTGTAAACTGATCCCATCAAATATTCCCAGGACAGGTAAAGCACTGGGTTAGATACACAGTTAAACTAAATCTACACTGTCCCGATCAAACACTCCCAGGACAGGTACAGCACAGGCTTAGATACAGAGTAAAGCTCCCTCTACACTGACCCCATCAAACACTCACTGGACAGGTACAGCAAGGGGTAAGATACAGAATAAAGCTCCCTCTATACTGTCACCATCAAATAGTCCCAGGGCAGGTACACCATAGGTTAGATACAGAGTAAAGCCCCCTCTAAACTGTCCGCATCAAACACTCCCAAGACAGGTACACCATGGGGTTAGATACAGAGAAAATCTCCCTATACTCTGTCCCCATCAAACACACCCAGGACAGGTACATCACAATGTGTGATTCAGAGCAAAGCTCACTCCACACTGCTTCCATGAAACACTCCCAGGACAGGTACAGCATGGGGTTAGAAACAGAGTAAAGATCCCTCCAAACTGTCCGCAGCAAACACTCCCAGGACACGTACAGCACGGGGCTAGATACAGAGTAAAGCTCCCTGTACGCTGTCGCCATCAAACACTCCGAGGACAGGTACACCATGGGGTTAGAAACAGAGAAAAGCTCCCTCTACACAGTTCCCATCAAACACTCCCAGGACAGGTACACCATGGGGTTAGATACAGAGTAAAGCTCCCTCTACACCGGCTCATCAAACACTCCCAGGACAGGTACATCACGGGGTTAGATACAGAGTAAAGCTCCCTCTACACTGTCCGCATCGAATACTCCCAGGACAGGTACAGCACGGGGTTAGATACAGAGAAAAGCTCACTATACACAGTCCCCATCAAACACTCTCAGGACCGGTACAGCACAGGGTTAGATACAGAGAAAAGCTCCCTCTACACTGTCCCCATCAAACACTCCCAGGGCAGGTACAGCACGGGGTTAGATATAGAGTAAATCTCCCTCGACACCATCCCCATCAAACACTCCCAGGACAAGTACAGCCCAGGGTTAGATACAGAGTAAAGCTTCCTCTACACTATCCCCATCAAACACTCCCAGGGTAGTTACAGCATGGGCTTAGAAACAGAGTAAAGATCCCTCCAAACTGTCTGCAGCAAACACTCACAGGACAGGTACAGGACAGGGGTTAGGGACAGAGTGAAGCTCCCTCTACACTGGTCACATCAAACAATCCCAGGACAGGTACAGCACAGGCTTAGATACAGAGTAAAGCTCCCCCTACACTGTCCCCATCAAGCACACTCAGGGCAGGTACACCATGGGGTTAGATACAGAGTAAATCTCCCTCTACGCTGTCCCCATCAAACACTCCCAGGACAGTTATAGCACAGAGTTAGATACAGAGTAAAGCTCCCTCTACACTGTCAAAATCAAACACTCCCAGCACAGGTAACACACGGGGTTAGATACAGAGTAAAGCTCCCTCTACACTGTCCCCATCAATCACTCCCAGGACAGGTACATCATGGGGTTAGATACAGAGTAAAGCTCCCTCTACACTGTTCCCATGAAACACTCCCAGGACAGGTACAGCACGTGGTTAGATACAGAGTAAAGCTCCCTCTACACTGTCCCCATCAAACACTCCCAGGACAGGTACAGCACGGGGTTAGATACAGAGTAAAGCTCCCTCTACACTGTCCCCATGAAACACTCCCAGGACAGGTACAGCACGGGGTTAGATACAGAGTAAAGCTCCCTCTACACTGTCCGCATCAAACACTCCTAGGACAGTTATAGCACAGAGTTAGATACAGAGTAAAGCTCCCTCTACACTGTCAAAATCAAACACTCCCAGCACAGGTAACACACGGGGTTAGATACAGAGTAAAGCTCCCTGTACAATGTCTCCATCAATCACTCCCAGGACAGGTACAGCACGGGGTTAGATCCAGAGTAAAGCTCCCTCTACACTGTCCCCATCAAACACTCCCAGGGTCGTTACACCATGGGGTTAGAAACAGAGTAAAGATCCCTCCAAACTGTCCGCAGCAAACACTCCCAGGACACGTACAGCACAGAGTTAGATACAGAGTAAAGCTCCCTGTACACTGTCCGAAACAGACACTCCCAGGGGAGAAAACATCATGGGATTAGATACAGAGTAAAGCTGCCTCTACACTGTCCCCATCAATAACTCCCAGGACAGGTACAGCACGGGGTTAGATATAGAGTAAAGATCCCTGTACAGTGTCCGCATCAAACACTCCCAGGACTGATAGAGCACGGGATTAGATACAAATTAAAGCGCCCTCTACACTGTCCCCAACAAACACTCCCTGGGGTGGAACATAACAGGGTTAGGTACCGAATAAACCTCCCTCTCCACTGTCCCCAACAGACATTCCCAGGGGAGTAACATCACGGGGTTAGATACAGAGTAAAGAACCCTCTACACTGAACCCATCAAACACTCCCAGGACAAATAAAACACGGGGTTAGATACAGAGTAAAGCCCCCTCTACACTGTCCGCATCAAACACTCCCAGGACAGGTACAGCATGGGATGAGATATAGAGAAAAGCTCATTCTACACAGTCCCCATCAAACAGTCCCAGGGCAGGTACACCATGGGGTTAGATACAGAGAAAATCTCCCTATACTCTGTCCCCATCAAACACACCCAGGACAGGTACATCACAGTGTTTGATTCAGAGCAAAGCTCACTCCACACTGCCTCCATGAAACACTGCCAGGACAGGTACAGCACGGGGTTAGATACAGATTAAAGCTCTCCCTACACAGTCCCCATCAAACACTCCCAGGACAGGTACAGCACAGAGTTAGATACAGAGTAAAGCTCCCTCTACACTGTCCCCATCAAACACTCCCAGGACAGGTACAGCACGGGGTTAGATACAGAGTAAAGCTCCCTCTACAATGTCCCCATCAAACACTCCCAGGACAGGTACAGCACAGGGTTAGATACAGAGTAAAGCTCCCTCTACACTGTCTCCATGAAACACTCCCAGGGTAGTTACACCATGGGGTTAGAAACAGAGTAAAGATCCCTCCAAACTGTCCGCAGCAAACACTCACAGGACACGTACAGCACAGAGTTAGATACAGAGTAATCTGTACACTGTCCAAAACAGACACTCCCAGGGGAGAAAACATCATGGGATTAGATACAGAGTAAAGCTCCCTCGACACTGCCCCCGTCAAACACTCCCAGGACAGATCAGTCACGGGATTAGATACAGAGTAAAGCTCCCTCTACACTGTCACCATCAAACACTCCCAGGACAACTAAAACACGGGGTTAGATACAGAGTAAAGCTCCCTCTACACCGTCCCCATCAAACACACCCAGGACAGGCACAGCACGGGGTTAGATACAGAGTAAAGCTCCCTCTACACTGATCCCATCAAACACTCCCAGGACAGGTACAGCACGGGGTTAGATACAGAGTAAAGCTCCCTCTATACTGTCCCCATCAAACACTCCCAGGACAGGTAACACACAGGGTTAGATACAGAGTAAAACTCCCTCTACACTGACCCCATCAAACACTCCCAGGACAGGTACAGCACGGGGTTAGATACAGAGTAAAGCTCCCTCTACACTGACCCCATCAAACACTCCCAGGACAGGTAACACACAGGGTTAGATACAGTGTAAAGCTCCCTCCACACTGCCTCCATGAAACACTCCCAGGACAGGTAGAGCACGGGATTAGATAGAGAGTAAAGCCCTATCGACACTGTGCCCATCCAACACTCCCAGGACAGATACAGCACGAGGTTAGATACAGAGTAAATCTCCCTCTACACTGTCCCCAACAAACGCTCCCAGGGGTGGAACATAACAGGGTAAGGTACAGAATAAAGCTCCGTTTCCACTGTCCCCAACAGACATTCCCATGGGAGTAACATCACGGGGTTAGATACAGAGTACGGAACCCTCTACACAGAAGCCATCAAACACTCCCAGGACAGGTAAAACACGGGGTTAGATACAGAGTAAAGCTCCCCCTACACCGTCCCCATCAAGACTCCCAGAACAAATAAAACACGGGGTTAGATACAGAGTAAATCTGCCTCTACACTGTCCCCAACAAACACTCACTGGACAGGTACAGCACGGGGTTAGATACAGAGTAAAGCTCCCTATACTCTGTCCCTATGAAACACACCCAGGACAGGTACATCACAGGGTTTGATTCAGAGCAAAGCTCCCTCCACACTGCCTCCATGAAACACTCCCAGGACAGGTACAGCACGGGCTATGATACAGAGTAAAGCTACCACTACACCGACCACATCAAACACTCCCAGGACAGGTACAGCACGGGGTAAGAAACAGAGTAAAGCTCCCTGTACGCTGTCGCCATCAAACACTCCCAGGACAGGTACACCATGGGGTTAGAAACAGAGTAAAGCTCCCTCTACACCGTTCCCATTAAACACTCCCAGGACAAGAAGAACATGGGTTAGAAACAGAGTAAAGCTCCCTCTACACCGGCTCATCAAACACTCCCAGGACAGGTACATCACGGGTTTAGATACAGAGGAAAGCCCCCTCTACACTGTCCCCATCAAGCATTCCCAGGGTAGTTACACCTTGGGGTTAGAAACAGAGTAAAGATCACTCCAAACTGTCCGCAGCAAACACTCCCAGGACAGGTACAGCACGGGGTTAGATACAGAGTAAAGCTACCTCTACACTGTCTCCATGAAACACTCCCAGGGCAGGAACACCATGGGGTTAGATACAGAGAAAAGCTCCCTCTACACTGACCCAATTAAACACTCCCAGGACCGGTACAGCACAGAGTTAGAAACAGAGTAAAGCTCCCTCTACACTGTCACCTTCAAACTCTCCCAGGACAGATCAAGCACAGGGTTAGATAGAGAGTAAAGCTCCCCCCACACTGTCCACATCAAGCTCTCCCAGGACAAATACACTACGGGGTTAGAAACAGAGCAAATCTCCCACTACACTGACCCCATCAAACACTCCCTGGACAGGTACAGCAAGGGGTGAGAAACAGAATAAAGCTCCCTCTCCACTGTCCGCAACAGACACACCCAGGGGAGTAACATCACGGGGTGAGATACAATTTAAATAACCCTCTACACTGACCACATCAAACACTCCCAGGACAGGTACAGCACAGGGTTAGATACAGAGTAAATCTCCCTCTACACTGACCACATCAAACACTCCCAGGACAGGTACAGCACGGGGTTAGATACAGAGTAAAGCTCCCTCTACACTGTCCCCATCAAACACTCCCAGGACTGGTACAGCACGGGGTGAGATACAGAGTTAAGCTCCCTCTACACTGACCACATCAAACACTCCCAGGACAGGTACAGCACAGGGTTAGATACAGAGTAAAGCGCCCTCTACACTGACCACATCAAACACTCCCAGCACACGTACAGCACGGGGTTAGATACAGAGTAAAGCTCCCTCTACACTATCCCCGTCAAACACTCCCTGATAGGAACAGCACGGGGTTAAATTCAGATTAAAGCTCCCTCTACACTGCCCCAACAAACATTCCCAGGGGAGTAACATCACGGGTTTAGATGCAGAATTAAGCTCCCCCTACACTGTCCCCATCAAACACTCCCAGAACACATGCAGCACTGGTTTAGATAGAGAGTTAAGATCCCTCCACACTGTCCCCATCAAACACTCCCAGGACAGGTACAGCACGGGGTTAGATACAGAGTAAAGCTCCCTCTACACCGTCCCCATCAAACACTCCCAGGACAGGTACAGCACGGGGATAGATACAGAGTAATGCTCCCTCTACACCGTCCCCATCAAACACTCCCAGGACAGGTACATCACGGTGTTAGATACAGAGTAAAGCTCCCTCTACACTGTCCCCATCAAGCACTCTCAGGGCAGGTACACCATGGGGTAAGATACAGAGTAAAGCTCACTCTACACTGCCTCCATGAATCACTCCCAGGACAGGGACAGCACAGGGTTAGATACAGAGTAAAGCTCCCTGTACGATGTCGCCATCAAACACTCCCAGGACAGGTACACCATGGGTTTAGAAACAGAGTAAAGCTCCCTCTACACTGTCCCCATAAAACACTCCCAGGACAGGTACAGCACAGTGTTCGATACAGAGAAAAGCTCCCTCTGCACTGTCTCCATCAAACACTCCCAGGGCAGGTACACCATGGGGTTAGATACAGAGTAAAGCGCCCTATACTCTGTCCCATTCAAACACTCCCAGGACAGGTAACACACTGGGTTAGATACAGAGTAAAGCTCCCTCCACACTGCCTCCATGAAACACTCCCAGGACAGGTAGAGCACGAGGTTAGATACAAAGTAAAGCTCCCTCTACACTGTCACAATCAAACACTCCCAGGACAGGTACAGCACGGGGTGAGATACAGAGTAAAGCTCCCGCTACACTGTCCCGGTCAAATACTTCCAGGGCAGGTACAGCACGGGGTTAGATATAGAGTAAATCTCCCTCGACACCATCCCCATCAAACATTCCCAGGGCAGGTATAGCATGGGATTAGATACAGAGTAAAGCTCCCTCCACACTGCCTCCATGAAACACTCCCAGGACAGGTACAGCACGGGGTTAGATACAGAGTAAAGCTCCCTCTACACTATCCCCGTCAAACACTCCCTGACAGGAACAGCACGGGGTTAAATTCAGTTTAAAGCTCCCTCTACAAGCCCCAACAAACACTCCCAGCGGAGTAACATCCCGGGTTTAGATGCAGAATTAAGCTCCCCCTACACTGTCCCCATCAACCACTCCCAGAACACATGCAGCTCTGGTTTAGATAGAGAGAAAAGCTCCCTCTACACTGTCCCCATCAAGCACTCTCAGGGCAGGTACAGCACGGGGCTAGATACAGAGTAAAGCTACCACTACACTGACCCCATCAAACACTCCCAGGACAGGTACACCATGGGGTTAGAAACAGAGTAAAGCTCCCTCTACACCGTTCCCATCAAACACTCCCAGGACAGGTACACCATGGGGTCAGATACAGAGTAAAGCTCCCTCTACACTGTCCGCATCAAACACTCCCAGGACAGGTACAGCACGGGGTTAGATACAGAGAAAAGTTCATTCTACACAGTCCCCATCAAACAGTCCCAGGGCAGGTACACCATGGGGTTAGATACAGAGAAAATCTCCCTATACTCTGTCCCCATCAAACACACCCAGGACAGGTACACCACAGTGTTTGATTCAGAGCAAACTCACTCCACACTGCCTCCATGAAACACTCCCAGGACAGGTACAGCACGGGGTTAGATACAGATTAAAGCTCTCTCTGCACGGACCCCATCAAACACTCCCAGGACAGGTACAGCACAGGCTTAGATACAGAGTAAAGCTCCCTCTACACTGTCCCCATCAAACACTCCCAGGGTAGTTACACCATGGGGTTAGAAACAGAGTAAAGATCCCTCCAAACTGTCCGCAGCAAACACTCCCAGGACACGTACAGCACGGGGCTAGATACAGAGTAAAGCTCCCTCTACACTGTCCCCATAAAACACTCCCAGGATAGTTACACCATGGGGTTAGAAACAGAGTAAAGATCCCTCCAAACTGTCCGCAGCAAACACTCCCAGGACAGGTACAGCACAGTGTTCGATACAGAGAAAAGCTTCCTCTGCACTGTCCCCATGAAACACTCCCAGGGCAGGTACACCATGGGGTTAGATACAGAGAAAAGCGCCCTATACTCTGTCCCATTCAAACTCTCCCAGGACAGGTACAGCACAGGGTTAGATACAGAGTAAAGCTCCCTCCACACTGTCCCCATCAAACACTCCCAGGGTAGTTACACCATGCGGTTAGAAACAGAGTAAAGGTCCCTCCAAACTGTCCGCAGCAAACATTCCCAGGACATGTACAGCACGGGGCTAGATACAGAGTAAAGCTCCCTCTACACTGTCCCCATCAAACACTCCCAGGGCAGGTACACCATGGGGTTAGATACAGAGTAAAGCGCCCTATACTCTGTCCCATTCAAACACTCCCAGGGCAGGTACAGCATGGGATTAGATACAGAGTAAAGCTCCCTAAACTCTGTCCCTATGAAACACACCCAGGACAGGTACATCACAGGGTTTGATTCAGAGCAAAGCTCCCTCCACACTGCCTCCATGAAACACTCCCAGGACAGGTACAGCACGGGGTTAGATAACGCGAAAAGCTCCCTCTACACTGTCCCCGTCAAATACTCCCAGGGCAGGTACAGCACGGGGTTAGAAACAGAGTAAAGCTCCCTGTACGCTGTCGCCATCAAACACTCCGAGGCCAGGTACACCATGGGGTTAGAAACAGAGTAAAGATCCCTCCAAAATGTCTGCAGCAAACACTCACAGGACAGGTACAGGACAGGGTTACATACAGAGTAAAGCTCCCTCTACACTATCCCCATCAAACACTCCCTGACAGGAACAGCACGGGGTTAAATTCAGATTAAAGCTCCCTCTACACTGCCCCAACAAACACTCCCAGGGGAGTAACATCCCGGGTTTAGATGCAGAATGAAGCTCCCCCTACACTGTCCCCATCAAACACTCCCAGAACACAGGCAGCACTGGTTTAGATAGAGAGAAAAGCTCCCTCTACACTGTCCCCATCAAATACTCCTTGGACAGGTACAGCAAGGGGTTAGATACAGAGAAAATCTCCCTATAATCTGTCCCCATCAAACACGCCTAGGACAGGTACACCATGGGGTTAGATACAGAGTAAAGCTCCCTAAACTCTGTCCCTATGAAACACTCTCAGGACAGGTGCAGCACGGGGTTAGATACAGAGTAAAGCTCCCTCTACACTGTTCCCATCAAACACTCCCAGGACAGGTACAGCACGTGGTTAGATACAGAGTACATCTCCCTCTACACTGACCCTATCAAACACTCCCAGGATAGGGACAGCACGGGGTTAGATACAGAGTAAAGCTCCCCCTACACTGTGCCATCAAACACTCCCAGGAGAGATACAGCACGGGTTCAGATACAGAGTAATGCTCCCTCTAAGCTGTCCACTTCAAACACTCCCAGGACAACTACAGCACGGGTTAAGATACATATTTAAGCTCCCCCTACACTGACCCCATAGAACACTCCCAGGACAGGTACAGCACATGGCTCGATACAGCGTTAAGCTCCCGCTATACTATCCCCATCAAACAGTCCAAGGACAGGTACAGGACGTTGTTCGATACAGAGTAAAGCTCAAACTACACTGACCCCATCAAACACTCCTAGGGATTGATCAGTACGGGATTAGATACAGTGTAAAGCTCCCTCTACATTGCCCCTTCAAATACTCCTAGCGCTTGTTCAGTACGTTATTAGATGCTGAGTAAAGATCTCTCTACACTGTCAACATCAAACAATCCCAGGATAGGTACAGCATGGGATTATATACAGAGTAAAGCTCCCTCCACACTGTCCTCATCAAACACTCCCATGACAGATACAGTACAGGCTTAGATCCAGAGAAAAGCACGCTCTAGACTGTCCTCATCAAACATTCCCAGGACAGGTACAGCACGGGGTTAGATACAGAGTAAAGCTCCCTCTACACTGTCCCCATCAAACCCTCCCAGGACAGGTACAGCACGGGGTTACATACAGGGTAAAGCTCCCACTATGCTGTCCCCATCAGAGACACCCAGGAAAGGTACAGCACGAGGTTAGACACTGAGTAAATCTCCCTCCACACTGTCCCCATCAAACATTCCTCGGGTTAGTTCAGTATGGGATTAGATACAGAGTCATGTTCACTCTAAACCGTCCCCATCGAACACTCCCAGGGCAGGTACAGCATGGGGTTAGATACAGAGTAAAGCTCCCTCTACACTGTCCCCATCAAACACTCCCAGGACAGGTACAGCACGAGGTTAGATACAGAGTAAAGCTCCCTCTACACCGTCCCCATCAAACACTCCCAGGACAGGTACAGCACGGGGTTAGATACAGAGTAAACTCCTTCTACACTGTCCCCATCAAACACTCCCAGGACAGGTACAGCACAGGGTTAGATACAGAGTAAACTCCCTCTTCACTGTCCCCATCAAACACTCCCAGGACAGGTACAGCACAGGGTTAGATACAGAGTAGAGCTCCCTCTACAGTGTCCCCATCAAACACTCACAGGACAGGTACAGCACGGGGTTAGATACAGAATAGAGCTGCCTCTACACTGTCCCCATCAAACACTCCCAGGACAGCTACAGCACGGGGTTAGTTACAGAGTAAAGCTCCCTCTACACTGTCCCCATCAAACACTCCCAGGACAGGAACAGCACGAGGTTAGATACAGAGTAAAGCTCCCTCTAGACTGTCCCCATCAAACACTCCCAGGACAGGGACAGCACAGGGTTAGATACAGAGTAAATCTCCCTCTACACTGTCCCCATCAAACACTCCCAGGACAGGTACAGCACGGGGTTAGATACAGATCCCTCTACACTGTCCCCATCAAACACTCCCAGGACAGGTACAGCACGGGGTTAGATACAGAATAGAGCTGCTTCTACACTGTCCCCATCAAACACTCCCAGGACAGCTACAGCACGGGGTTAGATACAGAATAGAGCTGCCTCTACACTGTCCCCATCAAACATTCCCAGGACAGGTACAGAACGGGGTTAGATGCAGAGTAAAACTCCCTCTATAATGTCCCCATCAAACACTCCCAGGACAGGTACAGCACGGGGTGAGATACAGAATAAAACTCCCTCTATAATGTCCCCATCAAACACTCCCAGGGCAGGTGCACCATGGGGTTAGATATAGAGTAAAGCTCCCTCTACACTGCCTCCATGAAACACTCCCAGAATAGGTAAAGCACGGGGTTAGATACAGAGTAAAGCAACCACTACACTGACCCCATCAAACCCTCACAGGACAGGTACATCACAGTGTTTGATTCAGAGCAAAGCTAACTCCACACTGCCTCCATGAAACACTCCCAGGACAGGTACAGCACGGGGTTAGATACAGAATAGAGCTGCCTCTACACTGTCCCCATCAAACGCTCCCAGGACAGCTACAGCACGGGGTTAGATACAGACTAAAGCTCCCTCTACACTGTCCCCATCAAACACGCCCAGGACAGGTACAGCACGGGGTTAGATACAGAGTAAAGCTCCCTCTACGCTGTCCCCATCAAACACTCCCAGGACAGGGACAGCACGGGGTTAGATACAGAGTAAAGCTCCCTCTACACTGTCCCCATCAAACACTCCCAGGACAGGTACAGCACGGGGTTAGATACAGAATAGAGCTGCCTCTACACTGTCCCCATCAAACACTCCCAGGACAGGTACAGTACGGGGTTAAATACAGAGTAAAACTCCCTCTATACTGTCCCCATCAAACACTCCCAGGACAGGTACAGCACGGGGTTAGATACAGAGTAAACTCCTTCTACACTGTCCCCATCAAACACTCCCAGGACAGGTACAGCACAGGGTTAGATACAGAGTAAACTCCCTCTTCACTGTCCCCATCAAACACTCCCAGGACAGGTACAGCACAGGGTTAGATACAGAGTAGAGCTCCCTCTACAGTGTCCCCATCAAACACTCCCAGGACAGGTACAGCACGGGGTTAGATACAGAATAGAGCTGCCTCTACACTGTCCCCATCAAACACTCCCAGGACAGCTACAGCACGGGGTTAGTTACAGAGTAAAGCTCCCTCTACACTGTCCCCATCAAACACTCCCAGGACAGGAACAGCACGAGGTTAGATACAGAGTAAAGCTCCCTCTACACTGTCCCCATCAAACACTCCCAGGACAGGTACAGCACAGGGTTAGATACAGAGTAAATCTCCCTCTACACTGTCCCCATCAAACACTCCCAGGACAGGTACAGCACGGGGTTAGATACAGATCCCTCTACACTGTCCCCATCAAACACTCCCAGGACAGGTACAGCACGGGGTTAGATACAGAATAGAGCTGCTTCTACACTGTCCCCATCAAACACTCCCAGGACAGCTACAGCACGGGGTTAGATACAGAATAGAGCTGCCTCTACACTGTCCCCATCAAACATTCCCAGGACAGATACAGCACGGGGTTAGATGCAGAGTAAAACTCCCTCTATAATGTCCCCATCAAACACTCCCAGGACAGGTACAGCACGGGGTGAGATACAGAATAAAACTCCCTCTATAATGTCCCCATCAAACACTCCCAGGGCAGGTGCACCATGGGGTTAGATATAGAGTAAAGCTCCCTCTACACTGCCTCCATGAAACACTCCCAGAATAGGTACAGCACGGGTTAGATACAGAGTAAAGCTACCACTACACTGACCCCATCAAACCCTCACAGGACAGGTACATCACAGTGTTTGATTCAGAGCAAAGCTAACTCCACACTGCCTCCATGAAACACTCCCAGGACAGGTACAGCACGGGGTTAGATACAGACTAAAGCTCCCTCTACACTGTCCCCATCAAACACGCCCAGGACAGGTACAGCACGGGGTTAGATACAGAGTAAAGCTCCCTCTACGCTGTCCCCATCAAACACACCCAGGACAGGTACATCACCATGTTTGATTCAGAGCAAGCTCACTCCACACTTCCTCCAAAAAACACTCCCAGGACAGGTACACCATGGGGTTAGATACAGAGTAAAGCTCCGTCAACACCATCCCCATCAAACACTCCCAGGGCAGATACACCATGGGGTTTGATTCAGAGCAAAGCTCCCTCCACACTGCCTCCATCAAACACTCCCAGGACAGGTACATCACGGGGTTAGATACAGAGTAAAGCCCCCTCTACACTGTCCCCATCAAACACTCCCAGGCAGGTACACCATGGGGTTAGATACAGAGTAAAACCCCCTCTACACTGTTCCCATCAAACAATCCCAGGACAGGTACAGCACAGGGTTAGATACAGAGTAAAGCTCCCACCACACTGTCCCCATCAAACACTGCCAGGACAGGTACAGCACGGGGTTAGATACAGAGGAAATCTCCCCCTACACTGTCCCCATCAAACACTCCCAGGACAGGTACACCATGGGGTTAGATACAGAGTAAAGCTCCCTCCACACTGCCTCCATGAAACACTCCTAGGGCAGGTACAGCATGAAGTTAGATACAGAGTAGAGCTCCCTCCAAACTGTCCCCACCACACATTCCCAGGACAGGTACAGCACGGGGTTAGATACAGAGTAAAGCTCCCTCTACACCGTCCCCATCAAACACTCCCAGGACAGGTAAAGCATGGGGTTAGGTACAGGGTAGAGCTCCCTTTACACTGTCCCCATCAAACAATCCCAGGACAGGTACAGTACGGGGTTAGAAACAGAGTAAAGCTCCCTCAACACCGTCCCCATCAAACACTCCCACGACAGGTACATCACGGGATTAGATACAGAATAGCGCCCCATCTACAATGATCCCATCAAACATTACGAGGATAGGTACAGCACGAAGTTAGATACAGAGTAGATCTCCCTCCAAACTGTCCCCATCACACATTCCCAGGACAGGTACAGTACGGGGTTAGATACAGATTAAAGTTCCCTCGACACTGTCCCAATCAAACACTACCAGGACAGGTACAGAACGAGGTTAGATACAGAGTAAAGCTCCCTCTACACTGTCCCCATCAAACACTCCCAGGACAGGTACAGCACGGGGTTAGATACAGAGTAAAGCTCCCTATACTCGATCTTCATCAAACACTCTCAGGACAGGAACATCATAGTGTTTGATTCAGATCATAGCTCACTCCACACTGCCTCCATGAAACAGCCCCAGAAAAGGGACAGCATGGGTTTAGAAACAGAGTAGAATTCCCTCTAAACCGTCTCCATCAAACATTCCCAGGACAGGTACAGCACGGGGTTAGATCGAGAGTAAAGCTCCCTCTACACTGTCCCCATCAAACACTCCCAGGACAGGTACAACACGGGGTTAGATACAGAGTAGAGCTCCCTCTAGATTGTCCGCAACACACATTCCCAGGACAGGTACAGCATGGGGTTAGATACACAGTGAACTCCCTCTACACTGACCCCATCAAACACTCCCAGGACAGGTACAGCACGGGGTTAGATACAGAGTAAAGCTCCCTCTACACTGTCCCCATCAAACACTCCCAGGACAGGTACAGCACGGGGTTAGATACAGAGTAAAGCTCCCTCTACACTGTCCCCATCAAACACTCCCAGGACAGGTACAGCACGGGGTTAGATACAGAGTAAATCTCCCTCTACACTGTCCCCATCAAACACTCCCAGGACAGGTACAGCACGGGTGAAGATACAGACTAAAGCTCCCTGTACACTGTCCCCATCAAACACTCCCAGGACTGGTACAGCATGGGGTGAGATACAGAGTAAGCAACCTCTACACTGTACCCATCAAACACTTCAAGGACAGGTACAGCACAGAGTTAGGTACAGAGTAAAGCTCCCCCTACAATGTCCCCATCAAACACTCCCAGGACAGGTACAGCACGAGGTAAGATACAGAGTAAAGCTCACTCTACATTGTCCCCATCAAACACTCCCAGGACAGGTATACCATGGGGTTAGATACAGAGAAAAGCTCCCTCTACACTGTTCCCATCAAACACGCCGAAGACAGTTACAACACGGGGTTAGATACAGAGTAAAGCTCCCTCTACACTGTCCCAATCAAACACTCCCAGGACTGGTACATCACAGGGTTTGATTCAGAGCAAAGCTCCCTCTACACCGTCCCCATCAAACACTCCCACGACAGGTACAGCACGGGGTTACATACAGAGTAAAGCTACCACTATAATGACCACATCAAACACTCACAGGACAGGTACAGCATGGGGTTAGATACAGAGTAAAGCTCCCTCTACTCTGTCCCCATCAAACACTCCCAGGACAGGTACAGCATGGAGTAAGATACAGAGTAAAGCTCCCTCTGCACTATCTCCATCAAACACTCCCAGCGCAGGTACACCATGGGGTTAGATACAGAGTAAAGCTCCCTCTGCACTGTCCCATCACACATTCCCAGGACAGGTACAGCATGGGGTTAGATACAGAGTAAAGCTACCTCTACACTGTCCCAATCAAACACTCCCAGGACAGGTACAGCACGGGGTTTGATTCAGAGCAAAGTTCCCTCCACACTGCCTCCATCAAACACTCCCAGGACAGGTACAGCACGGGGTTAGATACAGCGTAAAGCTCCCTCTACACTGTTCCCATCAAACATTCCCAGGACAGGTACAGCACGGGGTTAGATACAGAGTAAAGCTCCCTCTACGCTGACCCATCAAACACTCCCAGGACAGGTACAGCACGGGGTAAGATACAGAGTAAATCTCCCTCTACACTGTCCCCATCAAACACTCCCAGGACAGGTACAGCACGGGGTTAGATACAGAGTAGAGCTCCCTCTACACTGTCCCCATCAAACACTCCCAGGACAGGTACACCATGGGGTTAGATACAGAGTAAAGCTCCATCTACACTGTTCCCATCAAACACTCCCAGGACAGGTACAGCACAGTGTTCGATTCAGAGCATAGCTCACTCCACGCTGCCTCTATGAAACAGCCCTAGAACAGGTACAGCACGGGATTAGATACAGAGTAGAGCTCCCTCAACACTGTTCCCATCAAACACTCCCAGGACAGGTACAGCACGGGGTTAGATACAGAGTAAATCTCCCTCTACACTGACCCCATCAAACACTCCCAGGACAGGTACAGCACGGGGTTAGATACAGAGTAAAGCTCCCCCAATACTGACCACATCAAACACTCCCAGGACAGGGACAGCACGGGGTGAGATACAGAGTAAAGCTCCCTCTACACTATCCCCATCAAACACTCCCAGCGCAGGTACAGCATTGGGTTCGATACAGAGTAAAGCTCCATCTAAACTGTCCCGATCAAACACTCCCAAGGACTGGTACATCACAGGGTTTGATTCAGAGCAAAGCTCCCTCTACACCGTCCCCATCAAACACTCCCACGACAGGTACAGCACGGGGTTACATACAGAGTAAAGCTACCACTATAATGACCACATCAAACACTCACAGGACAGGTACAGCATGGGGTTAGATACAGAGTAAAGCTCCCTCTACTCTGTCCCCATCAAACACTCCCAGGACAGGTACAGCATGGAGTAAGATACAGAGTAAAGCTCCCTCTGCACTATCTCCATCAAACACTCCCAGCGCAGGTACACCATGGGGTTAGATACAGAGTAAAGCTCCCTCTGCACTGTCCCATCACACATTCCCAGGACAGGTACAGCATGGGGTTAGATACAGAGTAAAGCTACCTCTACACTGTCCCAATCAAACACTCCCAGGACAGGTACAGCACGGGGTTTGATTCAGAGCAAAGTTCCCTCCACACTGCCTCCATCAAACACTCCCAGGACAGGTACAGCACGGGGTTAGATACAGCGTAAAGCTCCCTCTACACTGTTCCCATCAAACACTCCCAGGACAGGTACAGCACGGGGTTAGATACAGAGTAAAGCTCCCTCTACGCTGACCCATCAAACACTCCCAGGACAGGTACAGCACGGGGTAAGATACAGAGTAAATCTCCCTCTACACTGTCCCCATCAAACACTCCCAGGACAGGTACAGCACGGGGTTAGATACAGAGTAGAGCTCCCTCTACACTGTCCCCATCAAACACTCCCAGGACAGGTACACCATGGGGTTAGATACAGAGTAAAGCTCCATCTACACTGTTCCCATCAAACACTACCAGGACAGGTACAGCACGGGGTTAGATACAGAGTAAAGCACCCCTCTACACTGTCCCAATCAAACACTCCCAGGACAGGTACATCACGGCGTTAGATACACAATAGAGCTCCCTCCACACTGTCCCCACCAAACACTCCCAGGACAGGTACAGCACAGTGTTCGATTCAGAGCATAGCTCACTCCACGCTGCCTCTATGAAACAGCCCTAGAACAGGTACAGCACGGGATTAGATACAGAGTAGAGCTCCCTCAACACTGTTCCCATCAAACACTCCCAGGACAGGTACAGCACGGGGTTAGATACAGAGTAAATCTCCCTCTACACTGACCCCATCAAACACTCCCAGGACAGGTACAGCACGGGGTTAGATACAGAGTAAAGCTCACTCTACACTGTCCCCATCAAACACTCCCAGGACAGGTACAGCACGGGGTTAGATACAGAGTAAAGCTCCCTCTACACTGTCCCCATCAAACACTCCCAGGACAGGAACATCACAGTGTTTGATTTAGAGCAAAGCTTACTCCACACTGCCGCCATGAAACTCTCCCAGGACAGGTACAGCACGAGTTTAGATACAAAATAGAGCTCCCTCTACACTGCTGCCATGAAACACTCCCAGGACAGGTACAGCACAGGTTTAGATACAGAATAGAGATCCCTCTACACTGTCCCCATCAAACTCTCCCAGGACAGGTGCAGCACGGGGTTAGATACAGAGTAAAGCTCCCCCAATACTGACCACATCAAACACTCCCAGGACAGGGACAGCACGGGGTGAGATACAGAGTAAAGCTCCCTCTACACTATCCCCATCAAACACTCCCAGCGCAGGTACAGCATTGGGTTCGATACAGAGTAAAGCTCCATCTAAACTGTCCCGATCAAACACTCCCAAGGACTGTTACATCACAGTGTTTGATTCAGAGCAAAGCTCCCTCTACACCGTGCCCATCAAACACTCCCACGACAGGTACATCACGGGGTTAGATACAGATTAGCGCCCACTCTACAATGTCCCCATGAAACATTACGAGGATAGGTACAGCACGGGTGAAAATACAGAGTAAAGCTCCCCCTACAATGTCCTCAACAAACACTCCCAGGACAGGTACAACACGGGGTTGGATACAGAGTAAAGCTCCCTCCAAACTGTCCCCATCACACATTCCCAGGACAGGTACAGCACGGGGTAAGATACAGAGTAGAGCTCCCTCTAAACTGTCCCAATCAAACATTCCTAGGACACGTACAGCATGGGGTTAGATACAGATTAGCCCCCCTTCTACAATGACCCCATCAAACATTACAAGGACAGGTACAGCACGGGTGAAGATACAGAGTAAAGCACCCTGTACACTGTCCCCATCAAACACTCCCAGGACTGGAGCAGCATGGGGTTAGATACAGAGCAAAGCACCCTCTACACTGTCCCCATCAAACACTCCCAGGACAGGTACAGCACGAGGTTAGATACAGAGTAAAACTCCCTCTACACTGTCCCCATCAAACACTCCCAGGACAGGTACAGCACGGGGTTAGATACAGAGTAAAGCTCCCTCTACAATGTCACCATCAAACACTCCCAGGACAGGTACAGCACGAGGTTAGATACAGAGTAAAGCTCCCTCTACACTGTCCCCATCAAACACTCCCAGGACAGGTGCAGCACGGGGTTAGATACAGAGTAAAGCTCACTCTACACTGTCCCCATCAAACACTCCCAGGACAGGAACATCACAGTGTTTGATTCAGAGCAAAGCTCCCTCCACACTTCCTCAATGAAACACTCCCATGACAGGTACAGCACAGGGTTAGATACAGAGCAAAGCTCCCTCTGCACCGTCCCAAACAAACACTCCCAGGACAAGTACAGCACAGGGTTAAATACAGAGGAGAGCTCCCTATACACCGTTCCCATCGAACACTCCCAGGACAGGTACAGCACGGGGTCAGATACAGAGCAAAGCTCCCTCTACACTGTCCCCTTCAAACACTCCCACGACAGGTACATCACGGGGTTAGATACAGATTAGCGCCCCCTCTTCAATGTCCGCATTAATCATTACGAGGATAGGTACAGCACGGGTGAAGATACAGAGTAAAGCTCCCCCTACAGTGTCCCCATCAAACACTCCCAGGACAGGTACAGAACAGGGTTAGATACAGAGTAAAGTTCCCTCGACACTGTCCCAATCAAACACGCCCAGGACAGGTACAGCACGGGGTTAGATACAGAGCAAAGCTCCCTTTTCTCGATCCTCATCAAACACTCTCAGGACAGGAACATCATAGTGTTTGATTCAGAGCATAGCTCACTCCACACTGCCTCCATGAAACACTCCCAGGACAGGTACAGCATGGGTTTAGAAACAGAGTAGATCTCCCTCAACACTGTCCCCATCATACATTCCCAGGACAGGTACAGCACGGGGTAAGATACAGAGTAATGCTCCTTCTATACTATCCCCATCAAACACTCCCAGGACATGTACAGCACGGGGTTAGATACAGAGTAAAGCTCCCCCAATACTGTCCCCATCAAACACTCCCAGGGCAGGTACAGCACGGGTTTAGATACAGAGTAAAGCTCACTCTACACTGTCCCCATCAAACACTCCCAGGACAGGAACATCACAGTGATTGAATCAGAGCAAAGCTCACTCCTCACGGCCTCCATGAAACACTCCCAGGACAGGTACAGCACGGGTTTAGATACAGAGTAAAGCTCCCTCTGCACTGTCCCCATCAAACATTCCCAGGACAGGTACAGCATGGGGTGAGATACAGAGTAAAGCTCCCTCTACACTGTCCCCATCAAACACTCCCAGGACAGGTACAGCACGGGGTTAGATACACAGTAGAGCTCCTTCTACACTGTCCCCATCAAACACGCCTAGGACAGGTACACCATGGGGTTAGATACAGAGTAAAGCTCCCTAAACTCTGTCCCCATCAAACACTCCCCGGACAGGTACATCACGGGATTAGATACAGAATAAAGCTCCCTCTACAATGTCCCCATCAAACATTACGAGGACAGGTACAGCACGGGTGAAGATACAGAGTAAAGCTCCCTCTCCTGCGTCCCCATCAAACACTCCCAGGATTGGTACAGCACGGGGTTAGATACAGAGTAAAGCTACCACTATACTGTCCACATCAAACACTCCCAGTGCAGGTAGACCATGGGGTTAGATACAGAGTAAAGCTCCCTCTAAACTGTCCCCATCAAACACTCCCAGGGCAGGTACACCATGGGGTTAGATACAGAGTAAAGTTCCCTCTACACTGTCCCCATCACACATTCCCAGGGCTGGTAAATCATAGGGTTTGATTCAGAGCAAAGCTCCCTCCACACTGCCTCCATGAAACACTCCCAGGACAGGTACAGCATGGGGTTAGATACAGAGTAAAGCTCCCGCTACACTGTTCCCATCAAACACTCCCAGGGCAAGTATAGCACGGGGTTAGATACAGACCAAAGCACCCTGTACACCGTCCCCATCAAACATTCCCAGGACAGTGACATCAAATTGTTTGTTTCAGAGCAAAGCTACCACTATACTGACCACATCAAACACTCCCAGGACATGTACAGCACGGGGTTAGATACAGAGTAAAGCTCCCTCAACACTGTCCCTATCAAGCACTCCCAGGACAGGTACAGCATGAGGTTAGATACAGAGTAAAGCTCCCCCAATACTGTCTCCATCAAACATACCCAGGACAGGAACATCAATATGTTTGATTCCGAGCAAAGCTCACACAACACTCCCTCCATTAAACACTCCCAGGACAAAGATAGCACGGGGTTAGATACAGAGCAGAGCTCCCTCTACATTGTCCCAATCAAACACTCCCAGGACTGGTACATCACAGGGTTTGATTTAGAGCAAAGCTCCCTCCACACTGCCTCCATGAAACATTCACAGGACAGGTACAACACAGGGTTAGATACAGAGTAAAGCTCCGTCGACACTGTGCCCATCAAACACTCCCAGCGCAGGTACACCATGGGGTTAGATACAGAGTAAATCTCCCTCGACACCGGCCCCAACAAACACACCCAGGGAATGTACACCATGGGGTTCGATACAGAGTAAAGCTCCCCCTACAGTGTCCCCATCAACACTCCCAGGACAGGTACATCACTGGTTATATACGGAATAAAGCTCCCTCGACAATATCCCCAACACTCCAAGACAGGTACATCACAGTGTTTGATTCAGAGCAAAGCTCACTCCACATTGCCTGCATGAAACACTCTCAGGACAGTTACAGCACGGGGTTAGATACAGAGTAAAGCTCCCTCTACACTGTCCCCATCAAACACTCCCAGGACAGGTATAGCACGGGGTTAGATACAGAGTAAAGCTCCCTCTACACCGTCCCCATCAAACACTCACAGGACAGGTACAGCACAGAGTTAGATACAGAGTAAAGCTCCCCCTACACTGTCCCCATCAAACACTCCCAGTACAGGAACATCATAGTGTTTGATTCAGAGCAAAGCTCACTCCACACTGTCCCCATCAAACACTCACAGCGCAGGTACACCATGGGGTTAGATACAGAGTAAAGCTCCCTCTACACTGTTCCCATCAAACACTCCCAGGGCAGGTTTCGCACGGGGTTAGATACAGACCAAAGCACCCTGCACACCGTCCCCATCAAACACTCCCAGGACAGATACAGCATGGGATAAGATACAGAGTAAACCTCCCTCTACACCGTCCCCATCAAACACTCCAGGACAGGTACATCACAGTGTTTGATTCAGAGCAAAGCTCACTCCGCATTGCCTGCATGAAACACTCTCAGGACAGGTACAGCACGGGGTTAGATACAGAGTAAAGCTCCCTCTACAATATCCCCATCACACACTCCCAGGACAGGTACAGCACGGGGTTAGATACAGAGTAAAGCTCCCTCTACACTGTCCCCATCAAACACTCCCAAGGCAGGTACAGCACGGGGTTAGATACAGAGTAAAGCTCCCTCTACACCGTCCCCATCAAACACTCCAGGACAGGTACATCATGGCGTTAGATACAGAGTAAAGCTCCCTCTACAATATCCCCATCAAACACTGCCAGGACAGGTACAGCACGGGGTTCGATACAGAGTAAAGCTCCCTCTACAATGTCCCCATCAAACATTACGAGGACAGGTACAGCACGGGTGAAGATACAGAGTAAAGCTCCCTCTACTGCGTCCCCATCAAACACTCCCAGGACTGGTACAGCACGGGGTAAGATGCAGTGTACAGCACCCTCTACACTGTCCCCATCAAACACTCTCAGGACAGGAACATCACAGTGTTTGATTCAGAGTAAAGTTCACTCCACACGGCCTCCATCAAACACTCACAGAACAGGTACGGCACAGTGTTAGATACAGAGTAAAGCTCCGTCTACTCTGTCTCCATCAAAAACTCGGAGGGCTGGTTATTATAGGGTTTGATTCAGAGCAAATCTCCCTCCAAACTGCCGCCATGAAACACTCCAGAGACAGGTACAGCATGGGATTAAATACAGAGTAAAGCTCCCTCTACACTGTTCCCAGCAAACACTCCCAGGACAGTTACAGCACGGGGTTAGATACAGAGTAAAGCTCCCTCTGCACCGTCCCCATCAAACACTCCCAGGACAGGTACAGCACAGGGTTAGATACAGAGTAAAGCTCCCACTTCACTGTCCGCATCAAGCACTCACAGGACAGGTCCAGCACGTAGTTAGATAAAGAGTAAATCTCCCTCTACACTGTCTCCATCAAACACTCCCAGGACAGGTACAGCACGGGGTTAGATAGAGTCAAGCTCCCTCTACACTGTCCCAATCAAACACTCCCAGGACTGGTAAATCACAGGGTGTGATTCAGAGCAAAGCTCCCTCCACACTGCCTCCATGAAACACTCCCGGGACAAGTACAGCACGGGGTTAGATACACAGTAGGGCTCCCCCTACACTGTCCCCAACAAACACTCCAAGGGCAGCTACAGCACGGGTTTAGATACAGAGTAAAGCTCCTTCTACACTGTCCCCATCAAACACTCCCAGGACAGGTACAGCATGGGGTTAAATAGACAGTACAGATCCCAAAACACTGTACCCATCAAACAATCCCAGGACAGGTACAGCACAGGTGAAGATGTAGAGTAAAGATCCCTCTACACTGTCCCCATCAAACACTCCCCGGACAGGTACAGCACGGGTTAAGATATAGAGTAAATCTCCCACCACACTGTCTCCATGAAACACTCCAATGACAGATACAATACAGCCTCAGATACATAGAAACGCACCGTCTACAGTGTCCGCATCAAAAACTCCCAGGACCGATACAGTATGGGGTTAGATACAGAGTAAAGCTCACTCTAAACTGTCCCCATCAAACACTCCCAGGGGAGGCATATAACTGGGTTAGGTACAGAAAAAAGCTCCCTCTCCACTGTTCGCAACAGACACTCTCAGGAGAGGAATATGACAGGGTTAGATACAGAGTAAAGAACCATCTACACTGTCCCCATCAAACACTCCCTGGACACTTACAACAAGGGGTTAGATACAGAGTAAAGCTCCCTCTACACTGTCCCCATCAACACTCCCAGGACAGGTACAGCACGGGGTTAGATACAGAGTAAAGCTCCCTCTATGATGTCCCCATCAAACACTCCCAGGACAGGTACAGCACGGGGTTAGATACAGAGTAAATCTCCCTCTACACTGTCCCCATCAAACACTCCCAGGACAGGTACAGCACAGGGTTAGATACAGAGGAAAGCTCCCTCTACACTGTCTCCAACAAACAATCCCAGGACAGGTACAGCACGGGGTTAGATACAGAGTAAAACTCCCTCTACACTGACCCCATCAAACACTCCCAGGACAGGTGCAGCACGGAGTTACATACAGAGTAAAACTGCCTCGACACTGTCCCCAACAAACACACCCAGGGAATGTACACAATGGGGTTTGATACAGACTAAAGCTCCCTCTACACTGTCCACATCAAACACTCCCAGGGCAGGTACAGCACGGGGTTAGATACAGAGTAAATCTCCCTCTACACCGTCCCCATCAAACACTCCCAAGACAGGTACAGCACGGGGTGAGATAAAGAGCAGATCTAGTACTACACTGTCCCCGTCCAACACTCCCAGGACAGGTACAGCACGGAATGAGGTACAGAGCAATGCTCCGTCTACACCATCCCCATTAAACACTCACAGGACAGGTACATCACAGTGTTTGATTCAGACCAAAGCTCACTCCACACTGCCTCCATGAAACACTCCCAGGACAGGTACAGCACAGTGTTTGATTCAGAGCAAAGCTCACTCCACACTGCCTCCATGAAACACTCCGATGACAGATGCAGTACAGGGTCAGATACAGAAAACAGTGCCCTCTACACTGACCCCATCAAACACTCCCAGGACAGGTAAATCACGGGGTTAGATACAGAGTAAAGCTCCATCTATAATGTCCCCATCAAACGCTCCCAGGACAGGTACAGCACAGGGTTAGATACAGAGTAAAACTCCCTCTATACTGTCCCCATGAAATCCTCCCAGGACAGGGACAGCACGGGGTTAGATACAGAGTCGATATAGCACTGTACTGTCCCCATGAAACACTCCCAGGACAGGTACAGCACGGGATGAGGTACAGAGCAAAGCTCCGTCTACACCATCCCCATAAAACACTCACAGGACAGGTACATCACAGTGTTTGATTCAGAGTAAAGCTCACTCCACACTGCCTCCATGAAACACTCCCAGGGGAGGAACTTAATAGGGTTAGGTACAGAGTAACGCTCCCTCTAGTGTCTGCATCAATCACTCCCAGGACAGGTCAAGCACGTGATTAGATACAGAGTAAAGCTCCATCGATACTGTCCCCATCAAACACTGCCAGAACAGGTACAGCATGGGGTAAAATAGACAGTACAGCTCCCAAAACACTGTCCCCATCAAACACTCCCAGGACTGGTAGAGGACGGGGTTAGATACAGGGTAAAGCTCCCTCTACAGAGTCCCCATCAAACATTCCCAGGACAGCTACATCACAGGGTTTGATTCAGAGCAAAGCTACCACTACACTGACCACATCAAACGCTCCCTGGACAGGTACAGCACGGGGTTAGAAACAGAGTAAAGCTCCCTATACTATGTCCCCATCAAAACCTCCCAGGACTGGTACATCATAGGGTTTCATTCAGAGCAAAGGTCCCTCCACACTGCCACCATGAAACACTCCCAGGACAGGTACAGCACGGGGTGAGATACAGAGTAGAGCTCCCTCTACACTGTCCCCATCAAACACTCCCAGGACAGGTACATCACGGGGTTAGATACAGAATAAATCTCCCTCTACTCTGTCCCCATCAAACACTCCCAGGACAGGAACATCACAGTGTTTGATTCAGAGCAAAGCTCACTCCACACTGCCTCCATGAAACACTCCCAGGACAGGTACAGCACAGGGTAAGATACAGAGTAGAGCTCGCTCTACAATGTCCCCATCAAACATTCCCTGGACAGGTACAGCACGAGGTAAGAAACAGAGTAAAGCTCCCTCTACGCTGTCCCCATCAAACACTCCCAGGGGAGGAACAATCCGGTGTTAGATGCAGAGTAAAGCTCCCTCTACGCTGTCCCCATCAAACACTCCCAGGACAGGTACAGCACGGGGTTAGATACAGAGTAAAACTCCCTCTACACTGTCCCCATTATACACTCCCAGGACAGGTACAGCACGGGGTTAGATACAGAGTAAAACTACCTCTACACTGTCCCCATCAAACACTCCCAGGGGAGGCATATAACAGGGTTAGGTACAGAAAAAAGCTCCCTCTACACTGTTCGCAACAGACACTCTCAGGAGAGGAATATGACAGGGTTAGATACAGAGTAAAGAACCATCTACACTGTCCCCATCAAACACTCCCTGGACACTTACAACAAGGGGTTAGATACAGAGTAAAGCTCCCTCTACACTGTCCCCATCAAGCACTCCCAGGGTCAGGTACAGCACGGGGTTAGATACAGAGTAGAGCTCCCTCTACACTGTCCCCATCAAACACTCCCAGGACAGGTACATCACGGGGTTAGATACAGAATAAAGCTCCCTCTACTCTGTACCCATCAAACACTCCCAGAACTGGTACATCACAGGGTTTGATTCAGAGCAAAGCTCCCTCCACACTGCCTCCATGAACACTCCCAGGACATGTACAGCTCGGGGTTAGAGACAGAGTAAAGCTCCCTCTACACTGTCCCCATCAAACACTCCCAGAACTGGTACATCACAGGGTTTGATTCAGAGTAAAGCTCACTCCACACTGCCTCCATGAAACACTCCCAGGAGAGGTACAGCACGGGGTTAGATACAGAGTAAAGCTCCATCTACACTGTCCCCATCAAACACTCCCAGGACAAGTACAGCACGGGGTTAGATACAGAGTAAAGCTCCCTCTCCTCTGTACCCATCAAACCCTCCCAGCACAGGGACATCACAGTGTTTGATTCAAAGTAAAGGTCACTCCACACTGCCTCCATGAAACACTCCCAGGACAGGTACAGCACGGGGTTCGATACAGGGTAAAGCTCCCTCTACACTGTGCCCATCCAACACTCCCAGGACAGGTACAGCACGGGGTTAGATACAGAGTAAAGCTCACTCTACACTGTCCCCATCAAAGAGTCACAGCGCAGGTACACCATGGGGTTAGATACAGAGTAAAGCTCCCACTACACTGTCCCCATCAAACACTCCCAGGAAACGTATCTAAACCCGTGATGTACCGAGTAAAGCTCCCTCTACACTGTCCCCATCAAACACTCCCAGGGCAGGAACACCATGGGGTTAGATACAGAGTAAAGCTCCTTATACACTGTCCCCATCAAACACTCTCAGGACAGGTACAGCACGGACTTAGATACAGAGTAAAGCTCCCTCTACACTCTCCCCATCAAACTCTCCAATGACAGATACAGCTAAGGGTTAGATACAGAGTAAAGCTCCCAACACACTATCCCCATCAAACACTCCCAGGGCAGGTACACTATGGGGTAAGATACACAGTAGAGCTCCCTCTACACTGTCCCCATCAAACACGCCCAGGACAGGTACAGCACGGGGTTAGATACAGAGTAAAGCTCCCACTACACTGTCCCCATCTAACACTCCCAGGACAAGTACAGCACGGGGTAAGATATGGAGTAAAGCTCCCTCTACACCGTCCCCATCAAACACTCCCAGGACAGGTACAGCACGGGGTTAGATACAGAGTAAAGCTCCATCTACACTGTCCCCATCAAACACTCCCAGGTCAGGTACAACACGCGGTTAGACACAGAGTAGAGCTCCCTCTACACTGTCCCCATCAAACACTCATAGGACAGGTACAGCACAGGGTTAATTACAGGGTATAGCTCCCTCTCCACAGTCCCGATCAAACATTCGCAGGAAATGTATCTCAACCCGTGATTACCGAGTAAAGCTCCCTCCACACTGTCCGCATCAAGCACTCACAGGTCAGGTCCAGCAAGGAGTTACATACAGAGTAAAGCTCCCTATACTCTGTCCCCATCAAACACTCCCCGGAGAGGTACATCACGAGGTTAGATACAGAATAAAGCTCCCTCTACACTATACCCATCAAACATTCCCAGGACAGGTACAGCACGGGGTTAGATACAGAGTAAAGCTCCCTCTACACTGTCCCCAACAAACACAGCCAGCACAGGTACAGCATGGGGTTAGATACAGAGTAAAGCTGCCTCTACACTGTCCCCATCAAACACTCCCAGGACAGGTACAGCACGGGGTTAGATACAGAGTAAAGCTCCCTCTACACTGGCCCCAACAAACACACCCAGCACAGGTACAGCACGGGGTTAGATACAGAGTAAAGCCCCATCTACACTGTGCCCAACAAACACTCCCAGGACAGGTACAGCACGGGTTAGATACAGAGTAGAGGTCCCTCTACACTGTGCCCAACAAACACTCCCAGGGGAGGAATATGACAGGGTTAGATACAGAGTAAAGAACCATCTACACTGTCCCCATCAAACACTCCCAGGACACTTACAACAAGGGGTTAGATACAGAGTAAAGCTCCCTCTACACTGTCCCCATCAAACACTCCCAGGACAGGTCCAACATGGGGTTAGATACAGAGTAAAGCTCCCTCTACACTGTCGCCATCAAACACTCCCAGGACAGGTACAGCACGGGGTTAGATACAGAGTAAAGAACCATCTACACTGTCCCCATCTAACACTCCCAGGACAAGTACAGCACGGGGTAAGATACGGAGTAAAGCTCCCTCTACACCATCCCCATCAAACAATCCCAGGACAGGTACAGCACGTGGTTAGATACAGAGTAAAGCTCCATCTACACTGTCCCCATCAAACACTCCCAGGTCAGGTACAACACGCGGTTAGACACAGAGTCGAGCTCCCTCTACACTGTCCCCATCAAACACTCATAGGACAGGTACAGCACAGGGTTAATTACAGGGTATAGCTCCCTCTCCACAGTCCCGATCAAACATTCCCAGGAAATGTATCTCAACCCGTGATTAGCGAGTAAAGCTCCCTCCACACTGTCCGCATCAAGCACTCACAGGTCAGGTCCAGCAAGGAGTTACATACAGAGTAAAGCTCCCTATACTCTGTCCCCATCAAACACTCCCCGGAGAGGTACATCACGAGGTTAGATACAGAATAAAGCTCCCTCTACACTATACCCATCAAACATTCCCAGGACAGGTACAGCATGGGGTTAGATACAGAGTAAAGCTCACTCTACACTGTCCCCAACAAACACAGCCAGCACAGGTACAGCATGGGGTTAGATACAGAGTAAAGCTCCCTCCACACTGTCCCTATCAAACACTCCCAGGACAGGTACAGCACGGGGTTAGACAAAAGAGTAAAGCTCACTCTACACTGTCCCCAACAAACACAGCCAGCACAGGTACAGCATGGGGTTAGATACAGAGTAAAGCTCCCTCTACACTGTCCCAATCAAACACTCCCAGGACAGGTACAGCACGGGGTTAGACAAAAGAGTAAAGCTCCCTCTACACTGGCCCCAACAAACACACCCAGCACAGGTACAGCATGGGGTTAGATACAGAGTAAAGCCCCATCTACACTGTGCCCAACAAACACTCCCAGGACAGGTACAGCACGGGTTAGATACAGAGTAGAGCTCCCTCTACACTGTGCCCAACAAACACTCCCAGGGGAGGAATATGACAGGGTTAGATACAAAGTAAAGAACCATCTACACTGTCCCCATCAAACACTCCCAGGACACTTACAACAAGGGGTTAGACACAGAGTAAAGCTCCCTCTACACTGTCCCCATCAAACACTCCCAGGACAGGTACAGCACGGGGTTAGATATAGAGTAAAGCTCCCTCTGCACCGTCCCCATCAAACACTCCCAGGACAGGTACAGCACGGGGGTAGATACAGAGTAAAGCTCCCTCTACACCGTCCCCATCAAACACTCCCAGGACAGGTACATCACGGGGTTAGATACAGAGTAAAGCTCCCACCAGACTGACCCCATCAAACAAGCCCTGCACAGGTACAGCACGGGTTCAGATACAGAGTAAAGCTCCCTCTACACTGTCCCCATCAACACTCTCAGGACAGGCACAGCACGGGGTGAGACAAAAGAGTAAAGCTCCCTCGACACTGGCCCCAACAAACACACCCAGCACAGGTACAGCATGGGGTTAGATACAGAGTAAAGCTCCCTCTACACTGTCCCTATCAAACACTCCAAGGACAGGTACAGCATGGGGTTAGATACAGAGTAAAGCTCCCAGCAGACTGACCCCATCAATCAAGCCCTGCACAGGTACAGCACGGGTTAAATACAGAGTAAAGCTCCCTCTACACTGTGCCCAACAAACACTCCCAGGGGAGGAACAATTCGGGGTTAGATGCAGAGTAAAACTCTTTCTACGCTGTCCCCATCAAACACTCCCAGGACAGGTACAGCACGTGGTTAGATACACAGTGAAACTCCATCTACACTGTCCCCATCAAACACTCCCAGGACAGGTACAGCACGGGGTTAGATACAGAGTAAATCTCCCTCTACACTGTCCCCATCAAACACTCTCAGGACAGGTACAACACGCGGTTCGACACAGATTAAAGCTCCCTCTATACTGTCTCCATCAAACACTCCCAGGTCAGGTACAACACGCGGTTAGACACAGATTAAAGCTCCCTCTCCACTGACCCCATCAAACACTCCCAGGACAGGTACAGCCTGTCTGTCCAATCAGAGACAATGGCTGACCAGCCTGCCTCTCGCTGATTGGCTGGAGGACCACCCTGGATCTTACTGATTGGCTGGAGGTCCAGCCGCATCTCACTGATTGTTTGGAGGACCCGCCCGGGTTAGATATAGAGTAAAACTCCCTCTATACTGTCCCCATCAAATACTCCCAGGACAGGGACAGCACGGGGTTTGATACAGAGTAGATCTAGCACTACACTGTCCCCATGAAACACTCCCAGGACAGGTACAGCACGGGATGAGGTACAGAGCAAAGCTCCGTCTACACCCTCCCCATAAAACACTCACAGGACAGGTACATCACAGTGTTTGATTCTGATTGAAGCTCACTCCACACTGCCTCCATGAAACACACTGATGACAGATGCAGTACAGGGTCAGATACAGAAAACAGTGCCCTCTACACTGACCCCATCAAACACTCCCAGGACAGGTACATCACGGGGTTAGATACAGAGTAAAGCTCCCTCCACACTGTCCGCATCAAGCACTCACAGGACAGGTACAGCAAGTGGGTAGATACAGAGTAAAGCTCCCTCTACACTGTCCGCATCAAACACTCCCAGGACTGGTACAGCATGGGGTTAGATACAGAGCAAAGCTCCCTCTACACTATCCCCATCAAACACGCCCAGGATAGGTACAGCACGGGGAACGATACAGAGTAAAGCTCCCTCTACATTGTCC
This sequence comes from Isurus oxyrinchus, assembly GCA_026770705.1. NCBI lineage: Eukaryota > Metazoa > Chordata > Chondrichthyes > Lamniformes > Lamnidae > Isurus > Isurus oxyrinchus. The sequence goes on along the minus strand of JANJGN010000465.1, from coordinate 325,985 downwards.
CTGTCAAACAATCCCAGGACAGGTACATCACGAGGTTAGATACAGAGTAAAGCTTCCTATACTCGATCCCCATCAAACACTCCCAGGACCGGTACATCACAGGTTTTGATTCAGATCAAAGCTCCCTGCACACTGCCTGCATGAAACACTCCCGTGACAGGTACAGCACGGAGTTAGATACTGAGTAAAGCTCCCTAAACACTGTCGCCATCAAAAACTCCCAGGGCAGGTACAGCACGGAGTTAGATAGAGAGTAAAGATCCGTCAACACCACCCCCATCAAACACTCCCAGGCAGGTACACCATGGGGTTAGATACAGAGTAAAACCCCCTCTACACTGTCCAATCAAACACTCCCAGGACACGTACAGCACAGGGTACGATACAGAGTAAAGCTCCCTCTACACTGTTCCCATCAAACACTCCCAGGACAGGTACAACACGGGGTAAGATACAGAGTAAAGCTCCCTCTACACTGTTCCCATCAAACACTCCCAGGACCGGTACAGCACGGGGTTAGATACAGAGTAAAGCTGCCTCTATAGCGTCCCCATTAAACACTTCCACAACAAGTACATCACGGGGTTAGATAGAGATTAGCAGCCCCTCTACAATGTCCCCATCAAACATTACGAGTACAGGTACAGCACGGGTGAACATACAGAGTAAAGCTCCCTCTACACCGTCCCCATCAAACACTCCCAGGACTGGTACAGCATGGGGTGAGATACAGAGTAAAGCACCCTCTACACTGTCCCCATCAAACACTCCAAGGACAGATACAGCACCGAGTTAGATACAGAGTAAATTTCCCTCTACACTGTCCCAATCAAACACTCCCAGGACTGGTACATCACAGGGTTTGATTCAGATCAAAGCTCCCTCCACACTGCCTCCATGAAACACTCCCATGACAGGTACAGCACAGAGTTAGATGCAGAGTAAAGCTCCCTCTACACTGTCCCAAACAAACACTCCCAGGACAGGTACAGCACTGGGTTAGATACTGAGTAGAGCTCCATCTACATGGCCCCCATCAAACACTCCAAGGACAGGTACAGCACGGGGTTAGATACAGAGTATAGCTCCCTCTATACTGTCCCCATCAAACACTCCCAGGACACGTACATCACAGGGTTTGATTCAGAGAAAAGCTCCCTCGACACTGCCTCCATGAACACTCCCAGGACAGGTACAGCACGGGGTTAGATACAGAGTAAAGCTCCCTCTACACTGTCCCCATCAAACACTCCCAGGACAGGTACAGCACGGGGTTAGATACAGAGTAGAGCTCCCTCTACGCTGTCCCCATCAAACACTCCCAGGACACGTACAGCACGCGGTTAGACACAGAGTCGAGCTCCCTCTACACTGTCCCCATCAAACACTCATAGGACAGGTACAGCACAGGGTTAATTACAGGGTATAGCTCCCTCTCCACAGTCCCGATCAAACATTCCCAGGAAATGTATCTAAACCCGTGATTACCGAGTAAAGCTCCCTCCACACTGTCCGCATCAAGCACTCACAGGTCAGGTCCAGCAAGGAGTTACATACAGAGTAAAGCTGCCTATACTCTGTCCCCATCAAACACTCCCCGGAGAGGTACATCACGAGGTTAGATACAGAATAAAGCTCCCTCTACACTATACCCATCAATCATTCCCAGGACAGGTACAGCACGGGGTTAGATACAGAGTAAAGCTCCCTATACTCTGTCCCCATCAAACACTCCCCGGAGAGGTACATCACGAGGTTAGATACAGAGTAAAGCTCCCTCTACACTATACCCATCAAACACTCCCAGGACAGGTACAGCACGGGGTTAGACAAAAGAGTAAAGCTCCCTCTGCACTGGCCCCAACAAACACACCCAGCACAGGTACAGCATGGGGTTAGATACAGAGTAAAGCCCCATCTACACTGTGCCCAACAAACACTCCCAGGACAGGTACAGCACGGGTTAGATACAGAGTAGAGCTCCCTCTACACTATGCCCAACAAACACTCCCAGGGGAGGAATATGACAGGGTTAGATACAGAGTAAAGAACCATCTACACTGTCCCCATCAAACACTCCCAGGACACTTACAACAAGGGGTTAGATACAGAGTAAAGCTCCCTCTACACTGTCCCCATCAAACACTCCCAGGACAGGTCCAGCACGGGGTTAGATACAGAGTAAAGCTCCCTCTACACTGTCGCCATCAAACATTCCCAGGACAGGTACAGCACGGGGTTAGATACAGAATAAAGCTCCCTTTACTCTGTCCCCATCAAACACTCCCAGAACTGGTACATCACAGTGTTTGATTCAGAGTAAAGCTCACTCCACACTGCCTCCATGAAACACTCTGATGACAGATGCAGTACAGGGTCAGATACAGAAAATAGTGCCCTCTACACTGACCCCTTCAAACACTCCCAGGACAGGTACATCACGGGGTTAGATACAGAGTAAAGCTCCCTCTACACTGTCCCCATCAAACACTCCCAGGACAGGTACATCACGGGGTTAGATACAGAGTAAAGCTCCCTCTACAATGTCCCCATCAAACATTCTCAGGACAGTACAGCACGGGGTTAGATCCAGAGTAAACCTCCCTCTAGTGTCCACATCAATCACTCCCAGGACAGGTCAAGCACGTGATTAGATACAGAATAAAGCTCCATCGATACTGTCCCCATCAAACACTGCCAGCACAGGTACAGCATGGGGTTAAATAGACAGTACAGCTCCCAAATCACTGTCCCCATCAAACACTCCCAGGACTGGTAGAGCACAGGGTTAGATACAGAGTAAAGCTCCCTCTACACCGTCCCCATCAAACACTCCCAGGACAGGTACAGCACGGGGTTAGATACAGAGTAAAGTCCCTCTACACTGTCCCCATCAAACACCCCCAGGACAGCTACAGCATGGGATTAGTTACAGAGTAAAGCTCCCACCACATTGTCCCCATCAAACACACCCAGGACACGTACAGCACGGGGTTAGATACAGAGTAAAGCTCCCACCAGACTGACCCCATAAAACAAGCCCTGCACAGGTACAGCACGGGTTCAGATACAGAGTAAAGCTCCCTCTACACTGTCCCCATCAACACTCTCAGGACAGGTACAGCACGGGGTTAGACAAAAGAGTAAAGCTCCCTCTACACTGGCCCCAACAAACACACCCAGCACAGGTACAGCATGGGGTTATTTACAGAGTAAAGCTCCCTCTACACTGTCCCTATCAAACACTCCAAGGACAGGTACAGCATGGGGTTAGATACAGAGTAAAGCTCCCTCTACACTGTGCCCAACAAACATTCCCAGGGGAGGAACAATACGGGGTTAGATGCAGAGTAAAACTCTTTCTACGCTGTCCCCATCAAACACTCCCAGGACAGGTGCAGCACGTGGTTAGATACACAGTGAAACTCCATCTACACTGACCCCATCAAACACTCCCAGGACAGGTACAGCACGGGGTTAGATACAGAGTAAATCACCCTCTACACTGTCCCCATCAAACACTCCCAGGACAGGTACAACACGCGGTTAGACAAAAGAGTAAAGCTCCCTCTAGACTGACCCCATCAAACACTCCCGGGTCAGGTACAACACGCGGTTCGACACAGATTAAAGCTCCCTCTACACTGACCCCATCAAACACTCCCAGGACAGGTACAGCCTGTCTGTCCAATCAGAGACAATGGCTGACCAGCCTGCCTCTCGCTGATTGGCTGGAGGACCACCCTGGATCTTACTGATTGGCTGGAGGTCCAGCCGCATCTCACTGATTGTTTGGAGGACCCGCCCGGGTTAGATATAGAGTAAAACTCCCTCTATACTGTCCCCATCAAATACTCCCAGGACAGGGACAGCACGGAGTTTGATACAGAGTAGATCTAGCACTACGCTGTCCCCATGAAACACTCCCAGGACAGGTACAGCACGGGATGAGGTAAAGAGCAAAGCTCCGTCTACACCCTCCCCATCAAACACTCACAGGACAGGTACATCACAGTGTTTGATTCAGAGTGAAGCTCACTCCACACTGCCTCCATGAAACACACTGATGACAGATGCAGTACAGGGTCAGATACAGAAAACAGTGCCCTCTACACGGACCCCATCAAACACTCCCAGGACAGGTACAGCACGGGGTTAGATACAGAGTAAAGCTCCCTCCACACTGTCCGCATCAAGCACTCACAGGACAGGTACAGCAAGTGGGTAGATACAGAGTAAAGCTCCCTCTACACTGTGCCCAACAAACACTCCCAGGGAAGGAACATCACGGTGTTAGATGCAGAGTAAAGCTCCCTCTATGCTGTCCCCATCAAACACTCCCCGGACAGGTACAGCACGGGGTTAGATACAGAGTAAAGCTGCCACCAGACTGAGCCCATCATACAATCCCTGCACAGGTACAGCACGGGTTTAGATACAGAGTAAAGCTCCCTCTACACTGTCCCCATCAAACACTCCCAGGTCAGGTGCAGCACGGAGTTAGATACAGAATCAGGCTCCCTCTACACTCTCCCCATCAAACTCTCCAATGACAGGTACAGCACAGGGTTAGATACACAGTAGAGCTCCCTCTACACTGCCCCCATCAAACACGCCCAGGACAGGTACAGCACGGGGTTAGAAACAGAGTAAAGCTCCATATACTCTGTCCCCATCAAACCCTCCCAGCACAAGGACATCACAGTGTTTGATTCAGAGCAAAGCTCACTCCACCCTGCCTCCATGATCCACTCCAAGGACAGGTACAGCACAGGGTTAGATACAGAGTAGAGCTCACCCTACACTGACCCCATCAAACACTCCCAGGACAGGTACAGCACGGGGTTAGATACAGAGTAAAACTGCTTCGACACCGTCACCAACAAACACACCCAGGGAATGTACACAATGGGGTTTGATACAGACTAAAGCTCCGTCTACACTGTCCACATCAAACACTCCCAGGGCAGGTACTGCACGGGGTTAGATACAGAGTAAAGCTCCCTCTACACTGTTCCCATCAAACATTCCCAGGACAGGTACAGCACGGGGTTAGATACAGAGTAAATCTCCCTCTACACTGTTCCCATCAAACATTCCCAGGACAGGTACAGCACGGGGTTAATTAAAGAGTAGATCTAGCACTACACTGTCCCCATCAAACACTCCCAGGACAGGTACAGCACGGGATGAGGTAAAGAGCAAAGCACCGTCTACACCATCCCCATTAAACACTCACAGGACAGGTACATCACAGTGTTTGATTCAGAGTAAAGCTCACTCCGCACTGCCTCCATGAAACACTCCGATGACAGATGCAGTACAGGGTCAGATACAGAAAACAGTGCCCTCTACACTGACCCCATCAAACACTCCCAGGACAGGTACATCACGGGGTTAGATACAGAGTAAATCGCCCTCTCCACTGATCCCATCAAACACTCCCAGGACAGGTACAACACGCGGTTAGACTAAAGAGTAAAGCTCCCTCTAGACTGACCCCATCAAACACTCCCAGGTCAGGTACAGCACGCGGTTGGACACAGATTAAAGCTCCCTCTACACTGACCCCATCAAACACTCCCAGGACAGGTACAGCCTGTCTGTCCAATCAGAGACAATGGATGACCAGCCTGCCTCTCGTTGATTGGCTGGAGGACCACCCTGGATCTTACTGATTGGCTGGAGGTCCAGCCTCATCTCACTGATTGTTTGGAGGACCCGCCCGGGTTAGATACAGAGTAAAACTGCCTCTATACTGTCCCCATCAAATACTCCCAGGACAGGGACAGCACGGGGTTTGATACAGAGTAGATCTAGCACTACACTGTCCCCATCAAACACTCCCAGGACAAGGTACAGCACGGGATGAGGTAAAGAGCAAAGCTCCGTCTACACCCTCCCCATAAAACACTCAGGACAGGTACATCACAGTGTTTGATTCAGAGTGAAGCTCACTCCACACTGCCTCCATGAAACACACTGATGACAGATGCAGTACAGGGTCAGATACAGAAAACAGTGCCCTCTACACTGACCCCATCAAACACTCCCAGGACAGGTACATCACGGGTTAGATACAGAGTAAAGCTCCCTCTATACTGACCCCATCAAACACTCCCAGGACACGTACAGCATGGGGTTAGATACAGAGTAAAGCTCCCACCACATTGTCCCCATCAAACACTCCCAGGACACGTAGAGCACGGGGTTAGATATAGAGTAAAGCTCCCACCAGACTGACCCCATCAAACAAGCCCTGCACAGATACAGCATGGGGTTAGATACAGAGTAAAGCTCCCTCTACACTGTGCCCAACAAACACTCCCAGGGTAGGAACAATACGGTGTTAGATGCAGAGTAAATCTCCCTCTACGCTGTCCCCATCAAAAGCTCCCAGGACAGGTACAGCACGTGGTTAGATACACAGTGAAGCTCCATCTACACTGTCCCCATCAAACACTCCCAGGACAGGTACAGCACGGGGTTAGATACAGAGTAAAGCTCCCTCTACACTGTCCTCATGAAACATTCCCAGGACAGGTACAGCACGGGGTTAGATCCAGTGTAAAGCTCCCTCTTGTGCCCGCATCAATCACTCCCAGGACAGGTCAAGCACGTGATTAGATACAGAGTAAAGCTCCATCGATGCTGTCCCCATCAAACACTGCCAGCACAGGTACAGCATGGGGTTAAATAGACAGTACAGCTCCCAAAACACTGTCCCCATCAAACACTCCCAGGACTGGTAGAGCACAGGGTTAGACACAGGGTAAAGCTCCCTCTACAGAGTCCCCATCAAACATTCCCAGGAAAGGTACATCACGGGGTTAGATACAGAGTAAAGCTCCCTCTACACTGTCACCATCAAATACTCCCAGGACAGGTACATCACAGGGTATGATTCAGAGCTAAGCTACCACTACGCTGACCACATCAAACGCTCCCTGGACAGGTACAGCACAGGGTTAGAAACAGAGTAAAGCACCCTATACTCTGTCCCCATCAAACCCTCCCAGGACTGGTACATCATAGGGTTTGATTCAGAGCAAAGCTCCCTCCACACTGCCACCATGAAACACTCCCAGGACAGGTACAGCACGGGGTGAGATACAGAGTAAAGCTCCCTCTACACTGTTTCCATCAAACACACTGAGGGCAGGTATAGCACGGGGTTAGATACAAAGTAGAGCTCCCTCTACACTGTCCCCATTCAACACTCCCAGAACAGGTACAGTACGGGGTTAGATACAGAGTAATGCTCCCTCTACACCGTCCCAATCAAACACTCCCAGGACAGGTACAGCATGGGGTCAGATACAGACTAAAGCACCCTGTAGACCGTCCCCGTCAAACACTCCCAGGAGAGGTACAGCACGGGGTTAGATACAGAGTAAATCTCCCTCTACACTGTCTCCATCAAACACTCCCAGCACAGGTACAACATGCGGTTAGACAAAAGAGTAAAGCTCCCTCTAGACTGACCCCATCAAACACTCCTAGGACAGGTACAGCATGCGGTTTGACACAGATTAAAGCTCCCTCTACACTGATCCCATCAAACACTCCCAGGACAGGTACAGCCTGTCTGTCCAATCAGAGACAATGGCTGACCAGCCTGCCTCTCACTGATTGGCTGGAGGACCACCCTGGATCTTACTGATTGGCTGGAGGTCCAGCCGCAGCTCACTGATTGTATCTAACCCGGGCGGGTCCTCCAAACAGAGTAAAGCTCCCTCTATACTGTCCCCATCAATTACTCCCAGGACAGGGACAGCACGGGGTTTGATACAGAGTAGATCTAGCACTACACTGTCCCCATGAAACACTCCCAGGACAAGGTACAGCACGGGATGAGGTACAGAGCAAAGCTCCGTCTACACCCTCCCCATAAAACACTCACAGGACAGGTACATCACAGTGTTTGATTCAGAGTGAAGCTCACTCCACACTGCCTCCATGAAACACACTGATGACAGATGCAGTACAGGGTCAGATACAGAAAACAGTGCCCTCTGCACTGATATAAAAACAAAGAAAACTGCAGATGCTGGAAGTCCAAAACAAAAACAGAATTACCTGGAAAAACTCAGCAGGTCTGGCAGCATCGGCGGAGAAGAAAAGAGTTGACGTTTCGAGTCCTCATGACCCTTCGACAGAACTTGATTTCGAGTCCAAGAAAGAGTTGAAATATAAGCTGGTTTAAGGTGTGTGTGTGGGGGGCGGAGAGAGAGAGAGAGAGAGAGGTGGTTGTGTAGACAAACAAGCAGTGATAGAAGCAGATCATCAAAAGATGTCAGTGACAATGGTACAAAAGAACACATAGGTGTTAAAGTTAAAGTTGGTGATATTATCTAAACGAATGTGCTAATTAAGAATGGATGGTAGGGCACTCAAGGTACAGCTCTAGTGGGGGTGGAGGGAGCATAAAAGATTTTAAAATATTTAAAAATAATGGAAATAGGTGGGAAAAGAAAAATCTATATAATTTATTGGGGAAAAAAAAAGGGGGGAAACAGAAAGGGGGTGGGGATGGGGGAGGGAGCTCACGACCTAAAGTTATTGAATTCAATATTCAGACCGGAAGGCTGTAAAGTGCCTAGTCGGAAGATGAGGTGTTGTTCCTCCAGTTTGCGTTGGGCTTCACTGGAACAATGCAGCAAGCCAAGGACAGACATGTGGGCAAGAGAGCAGGGTGGAGTGTTAAAGTGGCAAGCGACAGGGAGGTTTGGGTCATTCTTGCGGACAGACCGCAGGTGTTCTGCAAAGCGGTCGCCCAGTTTACGTTTGGTCTCTCCAATGTTGAGGAGACCACATTGGGAGCAACGAATGCAGTAGACTAAGTTGGGGGAAATGCAAGTGAAATGCTGCTTCACTTGAAAGGAGTGTTTGGGCCCTTGGTGAGGAGAGAGGAAGTGAAGGGGCAGGTGTTACATCTTTTGCGTGGGCATGGGGTGGTGCCATAGAAGGGGGTTGAGGAGCAGGGGGTGATGGAGGAGTGGACCAGGCTATCCTGGAGGGAGCGATCCCTACGGAATGCCGATAAGGGGGGTGAAGGGAAGATATGTTTGGTGGTGGCATCATGCTGGAGTTGGCGGAAATGGCGGAGGATGATCCTTTGAATGCGGAGGCTGGTGGGGTGATAAGTGAGGACAAGGGGGACCCTATCATGTTTCTGGGAGGGAGGAGAAGGCGTGAGGGCGGATGCGCGGGAGATGGGCCGGACACGGTTGAGGGCCCTGTCAACGACCGTGGGTGGAAAACCTCGGTTAAGGAAGAAGGAGGACATGTCAGAGGAACCGTTTTTGAAGGTAGCATCATCGGAACAGATGCGACGGAGGCGAAGGAACTGGGAGAATGGGATGGAGTCCTTACAGGAAGCGGGGTGTGAGGAGCTGTAGTCGAGGTAGCTGTGGGAGTCGGTGGGTTTGTAATGGATATTGGTGGACAGTCTATCACCAGAGATTGAGACAGAGAGGTCAAGGAAGGGAAGGGAAGTGTCAGAGATGGACAACGTGAAAATGATGGAGGGGTGGAGATTGGAAGCAAAATTAATAAATTTTTCCAAGTCCCGACGAGAGCATGAAGCGGCACCGAAGTAATCATCGATGTACCGGAGAAAAAGTTGTGGAAGGGGGCCGGAGTAGGACTGCAACAAGGAATGTTCCACATACCCCATAAAGAGACAGGCATAGCTGGGGCCCATGCGGGTACGCCCTTGGAGTGTTTGATGGGGTCAGTGTTGTGGGAGCTTTACTCTGTATCTAACCACGTCCTGTACCTGTCCTTGGAGTGTTTGATGGGGATAGTGTAGCGGGAGCTTTACGCTGTATCGAACCCCGTGCTGTACCTGTACAGGGAGTGTTTGATGGGGACGGTGTAGAGGGAGCTTTACTCTGTATCTAACCCCGTGCTGTACCTGTCCTGGGAGTGTTTGATGGGGAAAGTGTAGTGGTAGCTTTACTCTGTATCTAACCCTGTGCTGTACCTGTCCTGGGAGTGTTTGATGGGGACGGTGTAGAGGGAGCTTTACTCTGTATCAAATCTGCGCTGTACCTGTCCTGGGAGTGTTCTATGGGGTCAGTGTAGACGGAGCTTTACTCTATATCTAATCCCATGCTGTATCTCTCCTGGGAGTATTTGATGGGGTCAGTGTCGAGGGAGATGTACTCTGTATGTAATCCCATGCTGTACCTATCCTGGAAGTGTTTGATGGAAACAGTGTGGATGGATCTTTTCTCTGTATCTAACCCCGTGCTGTACCTGTCCTGGGAGTGTTTGATGGGGACAGTGGAGAGGGAGCTTTACTCTGTATGTAACCCCGTGCTGTACCTGCCCTGGGAGTCTCTGATGGGGACAGTTCAGAGGCCGCTTTTCTCTGTATCTCACCCTGTACTGTATCTGTCATTGGAGTGTTTCATGGAGACAGTGTGGATGGAGCTTTACTCTATATCTTAAACCGTGCTGCACCAGTCCTGAGAGTGTTTGATGGGGTCAGTGTAGGGGGAGCTTTACTCTGTATGTAATCCCGTGCTGTACCTGTCCTGGGAGTGTTTGATGTTGACAGTGCAGAGAGAGCTTTACTCTGTATATAATACCGCACTGAACAAGCCCCAGGAATGTTTGATGGGGACAGTGGAGAGGGAGCTTTACTCTGTATCTAATAACGTACTGAACAATGTTCTGTTGAAGGGTCATGAGGACTCGAAACGTCAACTCTTTTCTTCTCCGCCGATGCTGCCAGACCTGCTGAGTTTTTCCAGGTAATTCTGTTTTTGTTTTGGACTTCCAGCATCCGCAGTTTTTTTGTTTTTAAGCGCTAGGAGTGTTTGATGGGGTCAGTGTAGAGGGAGCTTTACTCTGTATCTAACCCCATGCTGAACCTGTCCTGGGAGTGTTTGATGGGGTCAGTGTGGTGGGAGCTTTACTCTGTATCTAACCCCATGCTATACCTGCCCTGGGAGTGCTTGATGGGGACAATGTAGAGGGAGCTTTACTCTGTATCTAACCCCGTGCTGTACCTGTCCTGGGTGTGTTTGATTGGGACAGTGTAGAGGGATCTTTACTCTGTATTTAACCCCGTGCTGTACCTGTCCTGGGTGTGTTTAATGGGGACAGTTTAGAGGGAGCATTACACTGTATCTAAACCTGTGCTGCACCTGGGCTGGGAGTATTTGATGGGCACAGTGTAGAGGGAGCTTTACTCTGTATCTAACCCCGTGCGGCACTTGCCCTGGGAGTGCTTGATGGGGACAGACTACAGGGCGCTTTACTCTTTATCTAAGCCTGTACTATGGCTGTCATTGGAGTGTTTCATGGAGCTTTACTCTGAATCATAACCTGTGATGTACCTGTCCTGGGTGTGTTTGATGGGGACAGTGTCGAGGTTGCTTTACTCTGTATCTAATCCTGTGCTGTATCTCTCCTGAGAGTGTTTGATGGTACAGTGTAGGGGGAGCTTGACTATTTTTCTAACCCCGTGCTGTACCTGTCCTGGGAGTGTTTGATAGGGTCAGTGAAGAGGGAGCTTTACTCTGTATGTAATCCTGTGCTGTACCGATCCTGGATGTGGTTGATGGGGTCAGTGTCGAGGGAGATGTACTCTGTATCTAACCCCGAGCTTTACCTGTCCTGGGTGTGTTTGATGGGGTCAGTGTAGAGGGAACTTTACTCTGTATCTAACTTCATGCTGTACCTGTCCTGGGAGTGTTTGATGGGGACACTGTAGAGGGAGCTTTACTCTGTATCTAACCCCGAGCTTTACCTGTCCTGGGTGTGTTTGATGGGGTCAGTGTAGAGGGAACTTTACTCTGTATCTAACTTCATGCTGTACCTGTCTTGGAAGTGTTTGATGGGGACAGTGGAGAGGGAGCTTTACTCTGTATCTAAGCCCATGCTGTACCTGCCCTGGGAGACTCTGACGGGGACAGTCAAGAGGCCGCTTTTCTCTGTGTCTAAGCCTGTACTGTATCTGTCATTGGGGTGTTTCATGGAGACAGTGTGTAGGGAGCTTTACTCTGCATCTAAACCCGTGCTGTACCTGTCCTGGGTGTGTTTCATAGGGACAGTGTAGATGGAGATTTACTCTGGATCTAACCCCGTGCTGCACTTGCCCTGGGAGTGTTTGATGGGGACAGTCTAGAGGCCGCTTTTCTCTGTATCTAAGCCTGTACTGTATCTGTGAAGTAACTGTCCTGGGTGTGTTTGATGGGATCAGTTTGAGGGTGCTTTACTCTGTATCTAATCCCATGCTGTATCGCTCCTGGGAGTGTTTGATGGTGGCAGTGTAGGGGGAGCTTTCATCTGTATCTAAACCTGTGCTGCACCTGGGCTGGGAGTATTTGATGGGGACAGTCTAGAGGCCGCTTTTCTCTGTATCTAAGCCTGTACTATATCTGTGAAGTAACTGTCCTGGGGGTGTTTCATGGGATCAGTTTGAGGGAGCTTTTCTCTGTATCTAATCCCGTGCTGTATTGCTCCTGGGAGTGTTTGATTGCAACAGTATGGATGGAGCTTTACTCTGTATCTAACCCCGTGCAGTACCTGTCCTGGGAGTGTTTGATGGGGACAGTGTACAGGAAGCTTTCCTATGTATCTAAACCTGTGCTGTACCTGTCTTGGAAGTGTTTGATGGGGACAGTGCAGAGGGAGCATTACTCTGTATCTAACCCCATGCTGTAGCTGCCCTGGGAGTCTCTGATGGGGACAGTGTAGTAGGAGCTTTACTCTATACCTAACCCTGTGCTGCACTTGCACTGGGAGTGTTTGATGGGGACCGTGTAGGGGGAGATTTACTCTGTATTTAACCGCGTGCTGTACCTGACCTGGGAGTGTTTGATTGGGGTCACTGTAGAGGGAGCTTTTCTCTGTATCTAACCCTGTGCTGTAACTGTCCTGGGAGTGTTTGATGGGGACAGTGTAGAGGGAGCTTTACTCTGTATCTAACCCCGTGCTGTACCTGTCCTGGGAGTATTGGATGGGGACAGTGTACAGGAAGCTTTCCTCTGTATCTAACCTTGTGCTGTACCTGTCCAGGGCGTGTTTGATGGGATCAGCGTAGAGGGTGCTTTACTCTGTATCTAATCCTGTGCTGTATCGCTCCTGGGAGTGTTTGATGGGGACAGTGTAGAGGGAGATTTACTCTGTATCTAACCCCGTGCTGCACCTGGGCTGGGAGTATTTGATGGGGACAGTCTTGAGGCCGCTTTTCTCTGTATCTAACCCCGTGCTGTACCTGTCCTGGGAATGTTTGATGGGGACAGCGTAGAGGGAGCTTTACTCTGCATCTAACACCGTATTGTTCCTCCCCTGGGAGTGTTTGTTGGGCACAGTGCAGAGGGAGCTTTACTCTGTATCGAAACCCGTGCTGTACCTGTGCAGGGCTTGACTGATGGGGTCAGTCTGGTGGGAGCTTTACTCTGTATCTAACCCCGTGATGTACCTGTCCTGGGAGTGTTTGATGGGGTCAGTGTAGAGGGAGCTTTACTCTGTATCTAACCCTGTGCTGTTCCGCTCCTGGGAGTGTTTGATGGGGACACTGTATAGGGAGCTTTACTCTGTATCTAACCCAATGCTGTACCTGCCCTGGGAGTGTTTGATGGGGACAGTGTAGAGGGATCTTTACTCAGTATCTAACTTCGTACTGTAACTGTCCTGGGAGTGTTTGAATGCAACAGTGTGGATGGAGCTTTACTCTGTATCTAACCTCGAGCTGCACCTGTCCTGGGAGTGTTTGATGGGGACAGTGTACAGGAAGCTTTCCTCTGTATCTAACCCCATGCTGCACCTGGGCTGGGAGTATTTGATGGGGACAGTCTAGAGGCCGCTTTTCTCTGTATCTAAGCCTGTACTGTATTTGTGAAGTAACTGTCCTGGGTGTGTTTGATGGGATCAGTTTGAGGGTGCTTTACTCTGTATCTAATCCCGTGCTGTATGGCTCCTGGGAGTGTTTGATGGGGTCAGTGCAGAGGGAGCATTACTCTGTATCTATCCTCGTGCTGTCCCTGGACTGGGAGTCCTTGGCAGAGACAGTGCAGAGGGAGATTTACTCTGTATCTAACCTTCAGCTGTACCTGTCCTGGGAGTGTTTGATTGCAACAGTGTAGAGGGAGCTTTACTCTGTATCTAACCCCGTGCAGTACCTGTCCTGGGAGTGTTTGATGGGGACAGTGTACAGGAAGCTTTCCGATGTATCTAAACCTGTGCCATACCTGTCTTGGAAGTGTTTGATGGGGACAGTGTAGAGGGAAATTCACTCTGTATCTAATCCCGTGCTGTACCTGTCTTGGAAGTGTTTGATGGGGACAGTGTAGAGGGAAATTCACTCTGTATCTATCCCGTGCTGTACCTGTCCTGGGAGTGTTTGATGGGCATAGTGTAGAGTGAGCTTTACGCAGTATCGACCCCCGTGCATTCCCTGGACTGGGAGTATTTGGTGTGGACAGTATAGAAGAGGCTTTAGTCAGCAACCATCCCTGTGCTGTACCTGTCCAGGGTGTGTTTGATGAGGACAGTGTAGAGGGAGCTTTACTCTGTATCTAATCCCCTGCTGTACCTGCCCTGGGAGTGTTTGATGGGGACAGTGTAGAGGGAGCTTTACTCTGTATCTAACCCTGTGTTGTAACTGTCCTGGGAGTGTGTGATGGGGACAGTGTAGAGGGAGCTTCACTCTGTATCTAATCCCCTGCTGTACCTGCCCTGGGAGTGTTTGATGGGGACAGTGTAGAGGGAGCTTTACTCTGTATCTAACCCTGTGTTGTAACTGTCCTGGGAGTGTTTGATGGGGACAGCGTAGAGGGAGCTTTACTCTGTATCTAACCCCGTGCTGTACCTGTGCAGGGCTTGATTGATGGGGTCAGTCTGGTGGGAGCTTTACTCTGTATCTAACCCCGTGATGTACCTGTCCTGGGAGTGTTTGATGGGGTCAGTGTAGAGGGAGCTTTACTCTGTATCTAACCCTGTGCTGTTCCGCTCCTGGGAGTGTTTGATGGGGACACTGTATAGGGAGCTTTACTCTGTATCTAACCCAATGCTGTACCTGCCCTGGGAGTGTTTGATGGGGACAGTGCAGAGGGATCTTTACTCAGTATCTAACCTCGTACTGTAACTGTCCTGGGAGTGTTTGAATGCAACAGTGTGGATGGAGCTTTACTCTGTAACCAACCTGTGCTGTACCTGTCCTGGGAGTGTTTGATGGGGACAGTGGAGAGGGAGCTTTACTCTGTATCTAACCTCGAGCTGCACCTGTCCTGGGAGTGTTTGATGGGGACAGTGTACAGGAAGCTTTCCTCTGTATCTAACCCCATGCTGCACCTGGGCTGGGAGTATTTGATGGGGACAGTCTAGAGGCCGCTTTTCTCTGTATCTAAGCCTGTACTGTATCTGTGAAGTAACTGTCCTGGCTGTGTTTGATGGGATCAGTTTGAGGGTGCATTAGTCTGTATCTAATCCCGTGCTGTATGGCTCCTGGGAGTGTTTGATGGGGTCAGTGCAGAGGGAGCATTACTCTGTATCTATCCTCGTGCTGTCCCTGGACTGGGAGTCCTTGGTAGAGACAGTGCAGAGGGAGATTTACTCTGTATCTAACCTTCAGCTGTACCTGTCCTGGGAGTGTTTGATTGCAACAGTGTAGAGGGAGCTTTACTCTGTATCTAACCCCGTGCAGTACCTGTCCTGGGAGTGTTTGATGGGGACAGTGTACAGGAAGCTTTCCGATGTATCTAAACCTGTGCCATACCTGTCTTGGAAGTGTTTGATGGGGACAGTGTAGAGGGAAATTCACT
Source organism: Isurus oxyrinchus (assembly GCA_026770705.1). NCBI lineage: Eukaryota > Metazoa > Chordata > Chondrichthyes > Lamniformes > Lamnidae > Isurus > Isurus oxyrinchus. Next base: position 310,203 of record JANJGN010000465.1, on the reverse strand, counting down.
CTCTATCTATCCCGTGCTGTCCCTGGACTGGCAGTGTTTGATGGGCATGGTGTAGAGTGAGCTTTACGCAGTATCGACCCCCGTGCTTTCCCTGGACTGGGAGTATTTGGTGTCGACAGTCTAGAAGAGGCTTTAGTCAGCAACCATCCCTGTGCTGTACCTGTCCAGGGTGTGTTTGATGAGGCCAGTGTAGAGGGAGCTTTACTCTGTATCTAATCCCCTGCTGTACCTGCCCTGGGAGTGTTTGATGGGGACAGTGTAGAGGGAGCTTTACTCTGTATCTAACCCTGTGTTGTAACTGTCCTGGGAGTGTTTGATGGGGACAGTGTAGAGGGAGCTTTACTTTGTATCTAACCCCGTGCTGTACCTGTCCTGGGCGTGTTTGATGGGGACAATGTAGAGGGTGATTTACTCTGTATCTAAACCCGTGCTGTAGCTGTCCTGGGAGTGTTTGATGGTGGAAGTGTAGAGGGAGCTTTCCTCTGTATCTAAACCTGGGCTGGGAGTATTTGATGGTGGCAGTTTAGAGGCCGATTTCCTCTGTATCTAAGCCTGTGCTGTATCTATGATGTACCATCCTGGGAGTGTTTGATGGGAACAGGGTAGAGGCATGTTTAATCAGTATGTAATCCCGTGCTGTACCTGCACTGGGAGTGTTTGATGGGGTCAGTGCAGAGGGAGCTTTACTCTGTGCCTAACTACGTGCTGTACCTGTCCTGGGAATGTTTGATGGGGACAGTGTAGAGGGAGCTCTACTCTGTATCTAACCCTGTGTTGTAACTGTCCTTGGAGTGCTTGATGGGCATAATGTAGAGGGAGCTTTACTCTGTATCTAAACCCGTGCTGTAGCTGCCCTGGGAGTCTCTGATGGGCACAGTGTACTTGGAGCTTTACTCTATACCTAACCCTGTGCTGCACTTGCACTGGGAGTCTTTGATGGGGACAAAGTAGAGGGAGATTTACTCTGTATCTAACCTCGAGCTGTACCTGTCCTGGCAGTGGTTGATTGCAACAGTGTGGATGGAGCTTTACTCTGTATCTAACGCAGTGGTGTATCTGTCCTGGGAGTGTTTGATGCGGACAGTGGAGAGGGAGCTTTAATCTGTATCTAATCCCGTACTGAACAAGCCCTAGGAATGTTTGATGGGGTCAGTACACGGGATTACATACAGAGTAAAGCTCCCTGTACACTGTCCCCATCAAACACTCCCAGGACAGGTACATCACAGGGTATGATTCAAAGTAAAGCTCCCTCCACTGTCTCCATGAAAAACTCAAACGACAGATACAGTACAGTCTTAGATACAGATAAAAGCGCCCTCTAGACTGTCCCCATCAAACACTTCCAGGGCAGGTACACTATGGGGTAAGATACACAGTAGAGCTCCCGCTACACTGCCCCCATCAAACATTCCCAGGACAGGTACAGCACGGGGTTAGATACAGAGTAAATTTCCCTCTACAGTGTCCCCATCAAACACTCCCCGGGCAAGTGCAGCACGGGGATAGATACAGAGTAAAGCTCCCTCTACACTGTCCCGAACAAACACTCCCAGGACAGGTATATCACGACGTTAGATACATAGTAAAGCTCCCTATACTTGGTCCCCATCAAACTCTCTCAGGACAGTTACAGCACAGTGTTCGATTCAGAGCATAGCTCACTCCACACTGCCTCTATGAAACACCCCCAGAACAGGTACAGCATGGGTTTAGATACAGAGTAGAGCTCCCTCAATAGTGTTCCCATCAAACACGCCCTGCACAGGTACAGCACGGGGTTAGATACAGAGTAAAGCTCCCTCTACACTGTCCCCATCAAACACTCCCAGGACAGGTACAGCACGGGGTTAGATACAGAGTAAAGCCCCCTGTACACTGTCCCCATCAAACACTCCCAGGACAGGTACAGCACGGGGTTAGATACAGAGTAAAGCTCCCTCTACACTGTTCCCATTAAACACTCCCAGGACAGGTACAGCACGAGGTTAGATACAGAGTAAAGCTCCCTCTACACTGTCCCAATCAAACACTCCCAGGACAGGTACAGCACGGCGTTAGATACATAGTAAAGCTCCCTGTATTTGGTCCCCATCAAACTGTCTCAGGACAGTTACAGCACAGGCTTTGATTCAGAGCATAGCTCACTCCACACTGCCTCCATGAAACAGCCCCAGAACAGGTACAGCATGGGTTTAGATATCGAGTAGAGCTCCCTCTACACTGTCCCCATCAAACACTCCCAGGACAGGTACAACACAGGGTTAGATACAGAGTAGAGCTCCCTCTAGATTGTCCGCAACACACATTCCCAGGACAGGTACAGCACGGGGTTAGATACAGAGTAAAGCTCCCTCTACACTGACCCCATCAAACACTCCCAGGACAGGTACAGCACGAGGTTAGATACAGAGGAAAGCTCCCTCTACACTGTCCCCATCAAACACTCCCAGGACAGGTACAGCACGGGGTTAGATACAGAGTAAAGCTCCCTCTACACTGTCCTCATCAAACACTCCCAGGACAGGTACAGCACGGGGTTAGATACAGAGTAAAGCTCACTCTACACTGTCCCCATCAAACACTCCCAGGACAGGTACAGCACGGGGTTCGATACAGAGCAAAGTTCCCTCTACACTGTCCCAATCAAACACTCCCAGGACTGGTACATCGCAGGGTTTGATTCAGAGCAAAGCTCCCTCCACAGTGCCTCCATGAAACATTCCCAGGACAGGTACAGCACGTGGTTAGATACAGAGTAGAGCTCCCTCTACACTGTCCCCATCAAACACTCCCAGGACAGGTACAGCACGGGGTTAGATACAGAGTAAAGCTCCCTCTGCACTGTCCCCATCAAACACTCCCAGCACTGGAACAGCACGGGGTTAGATACAGAGTAAAGCTCCCTCAACACCGTCCCCATCAAACACTCCCACGACAGGTACATCACGGGGTTAGATACAGAATAGCGCCCATCTCCAATGTCCCCATCAACCATTATGAGGATAGGTACAGCACGAAGTTAGATACAGAGTAGAGCTCCCTCCAAACTGTCCCCATCACACATTCCCAGGACAGGTACAGTACGGGGTTAGATACAGATTAAAGTTCCCTCGACACTGTCCCAATCAAACACTCCCAGGACAGGTACAGCACGAGGTTAGATACAGAGTAAAGCTCCCTCTACACTGTCCCCATCAAACACTCCCAGGACAGGTACAGCACGGGGTTAGATACAGAGTAAAGCTCCCTCTACACTGTCCCCATCAAACACTCCCAGGACAGGTACAGCATGGAGTTAGATACAGAGCAAAGCTCCCTATACTCGATCCTCATCAAACACTCTCAGGACAGGAACATCATAGTGTTTGATTCAGAGCATAGCTCACTCCACACTGTCTCCATGAAACAGCCCCAGAACAGGTACAGCATAGGTGAAGAAACAGAGTAGAGCTACCTCTACACTGTCCCCATCAAACACTCCCAGGACAGGTACACCATGGGGTTAGATACAGAGTAGAGATCCCTCTAAACCGTCCCCATCAAACATTCCCAGGACAGGTACAGCAAGGGGTTAGATCGAGAGTAAAGCTCCCTCTACACTGTCCTCATCAAACACTCGCAGGACAGGTACAGCACGGGCTAAGATACAGAGTAAAACTCCCACTACACTGTCCCCATCAAACACTCCCCGGACAGGTACAGCACGGGGTTAGATACAGAGTAAAGATCCCTCTACACTGACCCCATCAAACACTCCCAGGACAGAAACAGCATGGGGCTAGATACAGAGTAAAGCTCCCTCTACACTGTCCCCATCAAACACTCCCAGGACAGGTATAGCACGGGGTTAGATACAGAGTAAAGCTCCCTCTACACTGTCCCCATTAAACACTCCCAGGAGTGGCACAGCACGGGGTAAGAAAGAGAGTAAACGTCCCTCTACTCTGTCCCCATCAAACACTCCCAGGACAGGTACAGCACGGGGTTAGATACAGAGTAAAGCTCACTCTACACTGTCCCCATCAAACACTCCCAGGACAGGTACAGCACGGGGTTCGATACAGAGCAAAGTTCCCTCAACACTGTCCTCATCAAACACTCCCAGGGCAGGTACAGCACGGGGTTAGATACAGAGAAAAGCTCCCTCTACATTGTCCCCATCAAACACTCCCAGGACAGGTACAGCACGGGATACAAAGTAGAGTACCCTCTACACTGTCCCAATCAAACACTTCCAGGACTGGTACATCACAGGGTTTGATTCAGAGCAAAGCTCCCTCTCCACCGTCCCCATCAAACAGTCCCAGGACAGGTACAGCACGGGGTTACATACAGAGTAAAGCTCCCTCTACACTGTCCCTATCAAACACTCCCAGGACTGGTACAGCATGGGGCTAGATACAGAGTAAAGCTCCCTCTACACTGTCCCCATCAAACACTCCCAGGACAGGTACAGCACAGGGTTAGATACAGAGTAGAGCTCCCTCTAAACTGTCCCCATCAAACACTCCCAGGACACGTACAGCACGGGGTTAGATACAGAACATCGCTCCCTCTAAACTGTCCCCATCACACATTCCCAGGACACGTACAGCACGGGGTTAGATACAGAACATCGCTCCCTCTAAACTGTCCCCATCAAACACTCCCAGGACAGGTACAGCACGGGGTAAGAAAGAGAGTAAAGCTCCCTCTACACTATCCCCATTAAACACTCCCAGGACAGGTTCATCACAGGGTTAGATACAGAGTAAAGCTCCCTCTACACTGTCCCCATCAAACAGTCACAGCGCAGGTACACCATGGGGTTAGATACAGAGTAAAGCTCCCACTACACTGTCCCCATCAAACACTCCCAGGACAGATACACCATGGGGTTAGATACAGAGCAGTGCTCCCTCTACACTGTCCCCATCAAACACTCCCAGGACAGGTACAGCACGGGGTTAGATACAGAGTAAAGCTCCCTCTACACTGTGCCCATCAAACACTCCCAGGACAGGTACAGCACGGGATTAGATACAGAGTAAAGCTCCCTCTACACTGTTCAAATCAAACACTCCCAGGACTGGTACATCACAAGGTTTGATTCAGAGCAAAGGTCCCTCCACATTGCCTCCATGAACACTCCCAGGACAGGAACATCACGGGGTAAGAAAGAGAGTAAACCTCCCTCTACTCTGTCCCCATCAAACACTCCACGGACAGGTAGATCACAGGTTAAGATACAGAGTAAAGCTACCACTATAATGACCACATCAAACACTCCCAGCGCAGCTACACCATGGGGTTAGATACAGAGTAGAGCTCCCTCTACACTGTCCCCATCAAACACTCCCAGGACAGGTACAGCACGGGGTAAGATACAGAGTAAATCTCCCTCTACACTGTCCCCATCAAACACTGCCAGGACAGGTACAGCACGGGGTTAGATACAGAGTAAAGATCCCTCTACACTGTCCCCATCAAACACTCCCAGGACAAGTACATCACATGGTTTGATTCAGAGCAAAGCTCACTCCACACTGCCTCCATGAAACAATCCCAGGACAGGGACAGCACGGGGTAAGATACAGAGTAAAGATCCCTCTACACTATCCCCATCAAACACTCCCAGCGCAGGTATACCATGGGGTTATATACAGAGTTAAGCCCCCTCGACACTGTCCCCATCAAACACTCCCAGGACAGGTACACCATGGTGTTAGATACAGAGTACAGCTCCATCTACACTGTTCCCATCAAACACTCCCAGGACAGGTACAGCACGGGGTTAGATACAGAGTAAAGCACCCCTCTACACTGTCCCAATCAAACACTCCCAGGATAGGTACAGCACAGGGTTAGATACAGAGTAGAGCTACCACTATAATGACCACATCAAACACTCCCAGGACTGGTACAGCACGGGGTTAGATACAGAGTAAATCTCCCTCTACACTGTCCCCATCAAGCACTCCCAGGACAGGTACATCACGGGGTTAGATAGAGAGTAAAGCTACCGCTATACTGTCGCCGTGAAACACACCCAGGACAGGTACATCACATTGTTTGATTCAGAGCAAAGCTCACTCAACACTGCTTCCATGAAACAATCCCAGGACAGGGACAGCATGGGGTTAGATACAGAGTAAAGCTCCCTCTACACTGTCGCCATCAAACACTCCCAGGTCAGGTACAGCACGGAGTTCGATACAGAGTAAAGCTCCCTCTACACTATCCCCATCAAACACTACCAGCGCAGGTACACCATGGGGTTAGATACAGAGTAAAGCTCCCTCTACACTGTCCCCATCAAACACTCCCAGGACAGGTACATCACGGCGTTAGATACATAGTAAAGCTCCCTGTATTTGGTCCCCATCAAACTGTCTCAGGACAGTTACGGCACAGTGTTTGATTCAGAGCATAGTTCACTCCACACTGCCTCCATGAAACAGCCCCAGAACAGGTACAGCATGGGTTTAGATATCGAGTAGCGCTCCCTCTACACTGTCCCCATCAAACACTCCCAGGACAGGTACAGCACGGGGTTAGATACAGAGTGGAGCTCCCTCTATACTGTCCAAATCAAACACTCCCAGGACAGGTACAGCACGGGGTTAGATACAGAGTAAAGCTCCCTCTGCACTGTCCCCATCAAACACTCCCAGCACTGGAACAGCACGGGGTTAGATACAGAGTAAAGCTCCCTCTACACTGTCCACATCAAACACTCCCAGGACTGGTACAGCACGAGGTTCGATACAGAGTAAAGCTACCGCTGTACTGTCCCCGTCAAACACTCCCAGGACAGGTACAGCACAGGGTTTGATTCAGAGCAAAGCTCCCTCGACACTGCCTCCATGAACACTCCCAGGACAGGTACAGCATGGGGTTAGATAGAGAGTAAAGCTACCGCTATACTGTCCCCATCAAACACACCCAGGACAGGTACAGCACGGAGTAAGATACAGAGTAATGCTCCCTCTACACTAACCCCATCAAACACTCCCAGCGCAGGTTCACCATGGGGTTAGATATAGAGTAAAGCTCCCTCTACACTGTCCCCATCAAACACTCCCAGGACAGGTACAGCACGGGGTTAGATACACAATAGAGCTCCCTCTACACTGTCCCCACCAAACACTCCCAGGACAGGTACAGCACAGTGTTCGATTCAGAGCATAGCTCACTCCACGCTGCCTCTATGAAACACCCCCAGAACAGGTACAGCATGGGATTAGATACAGAGTAGAGCTCCCTCAACACTGTTCCCATCAAACACTCCCAGGACAGGTACAGCACGGGGTTAGATACAGAGTAGAGCTCCCTCTACACTGTCCCAATCAAACACTCCCAGGACTGGTACATCACAGGGTTTGATTCAGAGTAAAGCTCCCTCTACCCTGCCTCCATGTACACTCCCAGGACAGGTACAGCACAGGGTTAGATACCGAGTAAAGCTAGCACTATAATGACCACATCAAACACTCCCAGGACTGGTACAGCACGGAGTTAGATACAGAGTAAAGCTCCCTCTACACTGTCCCCATCAAGCACTCCCAGGACAGGTACAGCATGGGGTTAGATACAGAGTAAAGCTCCCTCTAAACTGTCCCCATCACACATTCCCAGGACAGGTCCAGCACCGGGTTAGATACAGAGTAAAGCAACCTCGACACTGTCCCAATCAAACACTCCCAGGACTGGGACATCACAGGGTTTGATTCAGAGCAAAGGTCCATCCACGTTGCCTCCATGAACACTCCCAGGACAGGAACATCACGGGGTAAGAAAGAGATTACAGCTCTCTCTACACTGGACCCATTAAACACTCCCAGGAGTGGCACAGTACGGGGTTAGAAAGAGAGTAAACGTCCCTCTACTCTGTCCCCATCAAACACTCCACGGACAGGGAGATCACAGGTTAAGATACAGAGTAAAGCTCCCTCTAATCTGTTCCCATCAAACACCCCCAGGACAGGTACAACACAGCGTTAGATACAGAGTAAAGCTACCACTATAATGACCACATCAAACACTCCCAGCGCAGGTACAGCACGGGGTTAGATACAGAGTAAAGCTCCCTCTACACTGTTCCCATCAAACACTCCCAGGACAGGTACAACTCGGGTCTAGATACAGAGTAGAGCTCCCTCTACACTGTCCCAATCAAACACACCCAGGACTGGTACATCACAGGGTTTGATTCAGAGCAAAGCTCCCTCCACTCTGCCTCCATGAAACACTCCTAGGGCAGGTACAGCACGAAGTTAGATGCAGAGTAGAGCTCCCTCCAAACTGTCCCCATCACACATTCCCAGGACAGGTGCAGCACGGGGTTAGATACAGAGTAGAGCTCCCTCTACACTGTCCCCATCAAACATTCCCAGGACAGGTACAGTACGGGGTTAGATACAGAGTAAAGCTCCCTCAACACCGTCCCCATCAAACACTCCCACGACAGGTACATCACGGGGTTAGATACAGAATAGCGCCCCATCTGCAATGTCCCCATCAACCATTACGAGGATAGGTACAGCACGAAGTTAGATACAGAGTAGAGCTCCCTCCAAACTGTCCCCATCACACATTCCCAGGACAGGTACAGTACGGGGTTAGATACAGATTAAAATTCCCTCGACACTGTCCCAATCAAACACTCCCAGGACAGGTACAGCACGAGGTTAGATACAGAGTAAAGATCCCTCTACACTGTCCCAATCAAACACTCCCAGGACTGGTACATCACAGGGTTTGATTCAGAGCAAAGCTCCCTCTCCACCGTCCCCATCAAACACTCCCACGACAGGTACAGCACGGGGTTACATACAGAGTAAAGCTACCACTATAATGACCACATCAAACAGTCCCAGGACAGGTTCAGCACGGGGTTAGGTACAGAGTAAAGCTCCCTCTACACTGTCCCTATCAAACACTCCCAGGACTGGTACAGCATGGGGCTAGATACAGAGTAAAGCTCCCTCTACACTGTCCCCATCAAACACTCCCAGGACAGGTATAGCACGGGGTTAGATACAGAGTAAAGCTCCCTCTACACTGTCCCCATTAAACACTCCCAGGAGTGGCACAGCACGGGGTTAGAAAGAGAGTAAACGTCCCTCTACTCTGTCCCCATCAAACACTCCCAGGACAGGTACACCATGGGGTTAGATACAGAGTAAAGCTCCCTCTAAACTGTCCCCATCACACATTCCCGGGACAGGTACAGCACGGGGTTAGATACAGAGTAAAGCTACCTCTACACTGTCCCAATCAAACACTCCCAGGACTGGTACATCGCAGGGTTTGATTCAGAGCAAAGCTCCTTCCACAGTGCCTTCATGAAACATTCCCAGGACAGGTACAGCACGTGGTTAGATACAGAGTAGAGCTCCCTCAAAGCTATCCCAATCAAACATTCCCAGGACACGTACAGCACGGGGTTAGATACAGAGTAAAGCTCCCTCTACACTGTCCCCATCAAACACTACCAGCGCAGGTACACCATGGGGTTAGATACAGAGTAAAGCTCCCTCTACACTGTCCCCATCAAACACTCCCAGGACAGGTACATCACGGCGTTAGATACATAGTAAAGCTCCCTGTATTTGGTCCCCATCAAACTGTCTCAGGACAGTTACAGCACAGGCTTTGATTCAGAGCATAGCTCACTCCACACTGCCTCCATGAAACAGCCCCAGAACAGGTACAGCATGGGTTTAGATATCGAGTAGAGCTCCCTCTACACTGTCCCCATCAAACACTCCCAGGACAGGTACAGCACGGGGTTAGATACAGAGTAGAGCTCCCTCTACACAGTCCGCATCAAACACTCCCAAGATAGGTACAGCACGGTGTTAGATACAGAGTAAAACTCCCTCTACACCATCCCTGACAAGAACTCCCAGGACAGGTACAGCACGGGGTTAGATACAGAGTGGAGCTCCCTCTATACTGTCCAAATCAAACACTCCCAGGACAGGTACAGCACGGGGTTAGATACAGAGTAAAGCTCCCTCAACACCGTCCCCATCAAACACTCCCACGACAGGTACATCACGGGGTTAGATACAGAATAGCGCCCATCTCCAATGTCCCCATCAACCATTATGAGGATAGGTACAGCACGAAGTTAGATACAGAGTAGAGCTCCCTCCAAACTGTCCCCATCACACATTCCCAGGACAGGTACAGTACGGGGTTAGATACAGATTAAAGTTCCCTCGACACTGTCCCAATCAAACACTCCCAGGACAGGTACAGCACGAGGTTAGATACAGAGTAAAGCTCCCTCTACACTGTCCCCATCAAACACTCCCAGGACAGGTACAGCATGGAGTTAGATACAGAGTAAAGCTCCCTATACTCGATCCTCATCAAACACTCTCAGGACAGGAACATCATAGTGTTTGATTCAGAGCATAGCTCACTCCACACTGTCTCCATGAAACAGCCCCAGAACAGGTACAGCATAGGTTAAGAAACAGAGTAGAGCTACCTCTACACTGTCCCCATCAAACACTCCCAGGACAGGTACACCATGGGGTTAGATACAGAGTAGAGATCCCTCTAAACCGTCCCCATCAAACATTCCCAGGACAGGTACAGCAAGGGGTTAGATCGAGAGTAAAGCTCCCTCTACACTGTCCTCATCAAACACTCGCAGGACAGGTACAGCACAGGCTAAGATACAGAGTAAATCTCCCACTACACTGTCCCCATCAAACACTCCCAGGACAGGTACAGCACGGGGTTAGATACAGAGTAAAGATCCCTCTACACTGTCCCCATCAAACACTCCCAGGACAGGTACAACACAGGGTTAGATACAGAGTAGAGCTCCCTCTAGATTGTCCGCAACACACATTCCCAGGACAGGTACAGCACGTGGTTAGATACAGAGTGAAGCTCCCTCTACACTCACCCCATCAAACACTCCCAGGACAGGTACAGCACGAGGTTAGATACAGAGGAAAGCTCCCTCTACACTGTCCCCATCAAACACTCCCAGGACAGGTACAGCACGGGGTTAGATACAGAGTAAAGCTCACTCTACACTGTCCCCATCAAACACTCCCAGGACAGGTACAGCACGGGGTTCGATACAGAGCAAAGTACCCTCTACACTGTCCCAATCAAACACTCCCAGGACTGGTACATCACAGGGTTTGATTCAGAGCAAAGCTCCCTCTCCACCGTCCCCATCAAACACTCCCACGACAGGTACAGCACGGGGTTACATACAGAGTAAAGCTACCACTATAATGACCACATCAAACAGTCCCAGGACAGGTTCAGCACGGGGTTAGATACAGAGTAAAGCTCCCTCTACACTGTCCCTATCAAACACTCCCAGGACTGGTACAGCATGGGGCTAGATACAGAGTAAAGCTCCCTCTACACTGTCCCCATCAAACACTCCCAGGACAGGTATAGCACGGGGTTAGATACAGAGTAAAGCTCCCTCTACACTGTCCCCATTAAACACTCCCAGGAGTGGCACAGCACGGGGTTAGAAAGAGAGTAAACGTCCCTCTGCTCTGTCCCCATCACACATTCCCGGGACAGGTACAGCACGTGGTTAGATCCAGAGTCGAGCTCCCTCAAAGCTATCCCAATCAAACATTCCCAGGACACGTACAGCACGGGGTTAGATACAGAGTAAAGCTCCCTCTACACTGTCCCCATCAAACAATCCCAGGACAGGTACAGCACGGGGTTCGATACAGAGTACAGCTACCACTACAATGACCACATCAAACACTCCCAGGACTGGTACAGCACGGGGGTAGATACAGAATAAAGCTCCATCTGCTCTGTCCCCATCAAACACTCCCAGGAGAGGTACAACACAGGGTTAGATACAGAGCACAGCTACCACTATAACGACCACATCAAACAGCCCCAGGACAGGTACAGCACGGGGTGCGATACAGAATAAAGCTCCATCTAACTCTGTCCCCATCAAACACTCCCAGCACCGGGACGTCACAGGGTTTGATTCAGAGCAAAGCTCCCTCTACACTGCCTCCATGAACACTCCCAGGACATGTACAGCACGGGGTTAGATACAGAGTAAAGCTCCCTCTACACTGACCCCATCAAACACTCCCAGGACAGGTACATCACAGTGTTTGATTTAGAGCAAAGCTCACTCCACACTGCCGCCATGAAACTCTCCCAGGACAGGTACAGCACGAGTTTAGATACAAAATAGAGCTCCCTCTACACTGCCGCCATGAAACACTCCCAGGACAGGTACAGCACGGGTTTAGATACAGAATAGAGATCCCTCTACACTGTCTCCATCAAACTCTCCCAGGACAGGTACAGCACGGGGTTAGATATAGAGTAAAGCTCCCTATACTTCGTCACCATCAAACACTCTCAGGACAGGTACAGCACAGTGTTTGATTCACAGCATAGCTCACACCACACTGCCTCCATGAAACACCCCCAGAACAGGTACAGAATGGGTTTACATACAGAGTAGAGCTCCCTCAACACTGTCCCCATCAAACACTCCCGGGACAGGTACAGCACGAGGTTAGATACAGAGTAAAGCTTCCCCAATACTGTCCACATCAAACACTCGCAGGACAGGGACAGCACGGGGTGAGATACAGAGTAAAGCTCCCTCTACACTGTCCCCATCAAACAATCCCAGGACAGGTACAGCACGGGGTTCGATACAGAGTACAGCTACCAGTATAATGACCACATCAAACACTCCCAGGACTGGTACAGCACGGGGTTAGATACAGAATAAAGCTCCATCTGCTCTGTCCCCATCAAACACTCCCAGGAGAGGTACAACACAGGGTTAGATACAGAGTAAAGCTACCACTATAACGACCACATCAAACAGCCCCAGGACAGGTACAGCACGGGGTGAGATACAGAATAAAGCTCCCTCTACACTATCCCCATCAAACACTCCCAGCGCAGGTACAGCATTGGGTTCGATACAGAGTAAAGCTCCCTCTACACTGTCCCCATCAAACACTCCCAGGACAGGTACAGCACGGGGTGAGATACAGAGTAGAGCTCCCTCCAGACTGTCCCCATCACACATTCCCAGGAAAGGTATGGCACGGGGTAAGAAAGAGAGTAAAGCTCCCTCTACACTGTCCCCATTAAACACTCCCAGGACAGGTACATGATGAGGTTAGATACAGAGTAAAGCTCCCTCTGCACCATCCCTAACAAAAACCCCCAGGACAGGTACAGGACGGGGTTAGATACAGAGTAAAGGTATCACTACACGGACCACATCAAACACTCCCAGGACAGCTACAACACGGGGTAAGAAAGAGATTACAGCTCTCTCTATACTGGCCCCATTAAACACTCCCAGGAGTGGCACAGCACGCTGTTAGAAAGAGAGTAAACGTCCCTTTACTCTGTCCCCATCAAACACTCCATGGACAGGTAGATCACAGGGTTAGATACAGAGTAAAGCTCTCACTACACTGTCCCCATCAAACACTCCCAGGACAGGTACAGCACGGGGTAAGATACAGAGTAAAGCTCCCTCTACACTGACCCTATCAAACACTCCCAGGACAGGTACATCATAGGGTTTCATTCGGAGCAAAGCTCCCTCCACACTGCCTCCAAGAAACACTCCCAGGACAGGTACAACACAGGGTTAGATACAGAGTAAAGCTACCACTATAATGACCACATCAAACACTCCCAGGACTGGTACAGCACGGGGTTAGATACAGAGTAAAGCTCCCTCTGCACTGTCCCCATCAAACACTCCCAGGTACCTGTCCTCTCCACACTGCCGCCATGAAACAATCCCAGGACAGGTGCAGAACGAGTTTAGATACAGAATAGAACTCCTTCTACACTGCCGCTATGAAACACTCCCAGGACAGGTACAGCACGGAGTTAGTTACAGAATAGAGCTCCCTCTACACTGTCGCCATCAAACACTCCCAGGACAGGTACAGCATGGGGTTAGATACAGAGCAAAGCTCCCTCTGCACCGTCCCAAACAAACACTCCCAGGACAGGTACAGCACGGTGTGAGATACAGAGTAGAGCTCCCTCCACACTGTCCGCATCAAGCACTCACAGGACAGGTACAGCAAGTGGGTAGATACAGAGTAAATCTCTCTCTACACCGTCCCCATCAAACACTCCAGGACAGGTACATCAAGGGGTTAGATACAGAATAAAGCTCCCTATACTTGGTCCCCATCAAACTCTCTCAGGACAGTTACAGCACAGTGTTTGATTCAGAGCATAGCTCACTCCACCTTGCCACCATGAAACACTCCCAGAACAGGTACAGCATGGGTTTAGATACAGAGTAGAGCTCCCTCAACACTGTCCCTATCAAACATTACCAGGACAGGTACAGCACGGTGTTAGATACAGAATAAAGCTACCTCTACTCTGTCCCCATCAAACACTCCCGGACCAGTACATCACAGGGTTTGATTCAGAGCAAATCTCCCTCCACACTGCCTCCATGAAACACTCCCAGGACAGATACAGCACAGATACAGAGTAGAGCTCCCTATAAATTGTCCCCATCACACATTCCCAGGACAGGTACAGCATGGGGTTAGATACAGAGTAAAGCTCACTCCAAACTGCCTCCATGAAACACACCCAGGACAGGTACAGCACGGGGTTAGATACAGAGTAAAGCACCCTCTACACTGTCCCCATCAAACACTCCCAGGACAGGTACAGCACGGGTTTAGATACAGAATAGAGCTCCCTCTTCACTGTCCCCATCAAACACTCCCAGGACAGGTACAGCACGAGGTTAGATACAGAGTAAAGGTCCCTATACTTGGTCCCCATCAAACTCTCTCAGGACAGGTACAGCACAGTGTTTGATTCAGTGCATAGCTCACTCCACACTGCCTCCATGAAACACCCCCAGAACAGGTACAGCAAGGGTTTACATACAGAGAAGAGCTCCCTCAACACTGTCCCAATCAAACATTCCAAGCGCAGGTACACCATGGGGTTAGATACAGAGTAGAGCTCCCTCAACACTGTCCTCATTAAACACTCCCAGGACAGGTACAGCACAGGGTAAGAAAGAGAGTAAAGCTCCCTCTACACTGTCCCCATTAAACACTCCCAGGAGTGGCACAGCACGGGGTGAAAAAGAGAGTAAACGTCCCTCGACTCTGTCCCCATCAAACACTCCATGGACAGGTAGATGACAGGGAAAGATACAGAATAAAGCTCCCGCTATTCTTCCAATCAAACGCTCCCAGGACTGGTACATCATAGGGTCTGATTCAGAGCAAAGCTCCCTCCACACTGCCTCCATGAAACACTCCCAGGAAAGGTACAACACAGGGTTAGATACAGAGTAAAGCTACCTCTATAATGACCACATCAAACACTCCCAGGACAGGTACTGCACGGGGTTAGATACAGAGTAAAGCTCCCTCTACACTTCCCCATCAAGTACTCCCAGGACAGGTACAGCACAGGGTTAGATACAGAGTAAAGCTCCCGCTATACTGTCCCCATCAAACACACCCAGGACAGGTACATCACATTGTTTGATTCAGAGCAAAGCTCACTCCACACGGCCTCCATGAAACAATCCCAGGACAGAGACAGCACGGGGTTAGATACAGAGTAGAGCTCCCTCTACACTGTCGCAATCAAACACTCCCAGGACAGGTACAGCACGGAGTAAGATACAGAGTAAAGCTCCCTCTACACTATCCCCATCAAACACTCCCAGCGCAGGTACAGCACGTGGTTAGATACAGAAGAGAGCTCCCTCTACACCGTCTCCATCAAACACTCCCACGACAGGTACATCACGGGGTTAGATACAGATTAGCGCCCCCTCTACTATGTCCCCATCAAACATTACGAGGATAGGTACAGCACGGGTGAAGATACAGAGTAAAGTTGCCAATATTCGATCCCCATCAAACACTCTCAGGACAGGAACGTCATAGTGTTTGATTCAGAGCATAGCTCACTCAACACTGCCTCCATGAAACACCCCCAGAACAGGTACAGCATGGGTTTATATACAGAGTAGAGCTCCCTCAAAACTGTCCCCTTCACGCATTCCCAGCATAGGTACAGCACGGGGTTAGATACAGAGTAGAGCGACCTCGACACCGTCCCCATCAAACATTCCCAGGACAGGTACAGCACAGGGTTAGATACAGAGTAAAGCTCCCTCAACACTGTCCCCATCAAACACTCCCAGGACAGGTACAGCACGGGGTTAGATACAGAATAGAGCTCCCTCTACACCGTCCCCATCAAACACTCCCACGACAGGTACATCACGGGGTTAGATACAGATTAGCGCCCCCTCTTCAATGTCCCCATCAAACATTACGAGGATAGGTACAGCACGGGTGAAGATACAGAGTAAAGCTCCCCCTACAGTGTCCCCATCAAACACTCCCAGGACAGGTACAGCACAGGGTTAGATACAGATTAAAGTTCCCTCGACACTGTCCCAATCAAACACGCCCAGGACAGGTACATCACGTGGTTAGATACAGAGTAAAGCTCCCTATACTCGATCCTCATCAAACACTCTCAGGACAGGTACAGCACGTGGCTAGATACAGAGTAAAGCTCCCTCTACACCGTCCCCATCAAACACTCCCACGACAGGTACATCACGGGGTTAGATACAGATTAGCGCCCCATCTACAATGTCCCCATCAAACATTACGGGGATAGGGACAGCACGGGTGAAGATACAGAGTAAAGCTCCCCCTACAGTGTCCCCATCAAACACTCCCAGGACAGGTACAGCACAGGGTTAGATACAGAGTAAATCTCCCTCTACACTGTCCCCATCAAACACTCCCAGGACAGGTACAGCACGAGGTTAGATACAGAGTAAAGCTCCCTATACTCGATCCTCATCAAACACTCTCAGGACAGGAACATCATAGTGTTTGATTCAGAGCATAGCTCACTCCACACTGCCTCCATGAAACACCCCCAGAACAGGTACAGCATGGGTTTAGAAACAGAGTAGAGCTCCCTCAACACCGTCCCCATCAAACACTCCCAGGACAAGTACATCACGGGGTTAGATACAGATTAGCGCCCCCTCTACAATGACCCGATCAAACATTACGAGGACAGGTACAGCACGGGTGAAGATACAGAGTAAAGCAACCTCTACACTGTCCCCATCAAACACTCCAAGGACAGGGACAGCACAGAGTTAGATACAGAGTAAAGCTCCCCCAACAGTGTCCCCATCAAACACTCCCTGGACAGGTACAGCACGAGGTAAGATACAGAGTAAAGCTCCCTCGACACAGTCCCCATCAAACGCTCCCAGGACAGGTACAGCACAGTGTTTGATTCAGAACAAAGCTCCCTGTACTCGATCCCCATCAAACACTCCCAGGACAGGAACAGCACGGGGTTAGATACAGAGTAAAGCTCACTCTACACTGTCCCCATCAAACATTCCCAGGACAGGTAAAGCACGGGGTTAGATACACAGTAGAGCTCCCTCTACACTGTCCCCATCAAACACGCCTAGGACAGGTACACCATGGGGTGAGATACAGAGTAAAGCTCCCTCTAATCTGTCCCCATCAAACACTCCCCGGACAGGTACATCACGGGGTTAGATACAGAATAAAGCTCCCTCTACTCTGTCCACATCAAACAATCCCAGTACTGGTACATCACAGAGATTGATTCAGAGTAAAGCCAGCACTATTCTGACCACATCAAACACTCCCAGTGCAGGTAGACCATTGGGTTAGATACAGAGTAAAGCTCCCCCTATACTGTCCCCATCAAACACTCCCAGGGCAGGTACACCATGGGGTGAGATACAGAGTAAAGTTCCCTCCACACTGTCCCCATCACACATTCCCAGGGCTGGTAAATCATAGGGTTTGATTCAGAGCAAATCTCCCTCCACACTGCCTCCATGAAACACTCCCAGGACAGGTACAGCATGGGGTTAGATACAGATTAAAGCTCCCTCTACACTGTTCCCATCAAACACTCCCAGGGCAAGTATAGCACGGGGTTAGATACAGACTAAAGCTCCCTCAACACTGTCCCCATCAAGCACTCCCAGGACAGGTACAGCATGGGGTTAGATACAGACTAAAGCTCCCTCAACACGGTCCCCATCAAGCACTCCCAGGACAGGTACAGCACGAGGTTAGATACAGAGTAAAGCTCCCCCAATACTGTCTCCATCAAACACACCCAGGACAGGAACATCAATATGTTTGATTCAGAGCAAAGCTCACTCCACACTGCCTCCATGAAACACACCCCAGGACAGGGACAGCACGGGATTAGATACAGAGCAGAGCTCCCTCTACACTGTCGCCATCAAACACTCCCAGGACAGGTACGGCACTGGGTTAGATACAGAGTAAAGCTCCCACTACACTGTCCCCATCAAACACTCCCAGGGCAGGTACAGCACGGGGTAAGATACAGAGTAGAGCTCCCTCTACGCGGTCCCCATCAAACACGCCCAGGACAGGTACAGCACGGGTTAGATACAGAGTAAAGCTCCCTCCAAACTGTCCCCATCACACATTCCCAGGACAGGTACAGCACGGGGTTAGATACAGAGTAAAGCTCCCCCAATACTGTCCCCATCAAACGCTCCCAGGGCAGGTACAGCATGGGTTTAGATACAGAGTAAAGCTCACTCTACACTGTCCCCATCAAACACGCCCAGGACAGGTACAGCATGGGGTTAGATACAGAGTAAAGCTCCCTCTACATTGTCCCAATCAAACACTCCCAGGACTGGTTCATCACAGGGTTTGATTCAGAGCAAAGCTCCCTCCACACTGCCTCCATGAAACACTCCCAGGACAGGTACAGCACGGGGTTAGATAAAGAGCAGAGCTACCTCTATACGGTCCCCATCAAACACTTCCAGGACAGGTACATCACAGGGTTAGATACAGATTAGCGCCCCCTCCACAATGTCCCCATCAAATATTACGAGGACAGGTACAGCACAGGTGAAGATACAGAGTAAAGCTCCCTCTACACTGTCCCCATCAAACACTCCCAGGACTGGTACAGCATGGGGTTAGATACAGAGTAAAGCTCCCTCTACACTGTCCCCATCAAACACTCCCAGGACTGGTACAGCATGGGGTTAGATACAGAGTAAAGCTCCCTCTACACTGACCCCTTTAAACATTCCCAGGACAGGTACAGCACGGAGTTAGATACAGAGGAAAGCTCCCTCTACACTGTCCCCATCAAACACGCCTAGGACAGGTACACCATGGGGTTAGATACAGAGTAAAGCACCCTAAACTCTGTCCCCATCAAACACTCCCAGGACAGGTACATCACGGGATTAGATACAGAATAAATCTCCCTCTGCAATGTCCCCATCAAACATTACGAGGACAGGTACAGCACGGGTGAAGATACAGAGTAAAGCTCCCTCTACTGCGTCCCCATCAAACACTCCCAGGACTGGTACAGCACGGGGTAAGATACATTGTACAGCACCCTCTACACTGACCACATCAAAAACTCCCAGGACAGGTAAGCACGGGGTTCGATACAGAATAAAGCTCCCTCAACACCGTCCCCATCAAACACTCCCAGGACAGGTACAGCACGGGGTTAGATACAGATTAGCGCCCCCTCTACAATGACCCCATCAAACATTACGAGGACAGGTACAGCACGGGTGAAGATACAGACTAAAGCTCCCTGTACAATGTCCCCATCAAACATTCCTAGGACTGGTACAGCATGGAGTTAGATACAGAGTAAAGCTCCCCCTACAGTGTCCCCATCAAACACTCCCTGGACAGGTACAGCACGAGGTAAGATACAGAGTAAAGCTCACTCTACACAGTCGCCATCAAATGCTCCCAGGACAAGTACAGCACAGTGTTTGATTCAGAGCAAAGCTCCCTGTACTAGATCCCCATCAAACACTCCCAGGACAGGAACAGCACGGGGTTAGATACAGAGTAAAGCTCCCCCAATACTGTCTCCATCAAACACACCAAGGACAGGAACATCAATATGTTTGATTCAGAGCAAAGCTCTCTCCACACTGCCGCCATGAAACACTCCCAGGACAGGTACAGCATGGGATTAAATACAGAGTAAAGCTCCCCCTACACTGTTCCCATCAAACACTCCCAGAGCAGGTACATCATGGCGTTAGATACAGAGTAAAGCTCCCGATACTCGGTCCCCATCAAACAATCTCAGGACAGGTACATCACAGTGATTGAATCAGAGCAAAGCTCACTCCACACGGCCTCCATGAAACACTCCCAGGACAGGTACAGCACGGGGTTAGATGCAGAGTAAATCTCCCTCTATACTGTCCCCATCAAACACTCCTAGGACAGGTACAGCACACAGTTAGATACAGAGTATAGCTCCATCTACACTGTCCCCATCAAACACTCCCAGGACAGGTACAGCACGGGGTTAGATACAGAGTAAAGCTCCCTCTACACTGTCCCCATCAAACACTCCCAGGACAGGTACAACACGCGGTTAGATACAGAGTAAAGCTCTCACTACACTGTCCCCATCAAACACTCCCAGGACAGGTACAGCACGGGGTTAGATACAGAGTAAAGCTCCCTGTACACTGTCCCCATCAAACACTCCCAGGACAGGTCCAGCACGGGGTTAGATACAGAGTAAAGCCCCATCTACACTGTCCCCATCAAACACTCCCAGGACAGATACAGCACGGGGTTAGATACAGAGTCAATCTCCATCTACACTGTCCCCATCAAACACTCCCAGGACAGGTACAGCACGGGGTTAGATACAGAGTAAAAGTCCCTCTATCCTGTCCCCATCAAACACTCCCAGGTCAGGTCCAACACGCGGTTAGAGACAGAGTAAAGCTCCCTCCACACTGTCCCCATCAAACACTCCCAGGACAGGTACAACACACAGTTAGACACAGATTAAAGCTCCCTCTACACTGTCCCCATCAAACACTCCCAGGACAGGTACAGCCTGTCTGTCCAATCAGAGACAACGGCTGACCAGCCAGCCTCTCACTGATTGGCTGGAGGACCATCCTGGAACTCACTGATTGGCTGGAGGTCCAGCCGTGTCTTACTGATTGATGGAGGACCCGCCCGGATAAGATACAGAGTAAAGCTCCATCTCCACTGTCCCCATCAAACACTCCCAGGACAGGTACAGCACAGGGTTAGATACTGAATAAATCTCTCTCTACACTGTCCCCATCAAACACTCCCAGGACAGGTACAGCACAGGGTTAGATACTGAATAAATCTCTCTCTACACTGTCCCCATCAAACACTCCCAGGACAGGTACAGCACGGGGAAAGATACAGAGTAAATCTCCCTCTACAATTTCCCCATCAAACACTCCCAGGACAGGTGCAGCATAGGGTTAGATACCGAGTAAATCTCCCTCTACACTGTCCCCATCAAACACTCCCAGGAGAGATACAGCATAGGGTTAGATACTGAGTAAATCTCCTACTACACTGTCCCCATCAAACACTCCCAGGACAGGTACAGCACGGGGTTAGATACAGAGTAAAGCTCCCTCTACACTGTCCCCATCAAACACTCCCAGGACAGGTACAGCACAGGGTTAGATACAGAGTAAATCTCCCTCTACAATGTCCCCATCAAACACTCCCAGGACAGGTACAGCACGGGGTTAGATACAGAGTAAATCTCACTCTACACTGTCCCCATCAAACACTCCCTGGACATGTACAGCACGGCATTAGATACAGAGTAAAACTCCCTATATACTGTCCCCACCAAACACTCCCAGGACAGGGACAGCACGGGGTTAGATACAGAGTAGATCTAGCACTACACTGACCCCATCAAACACTCCCAGGACAGGTACAGCACGGTGGTACATAAAGAGTAGAACTGCCTCGACACTGTCCCCCACAAACACACCCAGGGAATGTACACAATGGGTTTTGATACAGACTAAATCTCCCTCTACACTGTTCCCATCAAACACTCCCAGGGCAGGTACAGCACAGGGTTTGATACAGAGTAAATCTCCCTCTACACTGTTCCCAACAAACATTCCCAGGACAGGTACAGCACGGGGTTATAGAAAGAGTAGATCTAGCACTACACTGTCCCCATCCAACACTCCCAGGACAGGTACAGCACGGAATGAGGCACAGAGCAATGCTCCGTCTACACCATCCCCATTAAACACTCACAGGACAGGTACATCACAGTGTTTGATTCAGAGTAAAGCTCACTCCGCACTGCCTCCATGAAACGCTCCGATGACAGATGCAGTACAGGGTCAGATACAGAAAACAGTGCCCTCTACACTGATCCCATCAAACACTCCCAGGACAGGTAAATCACGGGGTTAGATACAGAGTAAAGCTCCCTCTATGCTGACCCCATCAAACACTCCCAGGACAGTACAACACGGGGTTAGATACAGAGTAAAGCTCCCTCTGCACTGTCCCCATCAAACACTCCCAGGGCTTGTTCAGTACGGGATTAGATACAGAGTAAAGCTCCATCAACACTGACCTCAGCAAAAAAGCCCTGGACAGGTACAGCACGGGGTTAGATACAGAGTAAAGCTCCCTCTACACTGACCCCAACAAACACACCCAGCACAGGTACAGCATGGGGTTAGATACAGAGTAAAGCTCCCTCTACACTGTCCCTATCAAACACTCCCAGGACAGGTACAGCACGTGGTTAGATACAGAGTAAAACTCCCTCTAAACAGTGCCCAACAAACACTCCCAGGGGAGGAACAATATGGTGTTAGATGCAGAGTAAAGCTCCCAGCAGACTGACCCCATCAAACAAGCCCTGCACAGGTACAGCACGGGTTTAGATACAGAGTAAAGCTCCCTCTACACTGTCCCCATGAAATACTCCCAGGACAGGGACAGCACGGGGTGAGATACAGAGTAGATCGAGCACTACACTGTCCCCATGAAACACTCCCAGGACAGGCACAGCACGGAATGAGGTACAGAGCAAAGCTCCGTCTACACCATCCCCATAAAACACTCACAGGACTGGTACATCACAGTGTTTGATTCAGAGTAAAGGTCACTACGCACTGACTCCATGAAACTCTGATGACAGATGCAGTACAGGGTCAGATACAGAAAACAGTGCCCTCTACACTGACCCCATCAAACACTCCCAGGACAGGTACATCACGGGGTTATATACAGAGTAAAGCTGCCTCCACACTGTCCGCATCAAGCACTCACATGACAGGTACAGCAAGTGGGTAGATACAGAGTAAAGCTCCCTCTACACTGTGCCCAACATACACTCCCAGGGGAGGAACAACACGGTGTTAGATGCAGACTAAAGCTCCCTCTACGCTGTCCCCATCAAACACTCCCAGGACAGGTACAGCACGGGGTTAGATACAGAGTAAAGCTCCCTCTACACCGTCCCCATCAATCACTCCCAGGACAGGTACAGCACGGGGTTAGATACAGAGTAAAGCTCCCTCTACACTGTCCCCATCAAACACTCCCAGGACCGGTACAGCACGGGGTTAGATACAGAGTAAAGCTCCCTCTACACTGACCCCATCAAACACTCCCAGGACAGGTACAGCACGGGGTTAGATACAGAGTAAAGCTCCCTCTACACCGTCCCCAACAAATACTCCCAGGACAGGTACAGCACGGGGTTAGATACAGAGTAAAGCTCCCTCTACACTGACCCCATCAAACACTCCCAGGACAGGTACAGCCTGTCTGTCCAATCAGAGACAATGGCTGACCAGCCTGCCTCTCACTGATTGGCTGGAGGACCATCCTGGATCTTACTGATTGGCTGGAGGTCCAGCCGCATCTCACTGATTGTTTGGAGGACCTGCCCGGGTGAGATACAGAGTAAAGCTCCATTGATAATGTCCCCATCAAACACTCCCAGGACAGGTACAGCACGGGGTTAGATACAGAGTAAAACTCCCCCTATACTGTCCCCATCAAACACTCCCAGGACAGGTACAGCACGCGGTTAGATACAGAGTAGATCTAGCACTACACTGTCCCCATCAAACACTCCCAGGACAGGTACAGCATGGGATGAGGTAAAGAGCAAAGCTCCGTCTACACCCTCTCCATAAAACACTCACAGGACAGGTACATCACAGTGTTTGATTCAGAGTAAAGCTCACTCCACACTGCCTCCATGAAACATTCTGATGACAGATGCAGTACAGGGTCAGATTCAGAAAACAGTGCCCTCTCCACTGACCCCATCAAACACTCCCAGGACAGGTACATCACGGACTTAGATACAGAGTAAAGCTCCCTCTACACTGTCCCCATCAAACACCCCCAGGACAGCTACAGCATGGGATTAGTTACAGAGTAAAGCTCCCACCACATTGTCCCCATCAAACACACCCAGGACACGTACAGGACGGGGTTAGATACAGAGTAAAGCTCCCACCAGACTGACCGCATCAAACAAGCCCTGCACAGGTACAGCATGGGTTCAGATACAGAGTAAAGCTCCCGCTACACTGTGCCCAACAAACACTCCCAGGGGAGGAACAATACGGTGTTAGATGCAGAGTAAAGCTCCCGCTACGCGGTCCCCATCAAAAGCTCCCAGGACAGGTACAGCACGTGGTTAGATACACAGTAAAGGTCCATCTACACTGTCCCTATCAAACACTCCCAGGACAGGTACAGCACGGGGTTAGATACAGAGTAAAGCTCCCTCTACACTGTCCCCATCAAACACTCTCAGGACAGGTACAGCACGGGGTTAGACAAAAGAGTAAAGCTCCCTCTACACTGGCCCCAACAAACACACCCAGCACAGGTACAGCATGGGGTTAGATACAGAGTAAAGCTCCCTCTACACTGTCCGCATCAAACACTCCCAGGGCAGGTACAGCACGGGGTTAGATACAGAGTAAATCTCCCTCTACACTGTCCCCATCAAACACTCCCAGGACAGGTACAGCACGGGGTTAGATACAGAGTAAAGCTCCCTCTACACTGTCCCCATCAAACACTCCCAGGACAGGTGCAGCACGGGGTTCTATACAGAGTAAAGTTCCCTCTACACTGACCCCATCCAACACGGCCAGGACAGGTACAGCATGGGTTTAGATACAGAGTAGAGCTCCCTCTACACTGTCCCCATCAAACACTCCAGGACAAGTACAGCACGGAGGTTCGATACAGAGTAAAGCTCCCTCTACACTGATCCCATCAAATGCTCCCAGGACAGGTACAGCAGTGTTAGATATTGAGTAAAGGTCCCTCTAAACTGTCCGCATCAGACACTCCCAGGAAAGGTACAGCACAGCGTTAGATACAGAGTAAAGCTCCCTCTACACTGTCCCCATCAAACACTCCAGGACAGGAACAGCACGGGGCTAGATACAGAGTAAAGCTCTATCTACACCATCCGCATCAAAAACTCCCAGGGCAGGTACAGCACGGGGTGAGATACAGAGTAAATCTCCCTCTACACTGTCCCCATCAAACACGCCTAGGACAGGTACTGCACAGGGTTAGATACAGAGTAAAGCTCCCTATACTCTGTCCCCATCAAACACTCCCAGGGCAGGTACACCATAGGGTTAGATACAGAGTAAAGCTCCCTCTACACCGTCCCCATCAAATACTCCCAGGTCAGGTACACCACAGGGTTTGATACAGAGTAAACCTCCCTCTACACCGTCCCCAGCAAACACTCCCAGGACAGGTAAATCACGGGGTTAGATACAGAGTAAAGCTCCCTATACTCTGTCCCCATCAAACATACCCAGGACAGGTATCATCGCAGTGTCTGATTCAGAGCAAAGCTCACTCCACACTGCCTCCATGAAACACTCACAGGACAGGTACAGCACGGGGTTAGATACAAAGTAGAGCTCCCTCTACACTGTCCCCATCAAACACACCCAGAACAGGTACAGCATGGGGTTAGATACAAAGTAGAGCTCCCTCTACACTGTCCCCATCAAACACTCCCAGGACAGGTACAGCACGGGGTTAGATACAGAGTAAAGCTCCCTCTACACTGTCCCCATCAAACACTCCCAGGACAGGTACAGCACGGGGTTAGATACAGAGTAAAGCTCCCTCTACACTGTCCCCATCAAACACTCCCAGGACAGGTACAGCACAGGGTTAGATAGAGTAAAGCTCCATGTACACTGTCCTCATCAAACACGCCCAGGGCAGGTACAGCAAGGGATGAGATACAGAGTAAAGCTCCCTCTACACCATCCGCATCAAACACTCCCAGGGCAGGTACACCATGGGGTTAGATACAGAGTAAATCTCCCTCTACACTGCATCCATGAAACACTCCCAGGACAGGTACAGCACGGTGTTAGATACAGAGTAAAGCTACCTCCACAGTGTCCTCATCAAACACTCCCAGGACAGGAACAGCACGGGGTTCTATACAGAGTAAAACTCCCTCTACACTGACCCCATCCAACACGGCCAGGACAGGTACAGCACGGGTTTAGATACAGTGTAGAGCTCCCTCTACACTGTCCCCATCAAACACTCCAGGACAAGTACAGCACGGGGTTTGATACAGAGTAAAGCTCCCTCTACAATGACCCCATCAAATGCTCCCAGGACAGGTACAGCACAGTGTTAGATATTGAGCAAAGGTCCCTCTACACTGTCCCCATCAAACAATCCCAGGACAGGAACAGCACGGGGCTAGATACAGACTAAAGCTCCATCTACACCATCCGCATCAAACACTCCCAGGGCAGGTACAGCACGGGGTTAGATACAGATTAAATCTCCCTCTACACTGTCCCCATCAAGCACACCCAGGGCAGGTACACCATGGGGTTAGATACAGAGTAAAGCACCCTCT
The DNA here is from genome assembly GCA_026770705.1 of Isurus oxyrinchus. Taxonomy (NCBI): domain Eukaryota; kingdom Metazoa; phylum Chordata; class Chondrichthyes; order Lamniformes; family Lamnidae; genus Isurus; species Isurus oxyrinchus. Next base: position 283,365 of record JANJGN010000465.1, on the reverse strand, counting down.
ACACTGTCCCCATCAACCACTCCCAGGGCAGGTACAGCATGGGATTAGATACAGAGTAAAGCTCCCTATACTCCGTCCCTATCAAACATACCCAGGACAGGTATCATCGCAGTGTCTGATTCAGAGCAAAGCTCACTCCACACTGCCTCCATGAAACACTCCCAGGACAGGTACAGCACGGGGTTAGATACACTGTAGAGCTCCCTCTACACTGTCCCCATCAAACACTCACAGGACAGGTACAGCAGAGGGGTTAGATACAGAATAAAGATCCCTCTACACTGTCCCCATGAAACACTCACATGGCAGGTACACCATGGGGTTAGATGCAGAGCAAAGCTCACTCCACATTGCATCCATGAAACACTCCCAGGGCAGGTACAGCACAGTGTTAGATACAGAGTAAAGCTCCCTCTACACTGTCCCCATCAAACATTCCCAGGGCAGGTACACCATGGGGTCAGATACAGGGCAAAGCTCCATCGACACCATCCCCATCAATCACTCGAAAGGCAGGTACACCATGGGGTTAGATACAGGGTAAAGCTCCCTCTACACTGTCCCCATCAAACACTCCCAGGACAGGTACAGCACGGGGTTTGATTCAGAGTAAATATCCCTCAAATCCGTACACATCAAATATTCCCTGGAAAGCTACGGCACAGGATTAGATACAGAGTAAAGCTCTCTCTCCACCGTCCCCATCAAACACTCCCAGGACAGGTACAGCATGGAGTTAGATACAGAGTAAAGCTCCCTTTACACTGTCCGCATCAAGCACACCCAGGACTGGTACAGCACGAAGTTAGATACAGCCTAAAGCACCCTCTACACTGTCCCCATCAAACAATCGTAGGGCAGGTACACCATGGGGTTAGATACAGAGTAAAGCTCCCTCTACACTGTCCCCATGAAACACTCCCAGGGCAGGAACATCATGGGTTTAGATACAGAATAAAGCTCCCTCTAGACTGTCTCCAACAGACACTCCCAGGACAGAAACAGCACAGGGTTAGGTACACAGTAAAGCTCCCTCTACACTGTCCCCATCAAACACTCCCTGGACAGGTACAGCACGGGGTTAGATACAGAGTAAAGCTCCCTCTACACTGTCACCATCAAGCTCTCCCAGGACAGATCAAGCACGGGATTAGATACAGAGCAAATCTCCCTCTACACTATCACCATCAAACAGTCCCAGGGCAGGTACAGCACGGGGTTAGATACAGAGTAAAGCTCCCTCGACACCTTCCCCATCAAATACTCCCAGGATAGGTACAGCACGGGGTTTGATTCAGAGTAAATATCCTTCAAAATCGTTAACATCAAATATTCCCAGGAAAGCTACAGCACAGGTTTAGATACAGAGTAAAGCTCCCTCCAAACTGTCCCCATCAAACACTCCCAGGACAGGTACAGTAAGGGGTTAGATACAGAGGAAAGCTCCCTTTACACTATCACCATCAAACACTCCCAGGGCAGGTATAGCACAGGATTAGATAGAGAGTAAAGCTCCCTCTACATTGTCGCCATCAAACATTCCCAGGACAGGTACAGCTCCGGGTGTGATACAGAGTAAAGCACCCTCCATACTGTCACAGTCAAAATCTCCCAGGACAGGTTACAGCACGGGGTTAGATACAGAGTAAAGATCCGTCTACACCGTCCCCATCAGCCACTCCCAGGACAGGTATAGCATGGGGTTAGATAAAGAGTAAAGGTCCCTGTACACTGTCCCCATCAAACACTCCCAGGACAGGTACAGCACGGGGTTAGACACAGAGTAAAGCTCTCACAACACTGTCCCTATTAAACACTCCCAGGACAGGTACAGCACAGGGTTAGATACAGAGTAAAGCCCCCTCTACACTGTCCCCATCAAACATTCCCAGGGCAGGTAAAGCACGGGGTTAGATACAGAGTAAAGCGCCCCCTACACTGTCCCCATCAAACACTCCCAGGGCAGGTACATCATGGGGTTAGATACAGAATAAAGCTCCCTCTAGACTGTCTCCAACAGACACTCCCAGGACAGAAACAGCACAGGGTTAGGTACACAGTAAAGCTCCCTCTACACTGTCCCCATCAAACACTCCCTGGACAGGTACAGCACGGGGTTAGATACAGAGTAAAGCTCCCTCTACACTGTCACCATCAAGCTCTCCCAGGACAGATCAAGCACGGGATTAGATACAGAGCAAATCTCCCTCTACACTATCACCATCAAACACTCCCAGGACAGGTGCAGCACGGGGTTAGATACAGAGTAAAGCTCCCTCGACACCTTCCCCATCAAATACTCCCAGGATAGGTACAGCACGGGGTTTGATTCAGAGTAAATATCCTTCAAAATCGTTAACATCAAATATTCCCAGGAAAGCTACAGCACAGGTTTAGATACAGAGTAAAGCTCCCTCCAAACTGTCCCCATCAAACACTCCCAGGACAGGTACAGTAAGGGGTTAGATACAGAGGAAAGCTCCCTTTACACTATCACCATCAAACACTCCCAGGGCAGGTATAGCACAAGATTAGATAGAGAGTAAAGCTCCCTCTACATTGTCGCCATCAAACATTCCCAGGACAGGTACAGCTCCGGGTGTGATACAGAGTAAAGCACCCTCCATACTGTCACAGTCAAAATCTCCCAGGACAGGTTAGAGCACGGGGTTAGATACAGAGTAAAGATCCGTCTACACCGTCCCCATCAGCCACTCCCAGGACAGGTATAGCATGGGGTTAGATAAAGAGTAAAGGTCCCTGTACACTGTCCCCATCAAACACTCCCAGGACAGGTACAGCACGGGGTTAGATACAGAGTAAAGCTCTCACAACACTGTCCCTATTAAACACTCCCAGGACAGGTACAGCACAGGGTTAGATACAGAGTAAAGCCCCCTCTACACTGTCCCCATCAAACATTCCCAGGGCAGGTAAAGCACGGGGTTAGATACAGAGTAAAGCGCCCCCTACACTGTCCCCATCAAACACTCCCAGGGCAGGTACATCATGGGGTTAGATACAGAGTAAAGCTCCCTCTACATTGTCCCCATCAATCACTACCAGGGGAGGTACACCATGGGGATAGATACAGAGTAAAGCTCCCTATATTCTGTGCCCATCAAACACTCCCAGGACAGGTAGATGACAGTGTGTGATTCAGACCAAAGCTCACTTCACACTGCCTCCATGAAACACTCCCATGACCGTTACAGCACGTGCTTTGATTCAGAGTAAATATACCTCAAAACCGTCCTCATCAAATATTCACTGGAAAGCTACTGCACAGGTTTAGATGCAGAGTTAACCTCAGCCGACACAGACACCATCAAATACTCCCAGGACAGATACAGCAGAGGGGTTAGATACAGAATAAAGATCCCTCTACACTGTCCCCATCAAACACTCACATGGCAGGTACACCATGGGGTTAGATGCAGAGCAAAGCTCACTCCACATTGCATCCATGAAACACTCCCAGGGCAGGTACAGCACAGTGTTAGATACAGAGTAAAGCTCCCTCTACACTGTCCCCATCAAACATTCCCAGGGCAGGTACACCATGTTAGATACAGAGTAAAGCTCCCCCAACAGCGTCCCCATCAGACACTCGCAGGACAGGTACAGCACGGGTTTAGATACAGAGTAAAGCTCCCTCTACACTGTCCCCATCAAACACTCCCAGGACAGTTACTGCACGGGGTTAGATACAGAGTAAATCTCCCTCTACACTGTCCACATCAAACACTCCCAGGACAGGTACAGCACGGGGTTAGATACAGAGTAAATCTCCCTCTACACTGTCCCCATCAAACACTCCCAGGACATATCAAGCACAGGATTAGATACAGAGCAAATCTTCCTCTACACTATCACCAAACACACACAGGGCAGGTACAGCACGGGGTTTGATACAGAGTAATGCTCCCTCTACACTGTCCCCATCAAACACTCCCAGGACAGGTACAGAACGGTGTTAGATACAGACTAAAGCTCCCTCTACATTGTCCCCATCACACACTCCCAGGACAGGTACAGCACGGGGTTAGATACAGAGTAAAGCTCCCTCTACACTGTCCCCAACAAACACACCCAGGACAGGTACAGCACGGAGTTCGATACAGAGTAAAGCTCCGTTTACTCTGTCCCCATCAAACACTCCCACGGCAGATACAGCACGGGGTTAGATACAGAGTAAAGCTCCCTTTACACATTCCCCATCAAGCACTCCCACAGCAGATACAGCACGGCGTTAGATGCAGAGTAAAGCTCCCTCTAAGGGGTCCCCATCAAACACTCCCAGGAGAGGAACAGCACGGGGCTAGATACAGAGTAAAGCTCCCTCTACACTGTCCCTATTAAACACTCACAGGGGAGGAACATAACAGGGATAGGTCCACAGTAAAGCTCCCTGTACACTGACCCCATCAAACACTCCCAGGACAGGTACAGTAACGGTTTAGATACAGAGTAAAGCTACATTTCACTGTCACCATCAAACAATCCCAGGCCAGGTAGAGCACGGGGTGAGATACAGAGTAAACTCCCTCTTCACTGTCCTCATCAAACCCTCCCAGGACACTTACAGCACAAGATTAGATACAGAGTAAATTTCCCTCTACATTGTCCCCATCAAACACTCCCGGACAGGTACAGCACGGTATTAGATACAGAGTAAGGATCCCTCTACACTCTCCCCATCAAACTCACCCAGGACAGTTACAGCACGGGTTAGGATACAGAGTAAAGCTCCTTGTAAACTGATCCCATCAAATACTCCCAGGACAGGTAAAGCACGGGGTTATATACAGAGTAATTCTCCCTCTACACCGTCTCCATCAAACACTCCCAAGACAGGTACAGCACGGAGTTAGATACAGAGTAAAGCTCCCTCTACAATGTCCCCATCAAACACTCCCAGGACAGGTGCAGCACGGCAGTGGATACAGAGTAAGTCTCCCTCTACACTGTCCCCATCAAGCACTCCCAGGATAGGTACAGCATGCGGTAAGATACAGAGTAAAGCTCCTACTACACTGTCTCCATAAAACAGTCCCTGGACAGGAACAGCACGGGGTTAAATACAGATTAAAGCTCCCTCTACACTGTCCCCAACAAACACTCCTAGGGGAGGAACATCACGGGTTTAGATACAGAGTAAGCTCCCACTACACTGTCCCCATCAAACAATCCCAGGAGAGGTACAGCACGTGGTAAGATACAGAGCAAAGCTCCCTCTACACTGTCCCCATCTAACAAACCCAGGGCAGGAACACCATGGGGTTAGATACAGAGTAAAGCTCCCCCTACACTGACCCCATCAAACAATCCCAGGACAGGTACAGCACAGGGTTAGGTGCACAGTAAAGCTCCCTCTATTATGTCCCCATCAAACACTCCCAGGGCAGGTACAGCACGGGGTTTGATTCAGAGTAAATATCCCTCAAAACCGTTACCATCAAATATTCCCTGGAAAGCTACAGCACAGGTTCAGAGACAGAGTAAAGCTCTCTCTACACCGTCCCCATCAAACACTCCCAGGACAGGTACAGCATGGAGTTTGATACTGACTAAGGCTCCCCCTACACTGTCCCAATCAAACAATCTCAGGGCAGGTACACTATGGGGTTAGATACAGAGTAAAGCTCCCTCTACACAGTCCCCATCAAACACTCCCAGGACAGGAACAGCACGGGGTTAGATACAGATTAAAGCTCCCTCTACACTGTCCCCATCAAACACTCCCAGGACAGGTACAGCACGGGGTTAGATACAGAGTAAAGCTCCCTCTACACCGTCCCCATCAAACACTCCCAGGACAGGTACAGCACGGGGTTAGATACAGAGTAAAGCTCCCTCTACACTATCAGCATCAAACACTCCCAGGACAGGTACAGCACCGGGTCAGATACAGAGTAAAGCTCCCTCTACACTGACCCAATCAATCACACCCAGGACATGTACAGCACGGGGTTAGATACAGAGTAAAGCTCCCACTACACAGTGTCCATGAAACACTCCCAGGACAAGTACAGCACGGTGTTAGATACAGAGTAAAGCTACCTCCACAGTGTCCTCATCAAACACTCCCAGGACAGGAACAGCACGGGGTTCTATACAGAGTAAAACTCCCTCTACACTGACCCCATCCAACACGGCCAGGACAGGTACAGCACGGGTTTAGATACAGTGTAGAGCTCCCTCTACACTGTCCCCATCAAACACTCCAGGACAAGTACAGCACGGGGTTTGATACAGAGTAAAGCTCCCTCTACAATGACCCCATCAAATGCTCCCAGGACAGGTACAGCACAGTGTTAGATATTGAGCAAAGGTCCCTCTACACTGTCCCCATCAAACAATCCCAGGACAGGAACAGCACGGGGCTAGATACAGACTAAAGCTCCATCTACACCATCCGCATCAAACACTCCCAGGGCAGGTACAGCACGGGGTTAGATACAGATTAAATCTCCCTCTACACTGTCCCCATCAAGCACACCCAGGGCAGGTACACCATGGGGTTAGATACAGAGTAAAGCACCCTCTACACTGTCCCCATCAACCACTCCCAGGGCAGGTACAGCATGGGATTAGATACAGAGTAAAGCTCCCTATACTCCGTCCCTATCAAACATACCCAGGACAGGTATCATCGCAGTGTCTGATTCAGAGCAAAGCTCACTCCACACTGCCTCCATGAAACACTCCCAGGACAGGTACAGCACGGGGTTAGATACACTGTAGAGCTCCCTCTACACTGTCCCCATCAAACACTCACAGGACAGGTACAGCAGAGGGGTTAGATACAGAATAAAGATCCCTCTACACTGTCCCCATGAAACACTCACATGGCAGGTACACCATGGGGTTAGATGCAGAGCAAAGCTCACTCCACATTGCATCCATGAAACACTCCCAGGGCAGGTACAGCACAGTGTTAGATACAGAGTAAAGCTCCCTCTACACTGTCCCCATCAAACATTCCCAGGGCAGGTACACCATGGGGTCAGATACAGGGCAAAGCTCCATCGACACCATCCCCATCAATCACTCGAAAGGCAGGTACACCATGGGGTTAGATACAGGGTAAAGCTCCCTCTACACTGTCCCCATCAAACACTCCCAGGACAGGTACAGCACGGGGTTTGATTCAGAGTAAATATCCCTCAAATCCGTACACATCAAATATTCCCTGGAAAGCTACGGCACAGGATTAGATACAGAGTAAAGCTCTCTCTCCACCGTCCCCATCAAACACTCCCAGGACAGGTACAGCATGGAGTTAGATACAGAGTAAAGCTCCCTTTACACTGTCCGCATCAAGCACACCCAGGACTGGTACAGCACGAAGTTAGATACAGCCTAAAGCACCCTCTACACTGTCCCCATCAAACAATCGTAGGGCAGGTACACCATGGGGTTAGATACAGAGTAAAGCTCCCTCTACACTGTCCCCATGAAACACTCCCAGGGCAGGAACATCATGGGTTTAGATACAGAATAAAGCTCCCTCTAGACTGTCTCCAACAGACACTCCCAGGACAGAAACAGCACAGGGTTAGGTACACAGTAAAGCTCCCTCTACACTGTCCCCATCAAACACTCCCTGGACAGGTACAGCACGGGGTTAGATACAGAGTAAAGCTCCCTCTACACTGTCACCATCAAGCTCTCCCAGGACAGATCAAGCACGGGATTAGATACAGAGCAAATCTCCCTCTACACTATCACCATCAAACAGTCCCAGGGCAGGTACAGCACGGGGTTAGATACAGAGTAAAGCTCCCTCGACACCTTCCCCATCAAATACTCCCAGGATAGGTACAGCACGGGGTTTGATTCAGAGTAAATATCCTTCAAAATCGTTAACATCAAATATTCCCAGGAAAGCTACAGCACAGGTTTAGATACAGAGTAAAGCTCCCTCCAAACTGTCCCCATCAAACACTCCCAGGACAGGTACAGTAAGGGGTTAGATACAGAGGAAAGCTCCCTTTACACTATCACCATCAAACACTCCCAGGGCAGGTATAGCACAGGATTAGATAGAGAGTAAAGCTCCCTCTACATTGTCGCCATCAAACATTCCCAGGACAGGTACAGCTCCGGGTGTGATACAGAGTAAAGCACCCTCCATACTGTCACAGTCAAAATCTCCCAGGACAGGTTACAGCACGGGGTTAGATACAGAGTAAAGATCCGTCTACACCGTCCCCATCAGCCACTCCCAGGACAGGTATAGCATGGGGTTAGATAAAGAGTAAAGGTCCCTGTACACTGTCCCCATCAAACACTCCCAGGACAGGTACAGCACGGGGTTAGACACAGAGTAAAGCTCTCACAACACTGTCCCTATTAAACACTCCCAGGACAGGTACAGCACAGGGTTAGATACAGAGTAAAGCCCCCTCTACACTGTCCCCATCAAACATTCCCAGGGCAGGTAAAGCACGGGGTTAGATACAGAGTAAAGCGCCCCCTACACTGTCCCCATCAAACACTCCCAGGGCAGGTACATCATGGGGTTAGATACAGAATAAAGCTCCCTCTAGACTGTCTCCAACAGACACTCCCAGGACAGAAACAGCACAGGGTTAGGTACACAGTAAAGCTCCCTCTACACTGTCCCCATCAAACACTCCCTGGACAGGTACAGCACGGGGTTAGATACAGAGTAAAGCTCCCTCTACACTGTCACCATCAAGCTCTCCCAGGACAGATCAAGCACGGGATTAGATACAGAGCAAATCTCCCTCTACACTATCACCATCAAACACTCCCAGGACAGGTGCAGCACGGGGTTAGATACAGAGTAAAGCTCCCTCGACACCTTCCCCATCAAATACTCCCAGGATAGGTACAGCACGGGGTTTGATTCAGAGTAAATATCCTTCAAAATCGTTAACATCAAATATTCCCAGGAAAGCTACAGCACAGGTTTAGATACAGAGTAAAGCTCCCTCCAAACTGTCCCCATCAAACACTCCCAGGACAGGTACAGTAAGGGGTTAGATACAGAGGAAAGCTCCCTTTACACTATCACCATCAAACACTCCCAGGGCAGGTATAGCACAAGATTAGATAGAGAGTAAAGCTCCCTCTACATTGTCGCCATCAAACATTCCCAGGACAGGTACAGCTCCGGGTGTGATACAGAGTAAAGCACCCTCCATACTGTCACAGTCAAAATCTCCCAGGACAGGTTAGAGCACGGGGTTAGATACAGAGTAAAGATCCGTCTACACCGTCCCCATCAGCCACTCCCAGGACAGGTATAGCATGGGGTTAGATAAAGAGTAAAGGTCCCTGTACACTGTCCCCATCAAACACTCCCAGGACAGGTACAGCACGGGGTTAGATACAGAGTAAAGCTCTCACAACACTGTCCCTATTAAACACTCCCAGGACAGGTACAGCACAGGGTTAGATACAGAGTAAAGCCCCCTCTACACTGTCCCCATCAAACATTCCCAGGGCAGGTAAAGCACGGGGTTAGATACAGAGTAAAGCGCCCCCTACACTGTCCCCATCAAACACTCCCAGGGCAGGTACATCATGGGGTTAGATACAGAGTAAAGCTCCCTCTACATTGTCCCCATCAATCACTACCAGGGGAGGTACACCATGGGGATAGATACAGAGTAAAGCTCCCTATATTCTGTGCCCATCAAACACTCCCAGGACAGGTAGATGACAGTGTGTGATTCAGACCAAAGCTCACTTCACACTGCCTCCATGAAACACTCCCATGACCGTTACAGCACGTGCTTTGATTCAGAGTAAATATACCTCAAAACCGTCCTCATCAAATATTCACTGGAAAGCTACTGCACAGGTTTAGATGCAGAGTTAACCTCAGCCGACACAGACACCATCAAATACTCCCAGGACAGATACAGCAGAGGGGTTAGATACAGAATAAAGATCCCTCTACACTGTCCCCATCAAACACTCACATGGCAGGTACACCATGGGGTTAGATGCAGAGCAAAGCTCACTCCACATTGCATCCATGAAACACTCCCAGGGCAGGTACAGCACAGTGTTAGATACAGAGTAAAGCTCCCTCTACACTGTCCCCATCAAACATTCCCAGGGCAGGTACACCATGTTAGATACAGAGTAAAGCTCCCCCAACAGCGTCCCCATCAGACACTCGCAGGACAGGTACAGCACGGGTTTAGATACAGAGTAAAGCTCCCTCTACACTGTCCCCATCAAACACTCCCAGGACAGTTACTGCACGGGGTTAGATACAGAGTAAATCTCCCTCTACACTGTCCACATCAAACACTCCCAGGACAGGTACAGCACGGGGTTAGATACAGAGTAAATCTCCCTCTACACTGTCCCCATCAAACACTCCCAGGACATATCAAGCACAGGATTAGATACAGAGCAAATCTTCCTCTACACTATCACCAAACACACACAGGGCAGGTACAGCACGGGGTTTGATACAGAGTAATGCTCCCTCTACACTGTCCCCATCAAACACTCCCAGGACAGGTACAGAACGGTGTTAGATACAGACTAAAGCTCCCTCTACATTGTCCCCATCACACACTCCCAGGACAGGTACAGCACGGGGTTAGATACAGAGTAAAGCTCCCTCTACACTGTCCCCAACAAACACACCCAGGACAGGTACAGCACGGAGTTCGATACAGAGTAAAGCTCCGTTTACTCTGTCCCCATCAAACACTCCCACGGCAGATACAGCACGGGGTTAGATACAGAGTAAAGCTCCCTTTACACATTCCCCATCAAGCACTCCCACAGCAGATACAGCACGGCGTTAGATGCAGAGTAAAGCTCCCTCTAAGGGGTCCCCATCAAACACTCCCAGGAGAGGAACAGCACGGGGCTAGATACAGAGTAAAGCTCCCTCTACACTGTCCCTATTAAACACTCACAGGGGAGGAACATAACAGGGATAGGTCCACAGTAAAGCTCCCTGTACACTGACCCCATCAAACACTCCCAGGACAGGTACAGTAACGGTTTAGATACAGAGTAAAGCTACATTTCACTGTCACCATCAAACAATCCCAGGCCAGGTAGAGCACGGGGTGAGATACAGAGTAAACTCCCTCTTCACTGTCCTCATCAAACCCTCCCAGGACACTTACAGCACAAGATTAGATACAGAGTAAATTTCCCTCTACATTGTCCCCATCAAACACTCCCGGACAGGTACAGCACGGTATTAGATACAGAGTAAGGATCCCTCTACACTCTCCCCATCAAACTCACCCAGGACAGTTACAGCACGGGTTAGGATACAGAGTAAAGCTCCTTGTAAACTGATCCCATCAAATACTCCCAGGACAGGTAAAGCACGGGGTTATATACAGAGTAATTCTCCCTCTACACCGTCTCCATCAAACACTCCCAAGACAGGTACAGCACGGAGTTAGATACAGAGTAAAGCTCCCTCTACAATGTCCCCATCAAACACTCCCAGGACAGGTGCAGCACGGCAGTGGATACAGAGTAAGTCTCCCTCTACACTGTCCCCATCAAGCACTCCCAGGATAGGTACAGCATGCGGTAAGATACAGAGTAAAGCTCCTACTACACTGTCTCCATAAAACAGTCCCTGGACAGGAACAGCACGGGGTTAAATACAGATTAAAGCTCCCTCTACACTGTCCCCAACAAACACTCCTAGGGGAGGAACATCACGGGTTTAGATACAGAGTAAGCTCCCACTACACTGTCCCCATCAAACAATCCCAGGAGAGGTACAGCACGTGGTAAGATACAGAGCAAAGCTCCCTCTACACTGTCCCCATCTAACAAACCCAGGGCAGGAACACCATGGGGTTAGATACAGAGTAAAGCTCCCCCTACACTGACCCCATCAAACAATCCCAGGACAGGTACAGCACAGGGTTAGGTGCACAGTAAAGCTCCCTCTATTATGTCCCCATCAAACACTCCCAGGGCAGGTACAGCACGGGGTTTGATTCAGAGTAAATATCCCTCAAAACCGTTACCATCAAATATTCCCTGGAAAGCTACAGCACAGGTTCAGAGACAGAGTAAAGCTCTCTCTACACCGTCCCCATCAAACACTCCCAGGACAGGTACAGCATGGAGTTTGATACTGACTAAGGCTCCCCCTACACTGTCCCAATCAAACAATCTCAGGGCAGGTACACTATGGGGTTAGATACAGAGTAAAGCTCCCTCTACACAGTCCCCATCAAACACTCCCAGGACAGGAACAGCACGGGGTTAGATACAGATTAAAGCTCCCTCTACACTGTCCCCATCAAACACTCCCAGGACAGGTACAGCACGGGGTTAGATACAGAGTAAAGCTCCCTCTACACCGTCCCCATCAAACACTCCCAGGACAGGTACAGCACGGGGTTAGATACAGAGTAAAGCTCCCTCTACACTATCAGCATCAAACACTCCCAGGACAGGTACAGCACCGGGTCAGATACAGAGTAAAGCTCCCTCTACACTGACCCAATCAATCACACCCAGGACATGTACAGCACGGGGTTAGATACAGAGTAAAGCTCCCACTACACAGTGTCCATGAAACACTCCCAGGACAAGTACAGCATGGGGTTAGATACAGAGTAAAGCTCCCGTGACACTGTCCCCAACAAACCCTACCAGGACTGGTAAAGTACAGGGTGAGATAGAGTAAAGCTCCCTCTACACTGTCTCCATCAAACATTACCAGGGCAGGTACACCATGGGGTTAGATACAGAGTAAAGCTCCCTCAACATTGTCACCATCAAACATTCCCAGGGCAGGTACAGCATGGGGTTAGATACAGAGTAAAGCTCCCTCAACACTGTCACCATCAAACACTCCCAGGACAGGTACAGCACGGGGTTAGATACAGAGTAAAGCTCCCTCAACACTGTCACCATCAAACACTCCCAGGACAGGTACAGCACGGGGTTAGATACAGAGTAAAGCGCCGTCTACACTGTCCCCATCAAACACTCCCAGGACAGGTACAGCACGGTGTTACATACAGAGTAGAGCTCCCTTTACACTGTCCCCATCAACACTCCCAGGACAGGTACATCACAGGGTTTGATTCAAAGCAAAACTCCCTCCACACTGCCTCCGTGAAACACTCCCAGGAGTGGTACAGCACGGGATTAGATACAGAGTAGAGCACCCTCCACACTGTCCCAATCAAACACTCCAAGGACAGGGACAGCATGGGGTCAGATACAGAGTAAAGCTCTCGCTACTCTGTCCCCATCAAACACTCCCAGGGCAGGTACACCATGCGGTTAGATACAGAGTAAAGCTCCCAGTACAATGTCCCCATCAAACACTCCCTGGACAGGTACATCACAGGTTTTGATTCAGAGTAGAGCTCTCTCCTCACAGTCTCCATGAAACACACCAATGACAGATACAGAACAGGCTTGGATACAGAATAAAGCTCCCTCCACACTGAACCCATTAAACACTCCCAGGACAGGTACAGCACGGGCTTGGATACAGAGTAAAGCTCCCTCCACACTGTCCCCATCAAACACTCCCAGGACAGGTACAACATGGGGTAAGATACAGAGTAAAGCTCCATCTACACTGTCCCCATCAAACACTCCCAGGACAGGTACAGCACGGGGTTAGATACAGAGTAAAGATCCGTCAACACCACCCCATCAAACACTCCCAGGACAGGCACACCATGGGGTCAGATACAGAGTAAAGCTCCCTCTACACTGTCCACATCAAACACTCCCAGGACAGGTAAAGCACGGAGTTAGATACAGAGTAAAGCTCCCCCTACAGTGTCCCCATCAAACAATCCCAGGACAGGTACATCACGGGGTTAGATACAGAGTAAACTCCCTCTACACTGTCCGCATCAAACACTCCCAGGACAGGTACAGCACGGGGTACGATACAGAGTAAAGCTCCCTCTACACTGTCCCCATCAAACAATCCCAGGACAGGTACAGCACAGGGTTAGATACAGAGTAAAGCTGCCACCACACTGTCCCCATCAAACACTCCCAGGACAGAACAAGCATGGGATTAGATACAGAGTAAAGCTCCCTCTACACTGTCCCCAAAAAACACTCCCAGGAAAGGTACAGCGCGGGGTTATATTCAGAGTAAAGGTCCCAATACACTGTCACAATCAAACACTCCCAGGTCAGGTACAACACGGGGTTAGATTCAGAGTAAAGCTCAATCAACAATGTCCCCATGCAACATTCCCAGGACAGGTACAGCGCGAGGTAAGATACAGAGTAAATCTCCCTCTACACCGTCTGCATCAAACACTCCCACGACAGGTCCAGCACGGGGTTAGATACAGAGCAAAGCTCCCTCTACACTGTCCCCATCAAACACTCGCAGGACAGCTACAGCAAGGGATTAGTTACAGAGTAAAGATCCCTCCACACTGTCCCCATGAAACACCCCCAGGACAAATACAGCACAGAGTTAGATACGGAGTAAAGCTCCCTCTGCACCGTCCCCATCAAAAACTCCCAGGACAGGTACAGCGCGAGGTAAGATACAGAGTAAATCTCCCTCTACACCGTCTGCATCAAACACTTCCAGGACAGGTCCAGTACGGGGTGAGATACAGAGTAAAGCTCCCTCTACACTGTACCCATCAAACACTCCCAGGACAGGTTCAGCATTGGTTTAGATACAGAGTAGAGCTCACTCTACACTGACCCCATCAAACAGTCCCAGGGCAGGTACAGCACGGGGTTAGATACAGAGTAAAGCTCCCTCTACACTGTCCCAATCAAACACTCCCTGTACTGGTACATCACAGGGTTTGATTCAGAGCAAAGCTCCCTCCACACTGCCTCCATGAAACACTCCCAGGACAGGTACAGCACGGGGTTAGATACAGAGTAGAGCTCCCTTTACACTATCCCCATCAAACACTCCCAGGACAGGTACAGCACGGGGTTAGATGCAGAGTAAAGCTGCCTCTATACTGTCCCCATCAAACACTCCCAGGACAGGTACGGCACAGTGTGAGATACAGAGTAAAGCTCCCTCTACACTGTCCTCATCAAACAGTCCCAGGACAGGTACAGCACGGGTTTAGATAAAGAGTAGAGCTACCTCAACACTGTCCCCATCAAGCACTCCAGGACTGGTACATCACAGGGTTTGATTCAGAGCAAAGCTCTCTCCAAACTGTCTCCATGAACACTCCCAGGACAGGTACAGCATAGGGTTAGATACATAGTAGAGCTCCCTCTAAACTGTCCCCATCAAACATTCCCAGGACAGGTACAGCACGGGGTTCGATACAGAGTAAAGCTCCCTCTACACGGTCCCAGTCAAACACTCCCAAGATAGGTACAGCACCGTGTTAGATACAGAGTAAAGCTCCCTCTACACTGTCCCCATCAAACACTCCCAGGACAGGTACAGCACGGTGTTAGATACAGAGTAATGCTCCCTCTATACAGTCCCCATCAAACACTCCCAGGACAGGTACAGCATGGGGTTAGATACAGAGTAAAGCTCCCTCTACACAGTCCGGATCAAACACTCCCAGGACAGGTACAGCACGGGGTTAGATACAGAGTAAAGCTCCCTCTATACAGTCCCCATCAAACACTCCCAGGACAGGTACAGCACGGGGTTAGATACAGAATAAATCTCCCGCTACTGTGTTCGCATCAAACACTCCCAGGACTGGTACATCAGAAGGTTTGATTCAGTGCAAAGCTCCCTCCACACTGCCTCCATGAAACACTCGCAGGACAGGTACAACACAGGTTTAGATACAGAGTAAAGCTCCCTTTACACTATCCCCAACAAACAATCCCAGGACAGGTACAAAACAGGGTTAGATACAGAGTAAAGCTCCCGCTACACTGTCCCCATCAAACACTCCCAGGACAGGTACGGCACAGGGTGAGATACAGAGTAAAGCTCCCTCTACACCGTCCCCATCAAACACTCACAGGACAGGTACAGCACGGGTTTAGATAAAGAGTAGAGCTTCCTCAACACTATCGCCATCAAGCACTCCAGGACTGTGACATCATAGGGTTTGGTTCAGAGCAAAGCTCCCTCCACACTGCCTCCATGAAATACTCCCAGGACAGGTACAACACAGGGTTAGATACAGGGTAAAGCTACCACTATATTGACCACATCAAACACTCCCAGGACAGGTACAGCACAGGGGTAGATTCAGAGCAAAGATCCCTCGACATTGTCCCCATCAAACACTCCCAGCACAGGTACAGCATGAGGTTAGATACAGAATAAAGCTCCCTCTACAGTGTCCCCATCAAAGACTGCCAGGACAGGTACAACACGGTGTTAGATACAGAGTAAAGCTCCCACTACACCATCCCTAACAAAAACTCCCAGGACAGGTACAGCATGGGGTTAGATACAGAGTACAGCTCCCTCTACACTGTCCCCATCAAGCACTCCCAGAACAGGTACAGCACGGGGTTAGATACAGAGTAAAGTTCCCTCTACACCGTCCCCATCAAACACTCCCACGACAGCTACATCACGGGGTTAGATACAGATTAGCGCCCCCTCTACAATGTCCCCATCAAACATTATGAGGACAGGTACAGCACGAGTGAAGATACAGAGTAAAGCTCCCTATACACTGTCACAATCAAACACTCCCAGGACAGGGACAGCACGGGGGTAGATACAGAATAAAGCTCCCTCTACACTGAACCCATCAAACACTCCCAGGACAGGTACAGCACAGTGTTAGATACAGGGTAAAGCTCCCTCGACACCGTCCCCATCAATCACTACCAGGACAGGTACAGCACGGGGTTAGATACAGAGTAAAGCTCCCTCGACACTGTCCCCAATCAAACAATCCCAGGACAGGTACATCACGAGTTTAGATACAGAGTAAAGGTCCCTATACTCGATCCCCATCAAACACTCTCAGAACAGGAACATCACAGTGTTTGATTCAGAGCAAAGCTCCCTCCACACTACCTCTATGAAACACTCCCAGGACAGTTAGAACACAGGGTTAGATAAAGTGTAAAGCTACCACTATAATGACCACATCAAACACTCCCAGGACTGGTACAGCACGCGGTTAGATACAGAGTAAAGCTCCCTCTACACTGTCCCCATCAAACACTCCCAGGACAGGTACAGCACGGGGTTAGATACAGAGTAAAGCTCCCTCTACACTGTCCCCATCAAACACTCCCAGGACAGGTACAGCACGGGGTTAGATAGAGAGTAAAGCTCCCGCTATACTGTCCCCATCAAACACACCCAGGACAGGTACATCACATTGTTTGATTCAGAGCAAAGCTCACTCCACACTGCCTCCATGAAACACTCCCAGGACAGGGACAGCACGGGGTTAGATACAGAGTAGAGCTCCCTCTACACGGTCACCATCAAACATTCCCAGGACAGGTACAGCACGGAGTAAGATACAGAGTAAAGATCGCTCTACACTATCCCCATCAAACACTCCCAGGACAGGTACAGCACAGGGTGAGATACAGAGTAAAGCTCCCTCTACGCTGTCCCCATGAAACACTCCTAGGACATGTACGGCACAGGGTTAGATACAGAGTAAAGCTCCCTCGACACTGTCCCCAATCAAACACTCCCAGGACAGGTACATCACGAGTTTAGATACAGAGTAAATGTCCCTATACTCGATCCCCATCAAACACTCTCAGAACAGGAACATCACAGTGTTTGATTCAGAGCAAAGCTCACTCCACACGGCCTTCATGAAACACTCCCAGGACAGGCACAGCACGGGTTTCGATACGGAATAGAGCTCCCTCTACACTGTCCCCATCAAACACTCCCAGGACAGGTACAGCACAGGGTTAGATACAGAGTAAAGCTCCCTCTACACAATTCCTAACAAAACCTCCCAGGACAGGTACAGCACGGGGTTAGATGCAGAACATAGCTCCCTCTATACTGTCCCCATCAAACACTCCCAGGACAGGTACAGCAAGCGGTTAGATACAGAGTAGAGCTCCCTCTAAACTGTCCCAATCAAACATTCCCATGACACAAACAGAAAGTGGTTAGATACAGATTAGCGTCCCCTCTACAATGTCCCCATCAAACATTAAGAGGACAGGTACAGCACGAGTGAAGATACAGAGTAAAGCTCCCTCTACACCATCCCCATCAAACACTCCCAGGACTGGTACAGCATGGTGTTAGATATAGAGTAAAGAGGCCCCTACAGTGTCCCCATCAAAGACTGCCAGGACAGGTACAACACGGTGTTAGATACAGAGTAAAGCTCCCTCTACACAATCCCAAACAAAAACTCCCAGGACAGGTTCAGCATGGGGTTAGATACAGAGTGCAGCTCCCTCCACATGGTCCCCATCAAACACTCCCAGGACAGGTACAGCACGGGGTTAGATTCAGAGTAAAGCTCCCTCTACACTGTCCCAATTAAACACTCCCAGGACTGGTACATCACAGGGTTTGATTCAGATCAAAGCTCCCACCACACTGCCTCCATGAAACACACCCATGACAGGTACAGCATGGGGTTAGATCTAGAGTAAAGCTCCCTCTACACCGTCCCCATCAAACACTCCCACGACAGGTACATCACGGGGTTAGATACAGATTAGCGTCTCCTCTACAATGTCCCCATCAAACATTATGAGGACAGGTACAGCAAGGGGTGAGATACAGAGTAAAGCTCCCTCTACACCGTCCCCATCAAACACTCCCAGGACTGGTACAGCATGGGGTTAGATACAGAGTAAAGCTCCCCCTACAGTGTCCCCATCAAACACTCCCAGGACAGGTACAGCACGGGGTGAGATACAGACTAAAGCTCCCTCTACATTGTCCCCATCACACACTCCCAGGACAGGTACAGCACGGGGTTAGATACAGAGTAAAGCTCCCTCTACACTGTCCCCAACAAACACACCCAGGACAGGTACAGCACGGAGTTCGATACAGAGTAAAGCTCCGTTTACTCTGTCCCCATCAAACACTCCCACGGCAGATACAGCACGGGGTTAGATACAGAGTAAAGCTCCCTTTACACATTCCCCATCAAGCACTCCCACAGCAGATACAGCACGGCGTTAGATGCAGAGTAAAGCTCCCTCTAAGGGGTCCCCATCAAACACTCCCAGGAGAGGAACAGCACGGGGCTAGATACAGAGTAAAGCTCCCTCTACACTGTCCCTATTAAACACTCACAGGGGAGGAACATAACAGGGATAGGTCCACAGTAAAGCTCCCTGTACACTGACCCCATCAAACACTCCCAGGACAGGTACAGTAACGGTTTAGATACAGAGTAAAGCTACATTTCACTGTCACCATCAAACAATCCCAGGCCAGGTAGAGCACGGGGTGAGATACAGAGTAAACTCCCTCTTCACTGTCCTCATCAAACCCTCCCAGGACACTTACAGCACAAGATTAGATACAGAGTAAATTTCCCTCTACATTGTCCCCATCAAACACTCCCGGACAGGTACAGCACGGTATTAGATACAGAGTAAGGATCCCTCTACACTCTCCCCATCAAACTCACCCAGGACAGTTACAGCACGGGTTAGGATACAGAGTAAAGCTCCTTGTAAACTGATCCCATCAAATACTCCCAGGACAGGTAAAGCACGGGGTTATATACAGAGTAATTCTCCCTCTACACCGTCTCCATCAAACACTCCCAAGACAGGTACAGCACGGAGTTAGATACAGAGTAAAGCTCCCTCTACAATGTCCCCATCAAACACTCCCAGGACAGGTGCAGCACGGCAGTGGATACAGAGTAAGTCTCCCTCTACACTGTCCCCATCAAGCACTCCCAGGATAGGTACAGCATGCGGTAAGATACAGAGTAAAGCTCCTACTACACTGTCTCCATAAAACAGTCCCTGGACAGGAACAGCACGGGGTTAAATACAGATTAAAGCTCCCTCTACACTGTCCCCAACAAACACTCCTAGGGGAGGAACATCACGGGTTTAGATACAGAGTAAGCTCCCACTACACTGTCCCCATCAAACACTCCCAGGAGAGGTACAGCACGTGGTAAGATACAGAGCAAAGCTCCCTCTACACTGTCCACATCAAACACTCCCAGGACAGGCACAGCACAGAGTTAGATACAGAGTAAAGCTCCCTCCACACTGTCCCCATCAAACACTCCCAGGACAGTTACATCACGGGGTTAGATACAGAGTAAAGCTCCCACCAGACTGACCCCATCAATCAAGCCCTGCACAGGTACAGCACGGGGTTAGATATAGAGTAAAACTCCCTCTATATTGTCCCCATCAAACACTCCCAGGACAGGTACAGCACGGGGTTAGATACAGAGTAAAGCTCCATCTACACTGTCCCCATCAAACACTCCCAGGACAGGTACAGCACGGGGTTAGCTACACAGTAAAGCTCCCTCTACATTGTCCCCATCAAACACTCCCAGGACACATCAGGCACGGGATTAGATACAGAGTAAACTCCCACTACACTGCCAACATCAAATACTCCCAGGACAGATCAAGCACAGGACTAGATACAGAGTAAATTTCCCTCTACACTGTGCCCATCAAACACTCCCAGCGCAGGTAAACCATGGGGTTAGATACAGAGTAAAGCTCCCTCTACAATGTCCCCATCAAACACTCCTTCGACAGGTACAGCAAGGGGTTAGATACAGAGTAAAGCTCCCTCCCCACTGTCCCCATCAAACACTCCCAGGACAGGTACAGCACGGGGTTAGATACAGAGTAAAGCTCCCTCTACACTGTCACCATCAAACACTCCCAGGACAGGTACAGCACGGGGTTAGATACAGAGTAAAGCTCCCTCTACACTGTCCCCAACAGACACTCCCAGGGAAGGAACATCACGGAGTTAGATACAGAGTAAATCTCCCTCTACACTGTCACCACCAAACACTCCCAGGAGAGGTACAGCACGTGGTAAGATACAGAGCAAAGCTCCCTCTACACTGTCCACATCAAACACTCCCAGGACAGGCACAGCACAGAGTTAGATACAGATTAAAGCTCCCTCCACACTGTCCCCATCAAACACTCCCAGGAGAGATCAGGCACGGGATTGGATACACAGTAAAGCTCCGTCTACAATGTCACCATGAAATACTCCCAGGACAGATCAAGCATGGGTCTAGATACAGAGTAAAGCTCCTTCGAAATTGACACGATCAAACACTCCCAGGACAGGTACAGCACGGAGTTGATACAGAGGAATGCTCCCTCTACACTGTCCACATCAAGCACTCCCAGGACAGGTACAGCAGTGTTACATACAGAGTAAAGGTCCCTCTACAGGGTCACCATCAAACACTCCCAGGAGAGGAACAGCACGGGGCTAGATACAGAGTAAAGCTCCCTCTAAACTGTCCGCATCAAACACTCCCAAAGACAGGTACAGCATGGGGTTAGATACAGAGTAAAGCTCCCTCAACACTGTCCCCATCAAACACTCCCAGGACAGGTACAGCATGGAGTTAGATATAGAGTAAAGCTCCCTTTACACTGTCCGCATCAAGCACACCCAGGACTGGTACAGCACGAAGTTAGATACAGACTAAAGCTCCCTCTACTCTGTCCCCATCAAACAATCGTAGGGCAGGTACACCATGGGATTAGATACAGAGTAAAGCTCCCTCTACACTGTCCGCATCAAACACTCCCAGGACAGGTACAGCACGGGGTTAGATACAGAGTAAAGCTCCCCTTACACTGTCCCCATCAAACACTCCCAGGACAGGTACAGCACGGGGTAAGCTACAGAGTAAAGCTCCCTCCAGACCGTTCCCATCAAACAATCCCAGGACAGGTACAGCACGGGGTTAGATACAGAGTAAAGCTCCCTCTACACTGTCCCCATCTAACAAACCCAGGGCAGGAACACCATGGGGTTAGATACAGAGTAAAGCTCCCCCTACACTGACCCCATCAAACAATCCCAGGACAGGTACAGCACAGGGTTAGGTGCACAGCAAAGCTCCCTCTATTATGTCCCCATCAAACACTCCCAGGGCAGGTACAGCACGGGGTTTGATTCAGAGTAAATATCCCTCAAAACCGTTACCATCAAATATTCCCTGGAAAGCTACAGCACAGGTTCAGAGACAGAGTAAAGCTCTCTCTACACCGTCCCCATCAAACACTCCCAGGACAGGTACAGCATGGAGTTTGATACTGACTAAGGCTCCCCCTACACTGTCCCAATCAAACAATCTCAGGGCAGGTACACTATGGGGTTAGATACAGAGTAAAGCTCCCTCTACACAGTCCCCATCAAACACTCCCAGGACAGGAACAGCACGGGGTTAGATACAGATTAAAGCTCCCTCTACACTGTCCCCATCAAACACTCCCAGGACAGGTACAGCACGGGGTTAGATACAGAGTAAAGCTCCCTCTACACCGTCCCCATCAAACACTCCCAGGACAGGTACAGCACGGGGTTAGATACAGAGTAAAGCTCCCTCTACACTATCAGCATCAAACACTCCCAGGACAGGTACAGCACCGGGTCAGATACAGAGTAAAGCTCCCTCTACACTGACCCAATCAATCACACCCAGGACATGTACAGCACGGGGTTAGATACAGAGTAAAGCTCCCACTACACAGTGTCCATGAAACACTCCCAGGACAAGTACAGCATGGGGTTAGATACAGAGTAAAGCTCCCGTGACACTGTCCCCAACAAACCCTACCAGGACTGGTAAAGTACAGGGTGAGATAGAGTAAAGCTCCCTCTACACTGTCTCCATCAAACATTACCAGGGCAGGTACACCATGGGGTTAGATACAGAGTAAAGCTCCCTCAACATTGTCACCATCAAACATTCCCAGGGCAGGTACAGCATGGGGTTAGATACAGAGTAAAGCTCCCTCAACACTGTCACCATCAAACACTCCCAGGACAGGTACAGCACGGGGTTAGATACAGAGTAAAGCTCCCTCAACACTGTCACCATCAAACACTCCCAGGACAGGTACAGCACGGGGTTAGATACAGAGTAAAGCGCCGTCTACACTGTCCCCATCAAACACTCCCAGGACAGGTACAGCACGGTGTTACATACAGAGTAGAGCTCCCTTTACACTGTCCCCATCAACACTCCCAGGACAGGTACATCACAGGGTTTGATTCAAAGCAAAACTCCCTCCACACTGCCTCCGTGAAACACTCCCAGGAGTGGTACAGCACGGGATTAGATACAGAGTAGAGCACCCTCCACACTGTCCCAATCAAACACTCCAAGGACAGGGACAGCATGGGGTCAGATACAGAGTAAAGCTCTCGCTACTCTGTCCCCATCAAACACTCCCAGGGCAGGTACACCATGCGGTTAGATACAGAGTAAAGCTCCCAGTACAATGTCCCCATCAAACACTCCCTGGACAGGTACATCACAGGTTTTGATTCAGAGTAGAGCTCTCTCCTCACAGTCTCCATGAAACACACCAATGACAGATACAGAACAGGCTTGGATACAGAATAAAGCTCCCTCCACACTGAACCCATTAAACACTCCCAGGACAGGTACAGCACGGGCTTGGATACAGAGTAAAGCTCCCTCCACACTGTCCCCATCAAACACTCCCAGGACAGGTACAACATGGGGTAAGATACAGAGTAAAGCTCCATCTACACTGTCCCCATCAAACACTCCCAGGACAGGTACAGCACGGGGTTAGATACAGAGTAAAGATCCGTCAACACCACCCCATCAAACACTCCCAGGACAGGCACACCATGGGGTCAGATACAGAGTAAAGCTCCCTCTACACTGTCCACATCAAACACTCCCAGGACAGGTAAAGCACGGAGTTAGATACAGAGTAAAGCTCCCCCTACAGTGTCCCCATCAAACAATCCCAGGACAGGTACATCACGGGGTTAGATACAGAGTAAACTCCCTCTACACTGTCCGCATCAAACACTCCCAGGACAGGTACAGCACGGGGTACGATACAGAGTAAAGCTCCCTCTACACTGTCCCCATCAAACAATCCCAGGACAGGTACAGCACAGGGTTAGATACAGAGTAAAGCTGCCACCACACTGTCCCCATCAAACACTCCCAGGACAGAACAAGCATGGGATTAGATACAGAGTAAAGCTCCCTCTACACTGTCCCCAAAAAACACTCCCAGGAAAGGTACAGCGCGGGGTTATATTCAGAGTAAAGGTCCCAATACACTGTCACAATCAAACACTCCCAGGTCAGGTACAACACGGGGTTAGATTCAGAGTAAAGCTCAATCAACAATGTCCCCATGCAACATTCCCAGGACAGGTACAGCGCGAGGTAAGATACAGAGTAAATCTCCCTCTACACCGTCTGCATCAAACACTCCCACGACAGGTCCAGCACGGGGTTAGATACAGAGCAAAGCTCCCTCTACACTGTCCCCATCAAACACTCGCAGGACAGCTACAGCAAGGGATTAGTTACAGAGTAAAGATCCCTCCACACTGTCCCCATGAAACACCCCCAGGACAAATACAGCACAGAGTTAGATACGGAGTAAAGCTCCCTCTGCACCGTCCCCATCAAAAACTCCCAGGACAGGTACAGCGCGAGGTAAGATACAGAGTAAATCTCCCTCTACACCGTCTGCATCAAACACTTCCAGGACAGGTCCAGTACGGGGTGAGATACAGAGTAAAGCTCCCTCTACACTGTACCCATCAAACACTCCCAGGACAGGTTCAGCATTGGTTTAGATACAGAGTAGAGCTCACTCTACACTGACCCCATCAAACAGTCCCAGGGCAGGTACAGCACGGGGTTAGATACAGAGTAAAGCTCCCTCTACACTGTCCCAATCAAACACTCCCTGTACTGGTACATCACAGGGTTTGATTCAGAGCAAAGCTCCCTCCACACTGCCTCCATGAAACACTCCCAGGACAGGTACAGCACGGGGTTAGATACAGAGTAGAGCTCCCTTTACACTATCCCCATCAAACACTCCCAGGACAGGTACAGCACGGGGTTAGATGCAGAGTAAAGCTGCCTCTATACTGTCCCCATCAAACACTCCCAGGACAGGTACGGCACAGTGTGAGATACAGAGTAAAGCTCCCTCTACACTGTCCTCATCAAACAGTCCCAGGACAGGTACAGCACGGGTTTAGATAAAGAGTAGAGCTACCTCAACACTGTCCCCATCAAGCACTCCAGGACTGGTACATCACAGGGTTTGATTCAGAGCAAAGCTCTCTCCAAACTGTCTCCATGAACACTCCCAGGACAGGTACAGCATAGGGTTAGATACATAGTAGAGCTCCCTCTAAACTGTCCCCATCAAACATTCCCAGGACAGGTACAGCACGGGGTTCGATACAGAGTAAAGCTCCCTCTACACGGTCCCAGTCAAACACTCCCAAGATAGGTACAGCACCGTGTTAGATACAGAGTAAAGCTCCCTCTACACTGTCCCCATCAAACACTCCCAGGACAGGTACAGCACGGTGTTAGATACAGAGTAATGCTCCCTCTATACAGTCCCCATCAAACACTCCCAGGACAGGTACAGCATGGGGTTAGATACAGAGTAAAGCTCCCTCTACACAGTCCGGATCAAACACTCCCAGGACAGGTACAGCACGGGGTTAGATACAGAGTAAAGCTCCCTCTATACAGTCCCCATCAAACACTCCCAGGACAGGTACAGCACGGGGTTAGATACAGAATAAATCTCCCGCTACTGTGTTCGCATCAAACACTCCCAGGACTGGTACATCAGAAGGTTTGATTCAGTGCAAAGCTCCCTCCACACTGCCTCCATGAAACACTCGCAGGACAGGTACAACACAGGTTTAGATACAGAGTAAAGCTCCCTTTACACTATCCCCAACAAACAATCCCAGGACAGGTACAAAACAGGGTTAGATACAGAGTAAAGCTCCCGCTACACTGTCCCCATCAAACACTCCCAGGACAGGTACGGCACAGGGTGAGATACAGAGTAAAGCTCCCTCTACACCGTCCCCATCAAACACTCACAGGACAGGTACAGCACGGGTTTAGATAAAGAGTAGAGCTTCCTCAACACTATCGCCATCAAGCACTCCAGGACTGTGACATCATAGGGTTTGGTTCAGAGCAAAGCTCCCTCCACACTGCCTCCATGAAATACTCCCAGGACAGGTACAACACAGGGTTAGATACAGGGTAAAGCTACCACTATATTGACCACATCAAACACTCCCAGGACAGGTACAGCACAGGGGTAGATTCAGAGCAAAGATCCCTCGACATTGTCCCCATCAAACACTCCCAGCACAGGTACAGCATGAGGTTAGATACAGAATAAAGCTCCCTCTACAGTGTCCCCATCAAAGACTGCCAGGACAGGTACAACACGGTGTTAGATACAGAGTAAAGCTCCCACTACACCATCCCTAACAAAAACTCCCAGGACAGGTACAGCATGGGGTTAGATACAGAGTACAGCTCCCTCTACACTGTCCCCATCAAGCACTCCCAGAACAGGTACAGCACGGGGTTAGATACAGAGTAAAGTTCCCTCTACACCGTCCCCATCAAACACTCCCACGACAGCTACATCACGGGGTTAGATACAGATTAGCGCCCCCTCTACAATGTCCCCATCAAACATTATGAGGACAGGTACAGCACGAGTGAAGATACAGAGTAAAGCTCCCTATACACTGTCACAATCAAACACTCCCAGGACAGGGACAGCACGGGGGTAGATACAGAATAAAGCTCCCTCTACACTGAACCCATCAAACACTCCCAGGACAGGTACAGCACAGTGTTAGATACAGGGTAAAGCTCCCTCGACACCGTCCCCATCAATCACTACCAGGACAGGTACAGCACGGGGTTAGATACAGAGTAAAGCTCCCTCGACACTGTCCCCAATCAAACAATCCCAGGACAGGTACATCACGAGTTTAGATACAGAGTAAAGGTCCCTATACTCGATCCCCATCAAACACTCTCAGAACAGGAACATCACAGTGTTTGATTCAGAGCAAAGCTCCCTCCACACTACCTCTATGAAACACTCCCAGGACAGTTAGAACACAGGGTTAGATAAAGTGTAAAGCTACCACTATAATGACCACATCAAACACTCCCAGGACTGGTACAGCACGCGGTTAGATACAGAGTAAAGCTCCCTCTACACTGTCCCCATCAAACACTCCCAGGACAGGTACAGCACGGGGTTAGATACAGAGTAAAGCTCCCTCTACACTGTCCCCATCAAACACTCCCAGGACAGGTACAGCACGGGGTTAGATAGAGAGTAAAGCTCCCGCTATACTGTCCCCATCAAACACACCCAGGACAGGTACATCACATTGTTTGATTCAGAGCAAAGCTCACTCCACACTGCCTCCATGAAACACTCCCAGGACAGGGACAGCACGGGGTTAGATACAGAGTAGAGCTCCCTCTACACGGTCACCATCAAACATTCCCAGGACAGGTACAGCACGGAGTAAGATACAGAGTAAAGATCGCTCTACACTATCCCCATCAAACACTCCCAGGACAGGTACAGCACAGGGTGAGATACAGAGTAAAGCTCCCTCTACGCTGTCCCCATGAAACACTCCTAGGACATGTACGGCACAGGGTTAGATACAGAGTAAAGCTCCCTCGACACTGTCCCCAATCAAACACTCCCAGGACAGGTACATCACGAGTTTAGATACAGAGTAAATGTCCCTATACTCGATCCCCATCAAACACTCTCAGAACAGGAACATCACAGTGTTTGATTCAGAGCAAAGCTCACTCCACACGGCCTTCATGAAACACTCCCAGGACAGGCACAGCACGGGTTTCGATACGGAATAGAGCTCCCTCTACACTGTCCCCATCAAACACTCCCAGGACAGGTACAGCACAGGGTTAGATACAGAGTAAAGCTCCCTCTACACAATTCCTAACAAAACCTCCCAGGACAGGTACAGCACGGGGTTAGATGCAGAACATAGCTCCCTCTATACTGTCCCCATCAAACACTCCCAGGACAGGTACAGCAAGCGGTTAGATACAGAGTAGAGCTCCCTCTAAACTGTCCCAATCAAACATTCCCATGACACAAACAGAAAGTGGTTAGATACAGATTAGCGTCCCCTCTACAATGTCCCCATCAAACATTAAGAGGACAGGTACAGCACGAGTGAAGATACAGAGTAAAGCTCCCTCTACACCATCCCCATCAAACACTCCCAGGACTGGTACAGCATGGTGTTAGATATAGAGTAAAGAGGCCCCTACAGTGTCCCCATCAAAGACTGCCAGGACAGGTACAACACGGTGTTAGATACAGAGTAAAGCTCCCTCTACACAATCCCAAACAAAAACTCCCAGGACAGGTTCAGCATGGGGTTAGATACAGAGTGCAGCTCCCTCCACATGGTCCCCATCAAACACTCCCAGGACAGGTACAGCACGGGGTTAGATTCAGAGTAAAGCTCCCTCTACACTGTCCCAATTAAACACTCCCAGGACTGGTACATCACAGGGTTTGATTCAGATCAAAGCTCCCACCACACTGCCTCCATGAAACACACCCATGACAGGTACAGCATGGGGTTAGATCTAGAGTAAAGCTCCCTCTACACCGTCCCCATCAAACACTCCCACGACAGGTACATCACGGGGTTAGATACAGATTAGCGTCTCCTCTACAATGTCCCCATCAAACATTATGAGGACAGGTACAGCAAGGGGTGAGATACAGAGTAAAGCTCCCTCTACACCGTCCCCATCAAACACTCCCAGGACTGGTACAGCATGGGGTTAGATACAGAGTAGAGCTCCCTCTACACGGTCCCCATCAAACACTCCCAGGACAGGTACAGCACGTGGTTAGATACAGAGTAAAGCTGCCTCTATACCGTCCCCATTAAAGACTTCCACAACAGGTACATCACGGGGTTAGATACAGATTAGCAGCCACTCTACAATGTCCCCATCAAACATTACGAGGACAGGTACAGCACGGGTGAACATACAGAGTAAAGCTCCCTCGACACTGTCCCCATCAAACACTCCCAGGACTGGTACAGCATGGGGTTAGATACAGAGCAAAGCTCCCTCTACACTATCCCCATCAAACACTCCCAGGACAGGGACAGCACGGGGTTAGATACAGAGTAAAGCTCCCTCTACACTGTCCCCATCAAGCACTCCCAGGACAGGTACAGCACGGGGTTAGATAGAGAGTAAAGCTCCCGCTATACTGTCCTCATCAAACAGACCCAGGACAGGTACATCACACTGTTTGATTCAGAGCAATGCTCACTCCACACTGCCTCCATAAAACAGACCCAGGATAGGGACAGCACGGGGTTAGATACAGAGTAAATCTCCCTCTATACTGTCCCCATCACACACTCCCAGAACAGGTACAGCACGGGGTTAGATACAGAGTAAAGTTCCCTCTACACCGTCCCCATCAAACACTCCCACGACAGCTACATCACGGGGTTAGATACAGATTAGCGCCCCCTCTACAATGTCCCCATCAAACATTATGAGGACAGGTACAGCACGAGTGAAGATACAGAGTAAAGCTACCTATACACTGTCACAATCAAACACTCCCAGGACAGGTACAGCACGGGGGTAGATTCAGAGTAAAGCTCCCTCTACACTGTCACAATCAAACACTCCCAGCACAGGTACAGCACGGGGTTAGATACAGAATAAAGCTCCCTCTACACTGAACCCATCAAACACTCCAGGACAGGTACAGCACAGTGTTAGATACAGGGTAAAGCTCCCCCGACACCGTCCCCATCAATCACTACCAGGGGAGGTACACCATGGGGATAGATACAGAGTAAAGCTCCCTCTACACTGTCCCCATCAAACACTCCCAGGACAGGTAGATGACAGTGGGTGATTCAGAGCAAAGCTCACTCCACACTGCCTCCACGAAACACTCCCAGGACAGGTACAGCACGGGGTTAAATACAGAGTAAAGCTCCCTCGACACTGCCCCCAATCAAACAATCCCAGGACAGGTACATCACGAGTTTAGATACAGAGTAAAGGTCCCTATACTCGATCCCCATCAAACACTCTCAGAACAGGAACATCACAGTGTTTGATTCAGAGCAAAGCTCCCTCCACACTACCTCTATGAAACACTCCCAGGACAGTTAGAACACAGGGTTAGATAAAGTGTAAAGCTACCACTATAATGACCACATCAAACACTCCCAGGACTGGTACAGCACGCGGTTAGATACAGAGTAAAGCTCCCTCTACACTGTCCCCATCAAACACTCCCAGGACAGGTACAGCACGGGGTTAGATACAGAGTAAAGCTCCCTCTACACTGTCCCCATCAAACACTCCCAGGACAGGTACAGCACGGGGTTAGATAGAGAGTAAAGCTCCCGCTATACTGTCCCCATCAAACACACCCAGGACAGGTACATCACATTGTTTGATTCAGAGCAAAGCTCACTCCACACTGCCTCCATGAAACACTCCCAGGACAGGGACAGCACGGGGTTAGATACAGAGTAGAGCTCCCTCTACACGGTCACCATCAAACATTCCCAGGACAGGTACAGCACGGAGTAAGATACAGAGTAAAGATCGCTCTACACTATCCCCATCAAACACTCCCAGGACAGGTACAGCACAGGGTGAGATACAGAGTAAAGCTCCCTCTACGCTGTCCCCATGAAACACTCCTAGGACATGTACGGCACAGGGTTAGATACAGAGTAAAGCTCCCTCGACACTGTCCCCAATCAAACACTCCCAGGACAGGTACATCACGAGTTTAGATACAGAGTAAATGTCCCTATACTCGATCCCCATCAAACACTCTCAGAACAGGAACATCACAGTGTTTGATTCAGAGCAAAGCTCACTCCACACGGCCTTCATGAAACACTCCCAGGACAGGCACAGCACGGGTTTCGATACGGAATAGAGCTCCCTCTACACTGTCCCCATCAAACACTCCCAGGACAGGTACAGCACAGGGTTAGATACAGAGTAAAGCTCCCTCTACACAATTCCTAACAAAACCTCCCAGGACAGGTACAGCACGGGGTTAGATGCAGAACATAGCTCCCTCTATACTGTCCCCATCAAACACTCCCAGGACAGGTACAGCAAGCGGTTAGATACAGAGTAGAGCTCCCTCTAAACTGTCCCAATCAAACATTCCCATGACACAAACAGAAAGTGGTTAGATACAGATTAGCGTCCCCTCTACAATGTCCCCATCAAACATTAAGAGGACAGGTACAGCACGAGTGAAGATACAGAGTAAAGCTCCCTCTACACCATCCCCATCAAACACTCCCAGGACTGGTACAGCATGGTGTTAGATATAGAGTAAAGAGGCCCCTACAGTGTCCCCATCAAAGACTGCCAGGACAGGTACAACACGGTGTTAGATACAGAGTAAAGCTCCCTCTACACAATCCCAAACAAAAACTCCCAGGACAGGTTCAGCATGGGGTTAGATACAGAGTGCAGCTCCCTCCACATGGTCCCCATCAAACACTCCCAGGACAGGTACAGCACGGGGTTAGATTCAGAGTAAAGCTCCCTCTACACTGTCCCAATTAAACACTCCCAGGACTGGTACATCACAGGGTTTGATTCAGATCAAAGCTCCCACCACACTGCCTCCATGAAACACACCCATGACAGGTACAGCATGGGGTTAGATCTAGAGTAAAGCTCCCTCTACACCGTCCCCATCAAACACTCCCACGACAGGTACATCACGGGGTTAGATACAGATTAGCGTCTCCTCTACAATGTCCCCATCAAACATTATGAGGACAGGTACAGCAAGGGGTGAGATACAGAGTAAAGCTCCCTCTACACCGTCCCCATCAAACACTCCCAGGACTGGTACAGCATGGGGTTAGATACAGAGTAGAGCTCCCTCTACACGGTCCCCATCAAACACTCCCAGGACAGGTACAGCACGTGGTTAGATACAGAGTAAAGCTGCCTCTATACCGTCCCCATTAAAGACTTCCACAACAGGTACATCACGGGGTTAGATACAGATTAGCAGCCACTCTACAATGTCCCCATCAAACATTACGAGGACAGGTA
The DNA here is from genome assembly GCA_026770705.1 of Isurus oxyrinchus. Taxonomy (NCBI): domain Eukaryota; kingdom Metazoa; phylum Chordata; class Chondrichthyes; order Lamniformes; family Lamnidae; genus Isurus; species Isurus oxyrinchus. The sequence goes on along the minus strand of JANJGN010000465.1, from coordinate 251,275 downwards.
CAGCACGGGTGAACATACAGAGTAAAGCTCCCTCGACACTGTCCCCATCAAACACTCCCAGGACTGGTACAGCATGGGGTTAGATACAGAGCAAAGCTCCCTCTACACTATCCCCATCAAACACTCCCAGGACAGGGACAGCACGGGGTTAGATACAGAGTAAAGCTCCCTCTACACTGTCCCCATCAAGCACTCCCAGGACAGGTACAGCACGGGGTTAGATAGAGAGTAAAGCTCCCGCTATACTGTCCTCATCAAACAGACCCAGGACAGGTACATCACACTGTTTGATTCAGAGCAATGCTCACTCCACACTGCCTCCATAAAACAGACCCAGGATAGGGACAGCACGGGGTTAGATACAGAGTAAATCTCCCTCTATACTGTCCCCATCACACACTCCCAGAACAGGTACAGCACGGGGTTAGATACAGAGTAAAGTTCCCTCTACACCGTCCCCATCAAACACTCCCACGACAGCTACATCACGGGGTTAGATACAGATTAGCGCCCCCTCTACAATGTCCCCATCAAACATTATGAGGACAGGTACAGCACGAGTGAAGATACAGAGTAAAGCTACCTATACACTGTCACAATCAAACACTCCCAGGACAGGTACAGCACGGGGGTAGATTCAGAGTAAAGCTCCCTCTACACTGTCACAATCAAACACTCCCAGCACAGGTACAGCACGGGGTTAGATACAGAATAAAGCTCCCTCTACACTGAACCCATCAAACACTCCAGGACAGGTACAGCACAGTGTTAGATACAGGGTAAAGCTCCCCCGACACCGTCCCCATCAATCACTACCAGGGGAGGTACACCATGGGGATAGATACAGAGTAAAGCTCCCTCTACACTGTCCCCATCAAACACTCCCAGGACAGGTAGATGACAGTGGGTGATTCAGAGCAAAGCTCACTCCACACTGCCTCCACGAAACACTCCCAGGACAGGTACAGCACGGGGTTAAATACAGAGTAAAGCTCCCTCGACACTGCCCCCAATCAAACAATCCCAGGACAGGTACATCACGAGTTTAGATACAGAGTAAAGGTCCCTATACTCGATCCCCATCAAACACTCTCAGAACAGGAACATCACAGTGTTTGATTCAGAGCAAAGCTCCCTCCACACTACCTCTATGAAACACTCCCAGGACAGTTAGAACACAGGGTTAGATAAAGTGTAAAGCTACCACTATAATGACCACATCAAACACTCCCAGGACTGGTACAGCACGCGGTTAGATACAGAGTAAAGCTCCCTCTACACTGTCCCCATCAAACACTCCCAGGACAGGTACAGCACGGGGTTAGATACAGAGTAAAGCTCCCTCTACACTGTCCCCATCAAACACTCCCAGGACAGGTACAGCACGGGGTTAGATAGAGTAAAGCTCCCGCTATACTGTCCCCATCAAACACACCCAGGACAGGTACATCACATTGTTTGATTCAGAGCAAAGCTAACTCCACACTGCCTCCATGAAACACTCCCAGGACAGGGACAGCACGGGGTTAGATACAGAGTAGAGCTCCCTCTACACTATCCCCATCAAACACTCCCAGGACAGGGACAGCACAGGGTTAGATACAGAGTAAAGCTCCCTCTACACTGTCCCCATGAAACACTCCTAGGACATGTACGGCACAGGGTTAGATACAGAGTAAAGCTCCCTCGACACTGTCCCCAATCAAACACTCCCAGGACAGGTACATCACGAGTTTAGATACAGAGTAAAGGTCCCTATACTCGATCCCCATCAAACACTCTCAGAACAGGAACATCACAGAGTTTGATTCAGAGCAAAGCTCACTCCACACGGCCTCCATGAAACACTCCCAGGACAGGCACAGCACGGGTTTCGATACGGAATAGAGCTCCCTCTACACTGTCCCCATCAAACACTCCCAGGACAGGTACAGAACAGGGTTAGATACAGAGTAAAGCTCCCTCTACACAATTCCTAACAAAAACTCCCAGGACAGGTACAGCACGGGGTTAGATGCAGAACATAGCTCCCTCTATACTGTCCCCATCAAACACTCCCAGGACAGGTACAGCAAGGGGTTAGATACAGAGTAGAGCTCCCTCTAAACTGTCCCAATCAAACATTCCCATGACACAAACAGAAAGGGGTTAGATACAGATTAGCGTCCCCTCTACAATGTCCCCATCAAACATTAAGAGGACAGGTACAGCACGAGTGAAGATACAGAGTAAAGCTCCCTCTACACCATCCCCATCAAACACTCCCAGGACTGGCACAGCATGGGGTTAGATATAGAGTAAAGAGGCCCCTACAGTGTCCCCATCAAAGACTGCCAGGACTGTACAACACGGTGTTAGATACAGAGTAAAGCTCCCTCTACACAATCCCTAACAAAAACTCCCAGGACAGGTACAGCATGGGGTTAGATACAGAGTAAAGCTCCCTCCACATGGTCCCCATCAAACACTCCCAGGACAGGTACAACACGGGGTTAGATACAGAGTAAAGCTCCCTCTACACTGTCCCAATCAAACACTCCCAGGACTGGTACATCACAGGGTTTGATTCAGATCAAAGCTCCCACCACACAGCCTCCATGAAACACACCCATGACAGGTACAGCATGGGGTTAGATCTAGAGTAAAGCTCCCTCTACACCATCCCCATCAAACACTCCCACGACAGGTACATCACGGGGTTAGATACAGATTAGCGTCCCCTCTACAATGTCCCCATCAAACATTACGAGGACAGGTACAGCACAGGTGAAGATACAGAGTAAAGCTCCCTCTACACCGTCTTCATCAAACACTCCCAGGACTGGTACAGCATGGGGTTAGATACAGAGTAAAGCTCCCCCTACAGTGTCCCCATCAAACACTCCCAGGACAGGTACAGCACGGGGTTAGATACAGAGAAAAGCTCCCTACACTCGTTCCCCATCAAACACTCTCAGAACAGGAACATCACAGTGTTTGATTCAGAGCAAAGCTCACTCCACACGGCCTCCATCAAACACTCCCAGGACAGGTACAGCACGGGGTAAGATACAGAGTAAATCTCCCTCGACACTGTCCCCATCAAACACTCCCAGGACTGGTACATCACAGGGTTTGATTCAGATCAAAGCTCCATCCACACTGCCTCCATGAAACACGCCCATGACAGGTACAGCATGGGGTTAGATCCAGAGTAAAGCTCCCTCTACACCGTCCCAAACAAACACTCCCAGGACAGGTACAGCACGGGGTTAGATACAGAGTAAAGCGCCCCCTACAGTGTTCCCATCAAACACTCGCAGGACAGGTACAGCACGGGGTTAGATACAGAGTAAAGCTCCCGACACTCGTTCCCCATCAAACACTCCCAGGACAGGTACAGCACGGGTTTAGATACAGAATAGAGCTCCCTCTACACTGTACCCATCAAACACTCCCAGGACAGGTACAGCATGGGGTTAGATACAGAGTAAAGCTCCCTCTACACTGTCCCCATCAAACACTCCCAGGACAGGTACATCACACTGTTTGATTCAGAGCAAAGCTCACTCCAAACTGCCTCCATGAAACACTCCCAGGACAGGTACAGCACGGGGTTAGATACAGAATAGAGCTCGCTCTACACTGTCCCCATCAAGCACTCCCAGGACAGGTACAGCACAGGGTTAGATACACAGTAGAGCTCCCCCTACACTGTCCCCAACAAACACTCCAAGGGCAGGTACAGCACGGGGTTCGATACAAAGTAAAGCTCCCTCTACAATGTCCCCATCAAACACTCCCAGGACAGGTACATCACGGCTTTAGATATAGAGAAAACATCCCACTACACCATCCCTAACAAAAACTTCCAGGACAGGTACAGCACGGGGTTAGATACAGAGTAGAGCTCCCTCTACACGGTCCCCATCAAACACTCCCAGGACAGGTACAGCACGTGGTTAGATACAGAGTAAAGCTGCCTCTACACCGTCCCCATTAAAGACTTCCACAACAGGTACATCACGGGGTTAGATACAGATTAGCAGCCACTCTACAATGTCCCCATCAAACATTGCGAGGACAGGTACAGCACGGGTGAACATACAGAGTAAAGCTCTCTCGACACTGTCCCCATCAAACACTCCCAGGACTGGTACAGCATGGGGTTAGATACAGAGCAAAGCTCCCTCTACACTATCCCCATCAAACACTCCCAGGACAGGGACAGCACGGGGTTAGATACAGAGTGAAGCTCCCTCTACACTGTCCCCATCAAACACTCCCAGGACAGGTACAGCACGGGGTAGGATACAGAGTAAATCTCCCTCTACACTGTCACTATCAAACACTACCAGGACAGGCACAGCACGGGGTTAGATACAGAGTAAAGCACCATCTACACTGTCCCCATCAAGCACTCCCAGGACAGGTACAGCACGGGGTTAGGTAGAGAGTAAAGCTCCCGCTATACTGTCCTCATCAAACACACCCAGGACAGGTACATCACACTGTTTGATTCAGAGCAAAGCTCACACCACATTGCCTCCATAAAACACACCCAGGATAGGGACAGCACAGGGTTAGATACAGAGTAAATCTCCCTCTACACTGTCCCCATCACACACTCCCAGGACAGGTACAGCACGGGGTTAGATACAGAGTAAAGTTCCCTCTACACCGTCCCCATCAAACACTCCCACGACAGCTACATCACGGGGTTAGATACAGATTAGCGCCCCCTCTACAATGTCCCCATCAAACATTATGAGGACAGGTACAGCACGAGTGAAGATACAGAGTAAAGCTCCCTGTACACTGTCCCCATCAAACACTCCCAGGACAGGTACAGCACGGGATTAGATAGAGTAAAGCTCCCTCTACACTGTCCCCATCAAACACTCCCAGGACAGGTACAGCACGGGGTTAGATACAGAGTAAAGCTCCCTCCACACTGTCACAATCAAACACTCCCAGGAGAGGTTACAGCACGGGGGTAGATTCAGAGTAAAGCTCCCTCTACATTGTCCCCATCAAACACTCCCAGCAGAGGTACAGCATGAGGTTAGATAAAGAATAAAGATCCCTCTACACTGAACCCATCAAACACTCCCAGGACAGGTACAGCACAGTGTTAGATACAGGGTAAAGCTCCCTCGACACCGTCCGCATCAATCACTACCAGGGGAGGTACACCATGGGGATAGATACAGAGTAAAGCTCCCTCTACACTGTCCCCATCAAACACTCCCAGGACAGGTAGATGACAGTGGGTGAATCAGAGCAAAGCTCACTCCACACTGCCTCCATGAAACACTCCCAGGACAGGTACAGCACGGGGTTAGATACAGAGTAAAGCTCCCTCTACACTGTCCCCATCAAACACTCCCAGGACAGGTAGATGGCAGTGGGTGATTCAGAGCAAAGCTCACTCCACACTGCCTCCATGAAACACTCCCAGGACAGGTACAGCACGGGGTTAGATACAGAGTAAAGCTCCCTCGACACTGTCCCCAATCAAACAATCCCAGGACAGGTACATCACGAGTTTAGATACAGAGTAAAGGTCCCTATACTCGATCCCCATCAAACACTCTCAGAACAGAAACATCACAGTGTTTGATTCAGAGCAAAGCTCCCTCCACACTACCTCTGTGAAACACTCCCAGGACAGTTAGAACACAGGGTTAGATAAAGAGTAAAGCTACCACTATAATGACCACATCAAACACTCCCAGGACTGGTACAGCACGCGGTTAGATACAGAGTAAAGCTCCCTCTACACTGTCCCCATCAAACACTCCCAGGACAGGTACAGCACGGGGTTAGATAGAGAGTAAAGCTCCCGCTATACTGTCTCCATCAAACACACCCAGGACAGGTACATCACAGTGTTTGATTCAGAGCAAAGCTCACTCCAAACTGCCTCCAGGAAACACTCCCAGGACAGGTACAGCACGGGGTTAGATACAGAATAGAGCTCGCTCTACACTGTCCCCATCAAGCACTCCCAGGACAGGTACAGCACAGGGTTAGATACACAGTAGAGCTCCCCCTACACTGTCCCCAACAAACACTCCAAGGCAGGTACAGCACGGGGTTAGATACAAAGTAACGCTCCCTCTACAATGTCCCCATCAAACACTCCCAGGACAGGTACATCACGGCGTTAGATACAGAGAAAACATCCCACTACACTGTCCCCATCAAACACTCCCAGGACAGGTACAGCACGGGGTTAGATACAGAGTAGAGCTCCCTCTACACGGTCCCCAACAAAAACTCCCAGGACAGGTACAGCTCGTGGTTAGATACAGAGTAAAGCTGCCTCTGCACCGTCCCCATTAAAGACTTCCACAACAGGTACATCACGGGGTTAGATACAGATTAGCACCCACTCTACAATGTCCCCATCAAACATTACGAGGACAGGTACAGCACGGGTGAACATACAGAGTAAAGCTCCCTCTACACCTTCCCCATCAAACACTCCCAGGACTGGTACAGCATGGGGTTAGATACAGAGCAAAGCTCCCTCCACACTATCCCCATCAAACACTCCCAGGACTGGTACATCACAGGGTTTGATTCAGATCAAAGCTCCATCCACACTGCCTCCATGAAACACTCCCATGACAGGTACAGCATGGGGTTAGATCCAGAGTAAAGCTCCCTCTACACCGTCCCAAACAAACACTCCCAGGACAGGTACAGCACGGGGTTAGATACAGAGTAAAGCGCCCCCTACAGTGTTCCCATCAAACACTCGCAGGACAGGTACAGCACGGGGTTAGATACAGAGTAAAGCTCCCTACACTCGTTCCCCATCAAACACTCTCAGAACAGAAACATCACAGTGTTTGATTCAGAGCAAAGCTCACTCCACACGGCCTCCATGAAACACTCCCAGGACAGGTACAGCACGGGTTTAGATACAGAATAGAGCTCCCTCTACACTGTACCCATCAAACACTCCCAGGACAGGTACAGCATGGGGTTAGATACTGAGTAAAGCTCCCTCTACACTGTCCCCATCAAAAACTCCCAGGACAGGTACATCACACTGTTTGATTCAGAGCAAAGCTCACTCCAAACTGCCTCCATGAAACACTCCCAGGACAGGTACAGCACGGGGTTAGATACAGAATAGAGCTCGCTCTACACTGTCCCCATCAAGCACTCCCAGGACAGGTACAGCACGGGGTTAGATACAAAGTAAAGCTCCCTCGACAATGTCCCCATCAAACACTCCCAGGACAGGTACATCACGGCTTTAGATATAGAGAAATCATCCCACTACACCATCCCAAACAAAAACTCCCAGGACAGGTACAGCACGTGGTTAGATACAGAGTAAAGCTGCCTCTACACCGTCCCCATTAAAGACTTCCACAACAGGTACATCACGGGGTTAGATACAGATTAGCAGCCACTCTACAATGTCCCCATCAAACATTACGAGGACAGGTACAGCACGGGTGAACATACAGAGTAAAGCTCCCTCGACACTGTCCCCATCAAACACTCCCAGGACTGGTACAGCACGGGGTTAGATACAGAGTAAAGCTCCCTCTACACTGTCCCCATCAAACACTCCCAGGACAGGTACAGCACGGGGTAAGATACAGAGTAAATCTCCCTCTACACTGTCCCTATCAAACACTCCCAGGACAGGCACAGCACGGGGTTAGATACAGAGTAAAGCACCATCTACACTGTCCCCATCAAGCACTCCCAGGACAGGTACAGCACGGGGTTAGATAGAGAGTAAAGCTCCCGCTATACTGTCCTCATCAAACACACCCAGGACAGGTACATCACACTGTTTGATTCAGAGCAAAGCTCACACCACACTGCCTCCATAAAACACACCCAGGATAGGGACAGCACAGGGTTAGATACAGAGTAAATCTCCATCTACACTGTCCCCATCACACACTCCCAGGACAGGTAGAGCACGGGGTTAGATACAGAGTAAAGTTCCCTCTACACCGTCCCCATCAATCACTCCCACGACAGCGACATCACGGGGTTAGATACAGATTAGCGCCCCCTCTACAATGTCCCCATCAAACATTATGAGGACAGGTACAGCACGAGTGAAGATACAGAGTACAGCTCCCTCTACACCGTCCCCATCAAACACTCCCAGGACAGGTACAGCACGGGGTTAGATACAGAGTAACGCTCCCTCTACACTGTCCCCATCAAACACTCCCAGGAGAGGTTACAGCACGGGGGTAGATTCAGAGTAAAGCTCCCTCTACATTGTCCCCATCAAACACTCCCAGCACAGGTACAGCATGAGGTTAGATAAAGAATAAAGATCCCTCTACACTGAACCCATCAAACACTCCCAGGACAGGTACAGCACAGTGTTAGATACAGGGTAAAGCTCCCTCGACACCGTCCCCATCAATCACCACCAGGGGAGGTACACCATGGGGATAGATACAGAGTAAAGCTCCCTCTACACTGTCCCCATCAAACACTCCCAGGACAGGTAGATGGCAGTGGGTGATTCAGAGCAAAGCTCACTCCACACTGCCTCTATGAAACACTCCCAGGACAGGTACAGCACGGGGTTAGATACAGAGTAGAGCTCCCTCTACACTGTCCCCATCAAACACTCCCAGGACAGGTAGATGGCAGTGGGTGATTCAGAGCAAAGCTCACTCCACACTGCCTCTATGAAACACTCCCAGGACAGGTACATCACGAGTTTAGATACAGAGTAAAGGTCCCTATACTCGATCCCCATCAAACACTCTCAGAACAGGAACATCACAGTGTTTGATTCAGAGCAAAGCTCCCTCCACACTACCTCTATGAAACACTCCCAGGACAGTTAGAACACAGGGTTAGATAAAGAGTAAAGCTACCACTATAATGACCACATCAAACACTCCCAGGACTGGTACAGCACGCGGTTAGATACAGAGTAAAGCTCCCTCTACACTGTCCCCATCAAACACTCCCAGGACAGGTACAGCACGGGGTTAGATAGAGAGTAAAGCTCCCGCTATACTGTCCCCATCAAACACACCCAGGACAGGTACATCACAGTGTTTGATTCAGAGCAAAGCTCACTCCAAACTGCCTCCAGGAAACACTCCCAGGACAGGTACAGCACGGGGTTAGATACAGAGTAAAGCTCCCTACACTCGTTCCCCATCAAACACTCTCAGAACAGGAACATCACAGTGTTTGATTCAGAGCAAAGCTCACTCCACACGGCCTCCATGAAACACTCCCAGGACAGGTACAGCACGTGGTTAGATACAGAGTAAAGCTGCCTCTGCACCGTCCCCATTAAAGACTTCCACAACAGGTACATCACGGGGTTAGATACAGATTAGCACCCACTCTACAATGTCCCCATCAAACATTACGAGGACAGGTACAGCACGGGTGAACATACAGAGTAAAGCTCCCTCTACACCGTCCCCATCAAACACTCCCAGGACTGGTACAGCATGGGGTTAGATACAGAGCAAAGCTCCCTCTACACTATCCCCATCAAACACTCCCAGGACTGGTACATCACAGGGTTTGATTCAGATCAAAGCTCCATCCACACTGCCTCCATGAAACACTCCCATGACAGGTACAGCATGGGGTTAGATCCAGAGTAAAGCTCCCTCTACACCGTCCCAAACAAACACTCCCAGGACAGGTACAGCACGGGGTTAGATACAGAGTAAAGCGCCCCCTACAGTGTTCCCATCAAACACTCGCAGGACAGGTACAGCACGGGGTTAGATACAGAGTAAAGCTCCCTACACTCGTTCCCCATCAAACACTCTCAGAACAGAAACATCACAGTGTTTGATTCAGAGCAAAACTCACTCCACACGGCCTCCATGAAACACTCCCAGGAGAGGTACAGCACGGGTTTAGATACAGAATAGAGCTCCCTCTACACTGTACCCATCAAACACTCCCAGGACAGGTACAGCATGGGTTTAGATACAGAGTAAAGCTCCCTCTACACTGTCCCCATCAAACACTACCAGGACAGGTACATCACACTGTTTGATTCAGAGCAAAGCTCACTCCAAACTGCCTCCATGAAACACTCCCAGGACAGGTACAGCACGGGGTTAGATACACAGTAGAGCTCCCCCTACACTGTCCCCAACAAACATTCCAAAGGCAGGTACAGCACGGGGTTAGATACAAAGTAAAGCTCCCTCGACAATGTCCCCATCAAACACTCCCAGGACAGGTACATCACGGCTTTAGATATAGAGAAATCATCCCACTACACCATCCCTAACAAAAACTCCCAGGACAGGTACAGCTCGTGGTTAGATACAGAGTAAAGCTGCCTCTACACCGTCCCCATTAAAGACTTCCACAACAGGTACATCACGGGGTTAGATACAGATTAGCAGCCACTCTACAATGTCCCCATCAAACATTACGAGGACAGGTACAGCACGGGTGAACATACAGAGTAAAGCTCCCTCGACACTGTCCCCATCAAACACTCCCAGGACTGGTACAGCATGGGGTTAGATACAGAGCAAAGCTCCCTCTACACTATCCCCATCAAACACTCTCAGGACAGGTACAGCACGGGGTTAGATAGAGAGTAAAGCTCCCGCTATACTGTCCTCATCAAACACACCCAGGACAGGTACATCACACTGTTTGATTCAGAGCAAAGCTCACACCACACTGCCTCCATAAAACACACCCAGGATAGGGACAGCACAGGGTTAGATACAGAGTAAATCTCCCTCTACACTGTCCCCATCACACACTCCCAGGACAGGTAGAGCACGGGGTTAGATACAGAGTAAAGTTCCCTCTACACCGTCCCCATCAAACACTCCCAGGATGTACAGCACGGGGTTAGATACAGATTAGCGCCCCCTCTACAATGTCCCCATCAAACATTATGAGGACAGGTACAGCACGAGTGAAGATACAGAGTACAGCTCCCTCTACACCGTCCCCATCAAACACTCCCAGGACAGGTACAGCACGGGGTTAGATACAGAGTAACGCTCCCTCTACACTGTCCCCATCAAACACTCCCAGGAGAGGTTACAGCACGGGGGTAGATTCAGAGTAAAGCTCCCTCTACATTGTCCCCATCAAACACTCCCAGCACAGGTACAGCATGAGGTAAGATAAAGAATAAAGATCCCTCTACACTGAACCCATCAAACACTCCCAGGACAGGTACAGCACAGTGTTAGATACAGGGTAAAGCTCCCTCGACACCGTCCCCATCAATCACCACCAGGGGAGGTACACCATGGGGATAGATACAGAGTAAAGCTCCCTCTACACTGTCCCCATCAAACACTCCCAGGACAGGTAGATGACAGTGGGTGATTCAGAGCAAAGCTCACTCCACACTGCCTCCATGAAACACTCCCAGGACAGGTACAGCACGGGGTTAGATACAGAGTAGAGCTCCCTCTACACTGTCCCCATCAAACACTCCCAGGACAGGTAGATGGCAGTGGGTGATTCAGAGCAAAGCTCACTCCACACTGCCTCTATGAAACACTCCCAGGACAGGTACATCACGAGTTTAGATACAGAGTAAAGGTCCCTATACTCGATCCCCATCAAACACTCTCAGAACAGGAACATCACAGTGTTTGATTCAGAGCAAAGCTTCCTCCACACTACCTCTATGAAACACTCCCAGGACAGTTAGAACACAGGGTTAGATAAAGAGTAAAGCTACCACTATAATGACCACATCAAACACTCCCAGGACAGGTACAGCACGCGGTTAGAAACAGAGTAAAGCTCCCTCTACACTGTCCCCATCAAACACTCCCAGGACAGGTACAGCACGGGGTTAGATAGAGAGTAAAGCTCCCGCTATACTGTCTCCATCAAACACACCCAGGACAGGTACATCACAGTGTTTGATTCAGAGCAAAGCTCACTCCAAACTGCCTCCAGGAAACACTCCCAGGACAGGTACAGCACGGGGTTAGATACAGAATAGAGCTCGCTCTACACTGTCCCCATCAAGCACTCCCAGGACAGGTACAGCACAGGGTTAGATACACAGTAGAGCTCCCCCTACACTGTCCCCAACAAACACTCCCAGGGCAGGGACAGCACGGGGTGAGATACAGAGTTAAGCTCCCTCTACACTGTCCCCATCAAACACTCCCAGGACAGGTACATCACGGCGTTAGATACAGAGAAAACATCCCACTACACTGTCCCCATCAAACACTCCCAGGACAGGTACAGCACGGGGTTAGATACAGAGTAGAGCTCCCTCTACACTGTCCCCATCAAACACTCCCAGGACAGGTACAGCACGGGGTTAGATACAGAGTAAAGCTCCCTCTACACGGTCCCCAACAAAAACTCCCAGGACAGGTACAGCTCGTGGTTAGATACAGAGTAAAGCTGCCTCTGCACCGTCCCCATTAAAGACTTCCACAACAGGTACATCACGGGGTTAGATACAGATTAGCACCCACTCTACAATGTCCCCATCAAACATTACGAGGACAGGTACAGCACGGGTGAACATACAGAGTAAAGCTCCCTCTACACCTTCCCCATCAAACACTCCCAGGACTGGTACAGCATGGGGTTAGATACAGAGCAAAGCTCCCTCCACACTATCCCCATCAAACACTCCCAGGACTGGTACATCACAGGGTTTGATTCAGATCAAAGCTCCATCCACACTGCCTCCATGAAACACTCCCATGACAGGTACAGCATGGGGTTAGATCCAGAGTAAAGCTCCCTCTACACCGTCCCAAACAAACACTCCCAGGACAGGTACAGCACGGGGTTAGATACAGAGTAAAGCGCCCCCTACAGTGTTCCCATCAAACACTCGCAGGACAGGTACAGCACGGGGTTAGATACAGAGTAAAGCTCCCTACACTCGTTCCCCATCAAACACTCTCAGAACAGAAACATCACAGTGTTTGATTCAGAGCAAAGCTCACTCCACACGGCCTCCATGAAACACTCCCAGGACAGGTACAGCACGGGTTTAGATACAGAATAGAGCTCCCTCTACACTGTACCCATCAAACACTCCCAGGACAGGTACAGCATGGGGTTAGATACTGAGTAAAGCTCCCTCTACACTGTCCCCATCAAAAACTCCCAGGACAGGTACATCACACTGTTTGATTCAGAGCAAAGCTCACTCCAAACTGCCTCCATGAAACACTCCCAGGACAGGTACAGCACGGGGTTAGATACAGAATAGAGCTCGCTCTACACTGTCCCCATCAAGCACTCCCAGGACAGGTACAGCACGGGGTTAGATACAAAGTAAAGCTCCCTCGACAATGTCCCCATCAAACACTCCCAGGACAGGTACATCACGGCTTTAGATATAGAGAAATCATCCCACTACACCATCCCAAACAAAAACTCCCAGGACAGGTACAGCACGTGGTTAGATACAGAGTAAAGCTGCCTCTACACCGTCCCCATTAAAGACTTCCACAACAGGTACATCACGGGGTTAGATACAGATTAGCAGCCACTCTACAATGTCCCCATCAAACATTACGAGGACAGGTACAGCACGGGTGAACATACAGAGTAAAGCTCCCTCGACACTGTCCCCATCAAACACTCCCAGGACTGGTACAGCACGGGGTTAGATACAGAGTAAAGCTCCCTCTACACTGTCCCCATCAAACACTCCCAGGACAGGTACAGCACGGGGTAAGATACAGAGTAAATCTCCCTCTACACTGTCCCTATCAAACACTCCCAGGACAGGCACAGCACGGGGTTAGATACAGAGTAAAGCACCATCTACACTGTCCCCATCAAGCACTCCCAGGACAGGTACAGCACGGGGTTAGATAGAGAGTAAAGCTCCCGCTATACTGTCCTCATCAAACACACCCAGGACAGGTACATCACACTGTTTGATTCAGAGCAAAGCTCACACCACACTGCCTCCATAAAACACACCCAGGATAGGGACAGCACAGGGTTAGATACAGAGTAAATCTCCATCTACACTGTCCCCATCACACACTCCCAGGACAGGTAGAGCACGGGGTTAGATACAGAGTAAAGTTCCCTCTACACCGTCCCCATCAATCACTCCCACGACAGCGACATCACGGGGTTAGATACAGATTAGCGCCCCCTCTACAATGTCCCCATCAAACATTATGAGGACAGGTACAGCACGAGTGAAGATACAGAGTACAGCTCCCTCTACACCGTCCCCATCAAACACTCCCAGGACAGGTACAGCACGGGGTTAGATACAGAGTAACGCTCCCTCTACACTGTCCCCATCAAACACTCCCAGGAGAGGTTACAGCACGGGGGTAGATTCAGAGTAAAGCTCCCTCTACATTGTCCCCATCAAACACTCCCAGCACAGGTACAGCATGAGGTTAGATAAAGAATAAAGATCCCTCTACACTGAACCCATCAAACACTCCCAGGACAGGTACAGCACAGTGTTAGATACAGGGTAAAGCTCCCTCGACACCGTCCCCATCAATCACCACCAGGGGAGGTACACCATGGGGATAGATACAGAGTAAAGCTCCCTCTACACTGTCCCCATCAAACACTCCCAGGACAGGTAGATGGCAGTGGGTGATTCAGAGCAAAGCTCACTCCACACTGCCTCTATGAAACACTCCCAGGACAGGTACAGCACGGGGTTAGATACAGAGTAGAGCTCCCTCTACACTGTCCCCATCAAACACTCCCAGGACAGGTAGATGGCAGTGGGTGATTCAGAGCAAAGCTCACTCCACACTGCCTCTATGAAACACTCCCAGGACAGGTACATCACGAGTTTAGATACAGAGTAAAGGTCCCTATACTCGATCCCCATCAAACACTCTCAGAACAGGAACATCACAGTGTTTGATTCAGAGCAAAGCTCCCTCCACACTACCTCTATGAAACACTCCCAGGACAGTTAGAACACAGGGTTAGATAAAGAGTAAAGCTACCACTATAATGACCACATCAAACACTCCCAGGACTGGTACAGCACGCGGTTAGATACAGAGTAAAGCTCCCTCTACACTGTCCCCATCAAACACTCCCAGGACAGGTACAGCACGGGGTTAGATAGAGAGTAAAGCTCCCGCTATACTGTCCCCATCAAACACACCCAGGACAGGTACATCACAGTGTTTGATTCAGAGCAAAGCTCACTCCAAACTGCCTCCAGGAAACACTCCCAGGACAGGTACAGCACGGGGTTAGATACAGAGTAAAGCTCCCTACACTCGTTCCCCATCAAACACTCTCAGAACAGGAACATCACAGTGTTTGATTCAGAGCAAAGCTCACTCCACACGGCCTCCATGAAACACTCCCAGGACAGGTACAGCACGTGGTTAGATACAGAGTAAAGCTGCCTCTGCACCGTCCCCATTAAAGACTTCCACAACAGGTACATCACGGGGTTAGATACAGATTAGCACCCACTCTACAATGTCCCCATCAAACATTACGAGGACAGGTACAGCACGGGTGAACATACAGAGTAAAGCTCCCTCTACACCGTCCCCATCAAACACTCCCAGGACTGGTACAGCATGGGGTTAGATACAGAGCAAAGCTCCCTCTACACTATCCCCATCAAACACTCCCAGGACTGGTACATCACAGGGTTTGATTCAGATCAAAGCTCCATCCACACTGCCTCCATGAAACACTCCCATGACAGGTACAGCATGGGGTTAGATCCAGAGTAAAGCTCCCTCTACACCGTCCCAAACAAACACTCCCAGGACAGGTACAGCACGGGGTTAGATACAGAGTAAAGCGCCCCCTACAGTGTTCCCATCAAACACTCGCAGGACAGGTACAGCACGGGGTTAGATACAGAGTAAAGCTCCCTACACTCGTTCCCCATCAAACACTCTCAGAACAGAAACATCACAGTGTTTGATTCAGAGCAAAACTCACTCCACACGGCCTCCATGAAACACTCCCAGGAGAGGTACAGCACGGGTTTAGATACAGAATAGAGCTCCCTCTACACTGTACCCATCAAACACTCCCAGGACAGGTACAGCATGGGTTTAGATACAGAGTAAAGCTCCCTCTACACTGTCCCCATCAAACACTACCAGGACAGGTACATCACACTGTTTGATTCAGAGCAAAGCTCACTCCAAACTGCCTCCATGAAACACTCCCAGGACAGGTACAGCACGGGGTTAGATACACAGTAGAGCTCCCCCTACACTGTCCCCAACAAACATTCCAAAGGCAGGTACAGCACGGGGTTAGATACAAAGTAAAGCTCCCTCGACAATGTCCCCATCAAACACTCCCAGGACAGGTACATCACGGCTTTAGATATAGAGAAATCATCCCACTACACCATCCCTAACAAAAACTCCCAGGACAGGTACAGCTCGTGGTTAGATACAGAGTAAAGCTGCCTCTACACCGTCCCCATTAAAGACTTCCACAACAGGTACATCACGGGGTTAGATACAGATTAGCAGCCACTCTACAATGTCCCCATCAAACATTACGAGGACAGGTACAGCACGGGTGAACATACAGAGTAAAGCTCCCTCGACACTGTCCCCATCAAACACTCCCAGGACTGGTACAGCATGGGGTTAGATACAGAGCAAAGCTCCCTCTACACTATCCCCATCAAACACTCTCAGGACAGGTACAGCACGGGGTTAGATAGAGAGTAAAGCTCCCGCTATACTGTCCTCATCAAACACACCCAGGACAGGTACATCACACTGTTTGATTCAGAGCAAAGCTCACACCACACTGCCTCCATAAAACACACCCAGGATAGGGACAGCACAGGGTTAGATACAGAGTAAATCTCCCTCTACACTGTCCCCATCACACACTCCCAGGACAGGTAGAGCACGGGGTTAGATACAGAGTAAAGTTCCCTCTACACCGTCCCCATCAAACACTCCCAGGATGTACAGCACGGGGTTAGATACAGATTAGCGCCCCCTCTACAATGTCCCCATCAAACATTATGAGGACAGGTACAGCACGAGTGAAGATACAGAGTACAGCTCCCTCTACACCGTCCCCATCAAACACTCCCAGGACAGGTACAGCACGGGGTTAGATACAGAGTAACGCTCCCTCTACACTGTCCCCATCAAACACTCCCAGGAGAGGTTACAGCACGGGGGTAGATTCAGAGTAAAGCTCCCTCTACATTGTCCCCATCAAACACTCCCAGCACAGGTACAGCATGAGGTAAGATAAAGAATAAAGATCCCTCTACACTGAACCCATCAAACACTCCCAGGACAGGTACAGCACAGTGTTAGATACAGGGTAAAGCTCCCTCGACACCGTCCCCATCAATCACCACCAGGGGAGGTACACCATGGGGATAGATACAGAGTAAAGCTCCCTCTACACTGTCCCCATCAAACACTCCCAGGACAGGTAGATGACAGTGGGTGATTCAGAGCAAAGCTCACTCCACACTGCCTCCATGAAACACTCCCAGGACAGGTACAGCACGGGGTTAGATACAGAGTAGAGCTCCCTCTACACTGTCCCCATCAAACACTCCCAGGACAGGTAGATGGCAGTGGGTGATTCAGAGCAAAGCTCACTCCACACTGCCTCTATGAAACACTCCCAGGACAGGTACATCACGAGTTTAGATACAGAGTAAAGGTCCCTATACTCGATCCCCATCAAACACTCTCAGAACAGGAACATCACAGTGTTTGATTCAGAGCAAAGCTTCCTCCACACTACCTCTATGAAACACTCCCAGGACAGTTAGAACACAGGGTTAGATAAAGAGTAAAGCTACCACTATAATGACCACATCAAACACTCCCAGGACAGGTACAGCACGCGGTTAGAAACAGAGTAAAGCTCCCTCTACACTGTCCCCATCAAACACTCCCAGGACAGGTACAGCACGGGGTTAGATAGAGAGTAAAGCTCCCGCTATACTGTCTCCATCAAACACACCCAGGACAGGTACATCACAGTGTTTGATTCAGAGCAAAGCTCACTCCAAACTGCCTCCAGGAAACACTCCCAGGACAGGTACAGCACGGGGTTAGATACAGAATAGAGCTCGCTCTACACTGTCCCCATCAAGCACTCCCAGGACAGGTACAGCACAGGGTTAGATACACAGTAGAGCTCCCCCTACACTGTCCCCAACAAACACTCCCAGGGCAGGGACAGCACGGGGTGAGATACAGAGTTAAGCTCCCTCTACACTGTCCCCATCAAACACTCCCAGGACAGGTACATCACGGCGTTAGATACAGAGAAAACATCCCACTACACTGTCCCCATCAAACACTCCCAGGACAGGTACAGCACGGGGTTAGATACAGAGTAGAGCTCCCTCTACATGGTCCCCATCAAAAACTCCCAGGACAGGTACAGCACGTGGTTAGATACAGAGTAAAGCTGCCTCTGCACCGTCCCCATTAAAGACTTCCACAACAGGTACATCACGGGGTTAGATACAGATTAGCACCCACTCTACAATGTCCCCATCAAACATTACGAGCAAAGGTACAGCACGGGTGAACATACAGAGTAAAGCTCCCTCTACACCGTCCCCATCAAACACTCCCAGGACTGGTACAGCATGGGGTTAGATACAGAGCAAAGCTCCCTCTACACTATCCCCATCAAATACTCCCAGGGCAGGGACAGCACGGGGTTAGATACAGAGTTAAGCTCCCTCTACACTGTCCCCATCAAACACTCCCAGGACAGGTACAGCACGGGGTAAGATAGAGTAAATCTCCCTCTACACTGTCCACATCAAACACTCCCAGGACAGGTACAGCACGGGATGAGATACAGAGTAAAGCACCCTCTGCACTGTCCCCATCAAACACTCCCAGGACTGGTACAGCACAGGGTTTGATTCAGAGCAAAGCTCCCTCTACACCGTACCCATCAAACACTCCAAGGACAGGTACAGCACAGGGTTAGATACAGAGGAAAGCTCCCACCACACTGTCCCCATCAAACACTGCCAGGACAGGTACAGCACGGAGTTAGATAGAGAGTAAAGATCCGTCAACACCAGCCCCATCAAACACTCCCAGGCAGGTACACCATGGGGTTCGATACAGAGTAAAACCCCCTGCCTCCATGAAACACTCCCAGGACAGGTACAGCACGGGGTTAGATACAGAGTAAAGCAGCATCGACACTGTCCCCATCACACATTCCCAGCACAGGTACAGCACGGGGTTAGATACAGAGTAAAGCACCCTCTACACTGCTCCCATCAAACACTCCCAGGACAGGAACATCGCGGGGTAAGAAAGATTACAGCTCTCTCTACACTGGACCCATTAAACACTCACAGGAGTGGCATAGCACAGGCTTAGAAAGAGAGTAAACCTCCCTCTACTCTGTCCCCATCAAACACTCCACGGACAGGGAGATCACAGGTTAAGATAGAGAGAAAAGCTCCCTCTAATCTGTTCCCATCAAACACTCCCAGGACACGTACATCATCGGGTTTGATTCAGAGCAAAACTCCCTCCACACTGCCTCCATGAAACACTCCCAGGACAGGTACAGCACGGGGTTAGATACAGAGTAAAGCTCCCTCTAAACTGTCCCCATCACACATTCCCAGGACAGGTACAGCACGGGGTTAGATACAGAGTAAAGCTCCCTCTACACTGTCCCAATCAATCACTCCCAGGACTGGTACAACACAGGGTTTGATTGAGAGCAAAGCTCCCTCCACACTGCCTCCATGAAACACTCCCAGGACAGGTACGGCACGGGGTTCGATACAGAGTAAAGCTCCCTCAACACCGTCCCAAACAAACACTCCCAGGACAGGTGCAGCACGGGGTTAGATACAGAGTAAAGCTCCCTCTACGCTGACCCATCAAACACTCCCAGGACAAGTACAGCACGGGGTTAGATACAGAGTAAACCTCCCCCTACAGTGTCCCCATCAAACACTCCCAGACAGTTACAGCACGGGGTTAGATACAGAGTAAAGCTCACTCTACACTGTACCCATCAAACACTCCCAGGACAGGAACATCACAGTGTTTGATTCAGAGCAAAGCTCCCTCCACACTGCCTCCATGAAACACTCCCAAGACAGGTACAGCACAGGGTTAGATACAGAGCAAAGCTCCCTCTGCACCGTCCCAAACAAACACTCCCAGGACAGGTACAGCACAGGGTTAGATACAGAGGAGAGCTCCCTCTACACCGTTCCCATCAAACACTCCCAGGACAGGTACATCACGGGGTTAGATACAGATTAGCGCCCCCTCTTCAATGTCCCCATCAAACATTACGAGGATAGGTACAGCACGGGTGAAGATACAGAGTAAAGCTCCCCCTGCAGTGTCCCGATCAAACACTCCCAGGACAGGTACAGAACAGGGTTAGATACAGAGTAAAGTTCCCTCGACACTGTCCCAATCAAACACTCCCAGGACTGGTACATCATAGGGTTTGATTCAGAGCAAAGCTCCCTCCACACTGCCTCCATGAAACACTCCCAGGAAAGGTACAACACAGGGTTAGATACAGAGTAAAGCTACCACTATAATGACCACATCAAACACTCCCAGGACAGGTACAGCACGGGGTGAGATACAGAGTAAAGCTCCCTCTACACCGTCCCCATCAAACACTCCCAGGACAGGTACAGCACGGGGTTAGATAAAGAGTAGAGCTCCCACCAGACTGTCCCCATCACACATTCCCAGGACAGGTCCAGCACGGGGCAAGAAAGAGAGTAAAGCTCCCTCTACACTGTCCCCATTAAACACTCCCAGGAGTGGCACAGCACGGGGTGAGAAAGAGAGTAAACGTCCCTCTACTCTGTCCCCATCAAACACTCCATGGACAGGTAGATGACAGGGTAAGATACAGAATAAATCTCCCGCTACTCTTCCAATCAAACACTCCCAGGACTGGTACATCATAGGGTTTGATTCAGAGAAAAGCTCCCTCCACACTGCCTCCATGAAACACTCCCAGGAAAGGTACAACACAGGGTTAGATACAGAGTAAAGCTACCACTATAATGACCACGTCAAACACTCCCAGGAAAGGTACAGCACGGGGTTAGATACAGAGTAAAGCTCCCTCTACACTGTCCCCATCAAGCACTCCCAGGACGGGTACAGCATGGGGTTAGACAGGGAGTAAAGCTCCAGCTATACTGTCCCCATCAAACACACCCAGGACAGGTACAGCACGGGGTTAGATACAGAGTAAATCTCCCTCTACACAGTCCCCATCAAACACACCCAGGACAGGTACATCACATTGTTTGATTCAGAGCAAAGCTCACTCCACACTGCCTCCATGAAACAATCCCAGGACAGGGACAGCACGGGGTTAGATACAGAGTAGAGCTCCCTCTACACTGTCGCAATCAAACACTCCCAGGACAGGTACAGCACGGAGTAAGATACAGAGTAAAGCTCCCTCTACACTATCCCCATCAAACACTCCCAGCGCAGGTACAGCACGGTGTTCGATACAGAGGAGAGCTCCCTCTGCACCAACTCCATCAAACACTCCCACGACAGGTACATCACGGGGATAGATACAGATTAGCGCCCCCTCTACTATGTCCCCATCAAACATTACGAGGATAGGAACAGCACGGGTGAAGATACAGAGTAAAGTTCCCTATACTCGATCCCCATCAAACACTCTCAGGACAGGAACATCATAGTGTTTGATTCAGAGCATAGCTCACTCAACACTGCCTCCATGAAACACCCCCAGAACAGGTACAGCATGGGTTTAGATACAGAGTAGAGCTCCCTCAACACTGTCCCCATCAAACATTCCCAGCACAGGTACAGCACGGGGTTAGATACAGAGTAGAGCTCCCTCTAAACTGTCCCCTTCACGCATTGCCAGGACAGGGACAGCACGGGGTTAGATACAGAGTTAAGCTCCCTCTACACTGTCCCAATCAATCACACCCAGGACTGGTACATCACAGGGTTTGATTCAGAGCAAAGCTCCCACCACACTGCCTCCATGAAACACTCCCATGACAGGTACAGCACGGGGTTAGATACAGAGTAAAGCTCCCTATACACCGTCCCAAACAAAAACTCCCAGGACAGGCACATCACGGGGTTAGATACAGAGTAAAGCTCCCTCTACATCTGTCCCCATCAAACACTCCCAGGACAGGTACAGCACGGGGTTAGGTACAGATTAAAGCACCCTCTACACCGTCCCCATCAAACACTCCCAGGACAGGTACAGCATGGGGTTCGATACAGAGTAAAGCTCCCTCTACACTGTTCCCATCAAACACGCCCAGGACAGGTACAGCACAGCGTTAGATAGAGTAGAGCTCCCACGACACTGTCCAAATCAAACACTCCCAGGACTGGTACATCACAGGGTTAGATACAGAGTAAAGCTCCCTCTACACTGCCTCCATGAACACTCCCAGGACAGGTACAGCACGGGGTTAGATACAGAGTAGAGCTCCCTCTAAACTATCCCCATCAAACATTCCCAGGACAGGTACAGCACGGGGTTAGATACAGAGTAAAGCTCCCTCTACACTGTCCCAATCAAACACTCCCAGGACAGGTACAGCACGGGGTTAGATACAGAGTAAATCTCCCTCTACACTGTCCCCATCAAGCACTCCCAGGACGGGTACAGCATGGGGTTAGACAGGGAGTAAAGCTCTCGCTATACTGTCCCCATCAAACACACCCAGGACAGGTGCATCACATTGTTTGATTCAGAGCATAGCTCACTCCACACTGCCTCGATGAAACACCCCCAGAACAAGTACAGCATGGGTTTACATACAGAGAAGAGCTGCCTCTACACAGTCCCCATCAAACATTCCAAGCGCAGGTACACCACGGGGTTAGATACAGAGTAAAGCTCTGTCTAACTGTCCCCATCAAACACTCCCAGGATAGGTACAGCACGGGGTTAGATACAGAGTAAAGCTCAATCTACACTGTCCACATCAAACACTCTCAGGACAGGAACATCATAGTGTTTGATTCAGAGCATAGCTCACTCCACACCGCCTCCATGAAACAGCCCCAGAACAGGTACAGCATGGGTTTAGAAACAGAGTAGAGCTCCCTCTACACTTTCCCCATCAAACATTCCCAGCACAGGTACAACACGGGGTTAGATACAGAGTAGAGCTCCCTCAAGATTGTCCCCATCACACGTTCCCAAGACAGGTACAGCACGGGGTTAGATAAAGAGTAAAGCTCCCTCTACACTATCCCCATCAAACACTCCAAGCGCAGGTACACCATGGGGTTAGATACAGAGTAAAGCTCCCTCTACACTGTTCCCATCAAACACGCCGAGGACAGGTACAACTCGGGTCTAGATACAGAGTAGAGCTGCCCCTACACTGTCCCAATCAAACACACCCAGGACGGGTACATCACAGGGTTTGATTCAGAGCAAAGCTCCCTCCACACTGCCTCCATGAAACACTCCTAGGGCAGGTACAGCATGAAGTTAGATACAGAGTAGAGCTCCCTCCAAACTGTCCCCATCACACATTCCCAGGACAGGTACAGCACGGGGTTAGATACAGAGTAAAGCACCCTCTACACTGTCCCCATCAAACATTACGAGGATAGGTACAGCATGGGTGAAGATACAGAGTAAAGCTCCCCCTACAGTGTCCCCATCAAACACTCCCAGGACAGGTACAGCACAGGGTTAGATACAGATTAAAGTTCCCTCAACACTGTCCCCATGAAACATTCCCAGGACAGGTACAGCACGGTGTTAGATACAGAGTAAAGTTCCCTCGACACTGTCCCCATCAAACACACCCAGGACAGGTACAGCACAGGGTTAGATACAGAGTAAAGCTCCCCCTATACTGTCCCCATCAAACATTCCCAGGACAGGTACATCACATTGTTTGATTCAGATCGAAGCTCACTCAACACTGCCTCCATGAAACACTCCAAGGACAGGTACAGCACGGAGTTAGATAGAGAGTAAAGCTCCCTCTACGATATCCCCATAAAACACTCCCAGCGCAGGTACAGCACGGGGTTAGATACAGAGTAAAGCTCCCTCTACACTGTCCCCATCAAACACTCCCAAGGCAGGTACAGCACGGGGTTAGATAAAGAGTAAAGCTCCCTCGACACCGTCCCCAACAAACACACGCAGGGAATGTACACCATGGGGTTCGATACAGAGTAAACTGCCCTCTACACTGTCCCCATCAAACACTCCCAGGACAGGTACAGCACGGGGTTAGAAACAGAGTAAAGCTCCCTCTACACCGTCCCCATCAAACACTCCCACGACAGGTACATCACGGGGTTAGATACAGATTAGCGCCACCTCTACAACGTCCCCATCAAACATTACGAGGATAGGTACAGCACGGGTGAAGATACAGAGTAAAGCTCCCCCTACAGTGTCCCCATCAAACACTCCCTGGACAGATACAGCACAGGGTTAGATACAGAGTAAATTTCCCTCGACACTGTCCCAATCAAACACTCCCAGGACAGGTACAGCACGGGGTTAGATACAGAGTAGAGCTACCTCTACACCGTCCCCATCAAACATTCCCAGGACAGGTACAGCACAGAGTTAGATACAGAGTAAAGCTCCCCCTACAGTGTCCCCATCAAACACTCCCTGGACAGGTACAGCACGAGGTAAGATACAGAGTAAAGCTCACTCTACACAGTCCCCATCAAACGCTCCCAGGACAGGTACATCACAGGGTTTGATTCAGAGCAAAGCTCCCTCCACACTGCCTCCATGAAACACTCCCATGACAGGTACAGCACTGGGTTAGATACAGAGCAAAGCTCCCTGTACTCGATCCCCATCAAACACTCCCAGGACAGGAACAGCACGGGGTTAGATACAGAGTAAAGCTCACTCTACACTGTCCCCATCAAACACTCCCAGGACAGGTACAGCACGGGGTTAGAAACAGAGTAAAGCTCCCTCTACACCGTCCCCATCAAACACTCCCACGACAGGTACATCACGGGGTTAGATACAGATTAGCGCCCCCTCTACAACGTCCCCATCAAACATTATGAGGATAGGTACAACACGGGTGAAGATACAGATTAAAGCTCCCCCTACAGTGTCCCAATCAAACACTCCCCGGACAGGTACGTCACGATGTTAGATACAGAGTAAAGTTCCCTCTAGACTGTTCCCATCAAACATTCACAGGGCAGGTACACCATGCGGTAAGATACAGAGTAAAGTTCCCTCGACACTGCCTCCATGAAACACTCCCAGGACAGGTACAGCACGGGGTTAGATACAGAGTAAAGTTCCCTCGACACTGCCTCCATGAAACACTCCCAGGACAGGTACAGCACGGGGTTAGATACAGAGTAAAGTTCCCTCTACACTGCCTCCATGAAACACTCCCAGGACAGGTACAGCATGTGGTTAGATAAAGAGTAAAGCTCCCTCGACACTGTCCCCAACAAACACACGCGGGGAATGTACACCATGGGGTTCTATACAGAGTAAACTGCCCTCTACATGGACCCAATCAAACACTCCCAGGGCAGGTACACCATGGGGTTAGATACAGAGTAAAGTTCCCTCCACACTGTCCCCATCAAACACTCACAGGACAGGTACGGCACGGTGTTAGATACAGAGTAGAGCTCCCTCTACACTGTCCCCATCAAACACGCCTAGGACAGGTACATCATGAGGTGAGATACAGAGTAAAGCTCCCTATACTCTGTCCCCATCAAACACTCCCTGGACATGTACATCACGGGGTTAGATACAGAATAAAGCTCCCTCTACTCTGTCCCCATCAAACAATCCCAGTACTGGTACATCACAGAGTTTGATTCAGAGTAAAGCTACCACTATACTGACCACATCAAACACTCCCAGTGCAGGTAGACCATGGGGTTAGATACAGAGTAAAGCTCCCCCTATACTGTCCCCATCAAACACTCCCAGGGCAGGTAAACCATGGGGTTAGATACAGAGTAAAGTTCCCTCTACACTGTCCCCATCACACATTCACAGGGCTGGTAAATCATAGGGTTTGATTCAGAGCAAAGCTCCCTCCACACTGCCTCCATGAAACTCTCCCAGGACAGGTACAGCATGGGGTTAGATACAGAGTAAAGCTACACTGTTCCCATCAAACACTCCCAGGGCAAGTATAGCACAGGGTTAGATACAGAGTAAAGCACCCTGTACACCGTCCCCATCAAACATTCCCAGGACAGTGACATCAAATTGTCTGATTCAGAGCAAAGCTACCACTCTACTGACCACATCAAACACTCCCAGGACAGGTAAGCACGGGGTTAGATACAGAGTAAAGCTCCCACTGCACTGTCCCCATCAAACACTCCCAGGGCAGGTACAGCACGGGGTTAGGTACAGAGTAAAGCTCCCTCTACACTGTCCCCATCAAACACTCCCAGGATAGGTACAGCACTGGGTTAGATACAGAGCAAAGCTCCATGTACTCGATCCCCATCAAACACTCCCAGGACAGGAACAGCACGGGGTTAGATACAGAGTAAAGCTCACTCTACACTGTCCCCATCAAACACTCCCAGGACAGGTACAGCACGGGGTTAGAAACAGAGTAAAGCTCCCTCTACACCGTCCCCATCAAACACTCCCACGACAGGTATACCATGGGGTTATATACAGAGTTAAGCCCCCTCGACACTGTCCCCATCAAACACTCCCTGGACAGGTACACCATGGGGTTAGATACAGAGTAAAGCTCCATCTACACTGTTCCCATCAAAAACTCCCAGGACAGGTACAGCACGGGGTTAGATACAGAGTAAAGCACCCCTCTACACTGTCCCAATCCAACACTCCCAGGATAGGTACAGCACAGGGTTTGATACAGAGTAGAGCTACCACTATAATGACCACATCAAACACTCACAGGACAGGTACAGCACGGGGTTAGATACAGAGTAAAGCTCCCTCTACACTGTCCCCATCAAACACTCCCAGGACAGGTACACCATGGGGTTAGATGCAGAGTAAAGCTCCCTCTACACTGTTCCCATCAAACACACCCAGGACAGGTACATCACGAGGTTAGATACAGAGCAAAGCTCCCTATACTCGATCCTCATCAAACACTCTCAGGACAGGAACATCATAGTGTTTGATTCAGAGCATAGCTCACTCCACACTGCCTCCATGAAACACCCCCAGAACAGGTACAGCATGGGCTTAGAAACTGAGTAGAGCTCCCTCAACACTGTCCCCATCATACATTCCCAGGACAGGTACAGCACGGGGTTAGATACAGAGTAGAGCTCCCTCAACACTGTCCCCATCAAACACTCCCAGGACAGGTACAGCACAGGGTAAGAAAGAGAGTAAAGCTCCCTCTACACTGTCCCCATTAAACACTCCCAGGAGTGGCACAGCACGGGGTGAGAAAGAGAGTAAACGTCCCTCGACTCTGTCCCCATCAAACACTCCATGGACAGGTAGATGACAGGGAAAGATACAGAATAAAGCTCCCGCTACTCTCCCCATCAAACACTCCCAGGACAGGTACATCACAGGGTTTGATTCAGAGCAAAGCTCACTCCACACTGCCGCCATGAAACACTCCCAGAACAGGTACAACACAGGGTTAGATACAGAGTAAAGCTACCACTATAATGACCACATCAAACACTCCCAGGACAGGTACAGCACGGGATTAGATACAGAGTAAAGCTCCCTCTACACTGTCCCCATCAGACACACCCAGGACTGGTACAGCATGGGGTTAGATACAGAGTAAAGCTCCCTCTACACTGTTCCCATCAAACACGCCAAGGACAGGTACATCACAGGGTTTGATTCAGAGCAAAGCTCCCTCCACACTGCCTCCATGAAACACTCCCAGGACAGCTACAGCACGGGGTTAGATACAGAGTAGAGCTCCCTCTACACTGTCCACATCAAAAGCTCCCAGGACAGGTACAGCACGGGGTTAGATACAGAGTAAAGCTCCCTCTACACTGTCCCCATCAAACACTCCCAGGACAGGTACAGCACGGGGTTACATACAGAGTAAAGCTCCCTCTACACTGTCCCCATCAAACACTCCACGGACAGGTGGGTCACAGGGTTAGATACAGAGTAAAGCTCCCTCTACACTGTCCCCATCAAACACTCCCAGGACAGGTACAACACGGGGTTAGATACAGTGTAAACCTCCCTCTACACTGTCCCCATCAAATACTCCCAGGACAGGTACAGCACGGGGTTAGATACAGAGTAAAGCTCCCTCTACACTGTCCCCATCAAACACTCCCAGGACAGGTACAGCACGGGGTTAGATACAGAGTAAAGCTCCCTCTACACTGTCCCTATCAAACACTCCCAGGACAGGTACAGCACGGGGTTAGATACAGAGTAAAGCTCCCTCTACACTGTCCCTATCAAACACTCCCAGGACAGTTACAACACAGGGTTACATACTGAGTAAAGCTCACTCTACACTGTCCACATCAAACGCTCCCAGGACAGGTACATCACAGTGTTTGATTCAGAGCAAAGATCCCTCCACACTGCCTCCATTAAACACTCCCATGACAGTTACAGCACGGGGTTAGATACGGAGCAAAGCTCCCTCTGCACCGTCCCAAACAAACACTCCCAGGACAGGTACAGCACGGGGTAAGATACAGAGTAAAGCTCCCTCTACACTGACCCCATCAAACACTCCCAGGACAGGTACAGCACGGGGTTAGACACAGAGTTAAGATCCCTCTCCACTGTCCCCATCAAACACTCCCAGGACAGGTACAGCACAGGGTTAGATACAGAGTAAAGCTCCCTCTACACTGTTCCCATCAAACACGCCCAGGACAGGTACATCACGGGGTTAGATACAGAGTACAGCTCCCTCTACACTGTCCCCATCAAACATTCCCAGGACAGGTACAGCACGGGGTTAGATACAGAGTAAAGCTCCCTCTGCACCGTCCATTTCAAACACTCCCACGACAGGTACAACACGGGGTTAGATACAGATTAGCGCCCCCTCTTCCATGTCCCCATCAAACATTACGAGGATAGGTACAGCACGGGTGAAGATACAGAGTAAAGCTCCCTCTAAACTGTCCCCTTCACGCATTCCCAGGACAGGTACAGCACGGGGTTAGATACAGAGTAAAACTCCCTCTACACTGTCCACATCAAACGCTCCCAGGACAGGAACATCACAGGGTTTGATTCAGAGCAAAGCTCCCACCACACTGCCTCCATGAAACACTCCCATGACAGGTCCAGCACGGGGTTAGATACAGAGTAAAGCTCCCTCTACACCGTCCCAAACAAAAACTCCCAGGACAGGCACAGCACGGGGTTAGATACAGAGTAGAGCTCCCTCTACAACTGTCTCCATCAAACACTCCCAGGACAGGTACAGCATGGGGTTAGATACAGAGTAAAGCTCCCTCTACACTGTCCCTATCAAACACTCCCAGGACAGGTACAGCACGGGGTTACATACAGAGTAAAGCTCCCTCTACACTGTCCACATCAAAAGCACCCAGGACAGGTACAGCACGGGGTTAGATACAGAGTAAAGGTCCCTATACTTGGTCCCCATCAAAATCTCTGAGGACAGGTACAGCACAGTGTTTGATTCAGAGCATAGCTCACTCCACACTGCCTCCATGAAACACCCCCAGAACAGGTACAGCATGGGGTTTGATACAGAGTATAGCTCCCTCTAACCGTCCCAAACAAACACTCCCATGACAGGTACAGCACGGGGTTAGATACAGAGTAGAGCTCCCTCAACACTGTCCCCATCAAACATTACCAGGACAGGTACATCAAAGGGTTTGATTCAGAGCAAAGCTCCCTCCACACTGCCTCCATGTAACACTCCCAGGACAGATACAGCACAGGGTTAGATACAGAGTAGAGCTCCCTCTAAATTGTCCCCATCACACATTCCCAGAACAGGTACAGCATGGGGTGAGATACAGAGTAAAGCTCACTCCAAACTGCCTCCATGAAACATTCCCAGGACAGGTACAGCACGGGGTTAGATACAGAGTAAAGCTCGCACTACACTGTCCCCATCAAACACTCCCAGGACAGGTACAGCATGGGGTTAGATACAGAGTATAGCTCCCTCTACACTGTCCCCATCAAACACTCCCAGGACAGGAACAGCACGTGGTTACATACAGAGTAAAGCTCCCTCTACACTGTCCCCATCAAACACTCCCAGGACAGGTACAGCACGGGGTTAGATACAGAGTAAAGCTCCTTCTACACCGTCCCAAACAAAAACTCCCAGGACAGGCACAGCACGGGGTTAGACACAGAGTAGAGCTCCCTCTACAACTGTCTCCATCAAACACTCCCAGGACAGGTACAGCATGGGGTTAGATACAGAGTAAAGCTCCCCCTACAGTGTCCCCATCAAACACTCCCAGGACAGGTACATCACGGGGTTAGATACAGAATAAAGCTCCCTATACTTGGTCCCCATCAAACTCTCTCAGGACAGGTACATTACAGTGTTTGATTCAGAGCAAAGCTCACTCCACACTGCCTCCATGAAACACTCCCAGGACAGGTACAGAACGAGTTTAGATACAGAATAGAGCTCCTTCTACACTGCCGCCATGAAACACTCCCAGGACAGGTACAGCACGGGTTTAGATACAGAATAGAGCTCCCTCTACACTGTCCCCATCAAACACTCCCAGGACAGGTACAGCACGGGTTTAGATACAGAGTAAAGCTCACTCTGCACTGTCCACATCAAACGCTCCCAGGACAGGTCCATCACAGTGTTTGATTCAGAACAAAGCTCCCTCCACACTGCCTCCATGAAACACTCCCATGATAGGTACAGCACGGGGTTAGATACAGAGCAAAGATCCCTCTGCACCGTCCCAAACAAACACTCCCAGGACAGGTACAGCACGGGGTAGGATACAGAGTAGAACTACCTCGACACCGTCCCCATCAAACACTCCCAGGACAGGTACAGCACGGGGTTAGATACAGAGTAAAGCTCCCTCTACACCATCCCCATCAAACACTCCCACGACAGGTACATCACGGGGTTAGATACAGATTAGCGCCCCCTCTTCAATGTCCCCATTAAACATTACGAGGATAGGTACAGCATGGGTGAAGATACAGAGTAAAGCTCCCCCTACAGTGTCCCCATCAAACACTCCCAGGACAGGTACAGAACAGGGTGAGATACAGAGTAAAGTTCCCTCGACACTGTCCCAATCAAACACGCCCAGGACAGGTACATCACGAGGTTAGATACAGAGCAAAGCTCCCTATACTCGATCCTCATCAAACACTCTCAGGACAGGAATATCATAGTGTTTGATTCAGAGCATAGCTCACTCCACACTGCCTCCATGAAACACCCCCAGAACAGGTACAGCATGGGTTTAGAAACTGAGTAGAGCTCCCTCAACACTGTCCCCATCATACATTCCCAGGACAGGTACAGCGCGGGTTTAGATACAGAGTAGAGCTCCCTCAACACTGTCCCCATCAAACACTCCCAGGACAGGTACAGCACAGGGTAAGAAAGAGAGTAAAGCTCCCTCGACACTGTCCTCATTAAACACTCCCAGGACAGGTACAGCATGGGGTTAGATACAGAGTAAAGTTCCCTCTATATTGTCCCATTCAAACACTCCCAGGGCAGGTACAACACGCGGTTAGACAGGGAGCAAAGCTCGCGCTATACTGTCCCCATCAAACACACCCAGGACAGGTACATCACGGGTTTAGAAACAGAGTAAAGCTCCCTCTACACTGTCCCCATCAAAAACTCCCAGGACAGGTACAGCACGGGGTTAGATACAGAGTAAAGCTCCCTCTACACTGTCCCAATCAAACACTCCCAGGACAGGTACATCACGGGGTTAGATACAGAATAAAGCTCCCTATACTTGGTCCCCATCAAACTCTCTCAGGACAGTTACAGCACAGTGTTTGATTCAGAGCATAGCTCACTCCACCCTGCCTCCAGGAAACACTCCCAGAACAGGTACAGCATGGGTTTAGATACAGATTAGAGCTCCCTCAACACTGTCCCCATCAAACATTACCAGGACAGGTACAGCACGGTGTTAGATACAGAATAAAGCTACGTCTACTCTGTCCCCATCAAACACTCCCGGACCGGTACATCACAGGGTTTGATTCAGAGCAAAGCTCCCTCCAAACTGCCTCCATGTAACACTCCCAGGACAGATACAGCACACGGTTAGATACAGAGTAGAGCTCCCTCTAAATTGTCCCCATCACACATTCCCAGGACAGGTACAGCATGGGGTGAGATACAGAGTAAAGCTCACTCCAAACTGCCTCCATGAAACATTCCCAGGACAGGTACAGCACGGGGTTAGATACAGAGTAAAGCTCGCACTACACTGTCCCCATCAAACACTCCCAGGACAGGTACAGCATGGGGTTAGATACAGAGTATAGCTCCCTCTACACTGTCCCCATCAAACACTCCCAGGACAGGAACAGCACGTGGTTACATACAGAGTAAAGCTCCCTCTACACTGTCCCCATCAAACACTCCCAGGACAGGTACAGCACGGGGTTAGATACAGAGTAAAGCTCCCTCTACACCGTCCCAAACAAAAACTCCCAGGACAGGCACAGCACGGGGTTAGACACAGAGTAGAGCTCCCTCTACAACTGTCTCCATCAAACACTCCCAGGACAGGTACAGCATGGGGTTAGATACAGAGTAAAGCTCCCCCTACAGTGTCCCCATCAAACACTCCCAGGACAGGTACAGAACAGGGTTAGATACAGAGTAAAGCTCCCTCTACACTATCCCAATCAAACACGCCCAGGACAGGTACATCACGAGGTTAGATACAGAGCAAAGCTCCCTATACTCGATCCTCATCAAACACTCTCAGGACAGGAACATCATAGTGTTTGATTCAGAGCATAGCTCACTCCACACTGCCTCCATGAAACACCCCCAGAACAGGTACAGCATGAGTTTAGAAACTGAGTAGAGCTCCCTCAACACTGTCCCCATCATACATTCCCAGGACAGGTACAGCACGGGGTTAGATACAGAGAGCTCCCTCAACACTGTCCCCATCAAACACTCCCAGGACAGGTACAGCACAGGGTAAGAAAGAGAGTAAAGCTCCCTCTACACTGTACCCATTAAACACTCCCAGGACAGGTACAGCATGGGGTTAGATACAGAGTAAAGTTCCCTCTACATTGTCCCATTCAAACACTCCCAGGGCAGGTACAACACGCGGTTAGACAGGGAGCAAAGCTCGCGCTATACTGTCCCCATCAAACACACCCAGGACAGGTACATCACATTGTTTGATTCAGAGCAAAGCTCACTCAACACTGCCTCCATGAAACACCCCCAGAACAGGTACACCATGGGGATAGATACAGAGTAGAGTAAAGCTCCCTCTACACTGTTCCCATCAAACACGCCCAGGACAGGTACAGCACAGCGTTAGATACAGAGTAGAGCAGCCACTACACTGTCCAAATCAAACACTCCCACGACAGGTACATCACGGGGTTAGATTCAGAGCAAAGCTCCCTCCAAACTGCCTCCATGAAACATTCCTAGGACAGGTACAGCACGGGGTTAGATACAGAGTAGAGCTCCCGCTAAACTCTCCCAATCAAACATTCCGAGGACACGTACAGCACGGGGTTAGATACAGAGTAGAGCTCCCTCTAAGCTGTCCCCATCAAACACTCCCAGGACAGGTACATCACGGGGTTAGATACAGAGTAGAGCTCCCTCTAAGCTGTCCCTATCTCACATTCCCAGGACAGGGCAGCACGGGGTTAGATACAGAGTAAAGCTCCCTCTACACCGTCCCCATCAAACACTCCCACGACAGGAACATCACGGGGTTAGTTACAGATAACACCCCGTCTACAATGACCCCATCAAACATTACGAGGACAGGTACAGCACAGGTGAAGATACAGAGTAAAGCTCCCTGTACACTGTCCCCATCAAACACTCCCAGGACTGGTACAGCATGGGGTTAGCTACAGAGTAAAGCACCCTCTACAGTGTCCCCATCAAACACTCCCAGGACAGGTACAGCACGGAGTTAGATATAGAGTAAAGCTCCCTCTACTCTGTCCCCATCAAACACTCCCAGGACAGGTACAGCACGAGGTTAGAGACAGAGTAAAGCTCCCTCTACACTGTCCCCATCAAACACTCCCAGGACAGGAACATCACAGTGTTTGATTCAGAGAAAAGCTCCCTACACACTGCCTCCACGAAACACTCCCATGACAGGTACAGCACGGGGTCAGATACAGAGGGGAGCTCTCTCTGCACCGTCCCCATCAAACACTCCCAGTACAAGTACAGCACGGGTTTCGATACAGAGCAAAGCTCCCTCTACACCATCCCCATCAAACACTCCCACGACGGGTACATCACGGGGTTAGATACAGATTAGCGCCCCATCTTCAATGTCCCCACCAAACACTCCCAGGACAGGTACATCACGGTGTTAGATACAGAGTAAAGCTCCCTCTACACTGTCCCAATCAAACACTCCCAGGACAGGTACAGCACGGGGTTAGATACAGAGTAAAGCTCCCTCTACACAGTCCCAATCAAACACTCCCAGGACAGGTACATCACGGGGTTAGATACAGAATAAAGCTCCCTATACTTGGTCCCCATCAAACTCTCTCAGGACAGGTACATTACAGTGTTTGATTCAGAGCAAAGCTCACTCCACACTGCCTCCATGAAACACTCCCAGGACAGGTACAGAACGAGTTTAGATACAGAATAGAGCTCCTTCTACACTGCCGCCATGAAACACTCCCAGGACAGGTACAGCACGGGTTTAGATACAGAATAGAGCTCCCTCTACACTGTCCCCATCAAACACTCCCAGGACAGGTACAGCACGGGTTTAGATACAGAGTAAAGCTCACTCTGCACTGTCCACATCAAACGCTCCCAGGACAGGTCCATCACAGTGTTTGATTCAGAACAAAGCTCCCTCCACACTGCCTCCATGAAACACTCCCATGATAGGTACAGCACGGGGTTAGATACAGAGCAAAGATCCCTCTGCACCGTCCCAAACAAACACTCCCAGGACAGGTACAGCACGGGGTAGGATACAGAGTAGAACTACCTCGACACCGTCCCCATCAAACACTCCCAGGACAGGTACAGCACGGGGTTAGATACAGAGTAAAGCTCCCTCTACACCATCCCCATCAAACACTCCCACGACAGGTACATCACGGGGTTAGATACAGATTAGCGCCCCCTCTTCAATGTCCCCATTAAACATTACGAGGATAGGTACAGCATGGGTGAAGATACAGAGTAAAGCTCCCCCTACAGTGTCCCCATCAAACACTCCCAGGACAGGTACAGAACAGGGTGAGATACAGAGTAAAGTTCCCTCGACAACTGTCCCAATCAAACACACCCAGGACAGGTACATCACGAGGTTAGATACAGAGCAAAGCTCCCTATACTCGATCCTCATCAAACACTCTCAGGACAGGAATATCATAGTGTTTGATTCAGAGCATAGCTCACTCCACACTGCCTCCATGAAACACCCCCAGAACAGGTACAGCATGGGTTTAGAAACTGAGTAGAGCTCCCTCAACACTGTCCCCATCATACATTCCCAGGACAGGTACAGCACGGGTTTAGATACAGAGTAGAGCTCCCTCAACACTGTCCCCATCAAACACTCCCAGGACAGGTACAGCACAGGGTAAGAAAGAGAGTAAAGCTCCCTCGACACTGTCCCCATTAAACACTCCCAGGACAGGTACAGCATGGGGTTAGATACAGAGTAAAGTTCCCTCTACATTGTCCCATTCAAACACTCCCAGGGCAGGTACAACACGCGGTTAGACAGGGAGCAAAGCTCGCGCTATACTGTCCCCATCAAACACACCCAGGACAGGTACATCACGGGTTTAGAAACAGAGTAAAGCTCCCTCTACACTGTCCCCATCAAAAACTCCCAGGACAGGTACAGCACGGGGTTAGATACAGAGTAAAGCTCCCTCTACACTGTCCCCATCAAACACTCCCAGGACAGGTACAGCTCGTGGTTAGATACAGAGTAAAGCTCCCAACTACACTGTCCCCATCAAACACTCCCTGGACAGGTACCGCAAGGGATTAGATACAGACTAAAGCTCCCTCTACACTGTCCCCATCAAACACACCCAAGACAGGTGCAGCACGGAGTTAGATACAGAGTAAATCTCCCTCTACACTGTCCCCATCAAACACTCCCAGGACAGGTACAGCACGGGGTTAGATACAGAGTAATTCTCCTTCTACACTGTCACCATCAAACACTCCCAGGACAGATCAAGCACGGGATTAGATACAGAGTAAAGCACCCTCTGCACTGACCTGATCAAACATTCCCAGGAGAGACACAGCACGGAGTTAGATACAGAGTAAAGATCCCTCCTCATTGTCACAATCAAACACTCTCAGGACAGGGACAACACGGGGTTAGATACAGAGTAAAGCTCCCTCCACACTGTCACCATCAAACATTCCCAGGACAGGTACAGCACGGGGTTAGATACAGAGTAAAGCACCCTCTACACTGTCCCCATCAAACACTCCCAGGACAGGTACAGCACGGGGTTAGATACAGAGTAAAGCTCCCTCTACACTGTCCCCATCAAACACACCCAGGACAGGTACAGCACGGGGTTAGATACAGAGTAAAGCTCTCACTACACTGTTCCCATCAAACACTCCCAGGACAGGTACAGCACGAGGTTAGATACAGAGTAAAGCTCTCACTACACTGTTCCCATCAAACACTCCCAGGACAGGTACATCACAGGGGTAGATACAGAGTAAAGCTCTCACTACACTGACCCCATCAAAAAATCCCAACACAGGTACCGCAAGGGGTTAGATACAGTGTAAAGCTCCCTCTACACTGTCCCTATGAAACACTCCCAGGACAGGTAAAGCATGGGGTTAGATACAGAGTAAAGCTCCCTCTACACTGTCACCATTAAACACTCCCAGGACAGGTACAGCACGGGGTTAGATACAGAGTAAAGCTCCCTCTACACTGTCCCTATGAAACACTCCCAGGACAGGTAAAGCATGGGGTTAGATACAGAGTAAAGCTCCCTCCACACTGTCACCATTAAACACTCCCAGGACAGGTACAGCACGGGGTTAGATACAGAGTAAAGCTCCCTCCACACTGTCACCATTAAACACTCCCAGGACAGGTAAAGCATGGGGTTAGATACAGAGTAAAGCTCCCTCCACACTGTCACCATTAAACACTCCCAGGACAGGTAAAGCAAGGGGTGAGATACAGAGTAAAGCTCCCTGCAAACTGATCCAATGAAACGCTCCCAGGACAGGTAATGCACAGGGTTAGATACAGAGTAAATCTCCCTCTACACAGCATCCATCAAACCCTCCCAGGACAGGTACAGCACTGGGTTCGATACAGAGTAAAGCTCCTTATACACTGTCCCCATCAAACACTCCCAGGACAGGTCCAGCACGGGATTAGGTACAGAGTAAAGCTCTCTCTACACTGTCCCTAATAAACACTCCCAGGGGAGGACCATAACAGGGTGAGATATAGAGTAAAGCTCCCTCTACACTGTCCCCAGCAGACACTCTCAGGGGAGCAACATCATGGGTTTAGATACAGAGTAAAGCTCCATCTACTCTGTCCCCATCAAACACTCCCAGGACAGGTACAGCACGGGGTTAGATACAGAGTAAAGCTCCATCTACTCTGTCCCCATCAAACACTCCCAGGACAGGTACAGCATGGGGTTAGATACAGAGTAAAGCTCCCTCTACACTGTCCCCATCAAACACTCCCAGGACAGGTACAGCACGGGGTTATATACAGAGTAAAGCTCCCTCTACACTGTCCCCATCAAACACTCCCAGGACAGGTACAGCACGGGGTTAGATACAGAGTAAATCTCTAACTACACTGACCCCATCAAACACTCCTTGGACAGGTACAGCAACAGGTGAGATACAGAGTAAAGCTCCCTCGACACTGTCCCCGTCAAACACTCCCAGGACAGGTACAGCACGGGGTTAGATACAGAGTAAAGCTCCCCCTACAACGTCCCCATCAACACGCCCAGGACAAGTAAAACACGGGGTTAGATACAGAGTAAATCTGCCTCTCCACTGTCCCCATCAAACACTCCCAGGACAGGTAAAGCATGGGGTTAGATACAGAGTAAAGCTCCCTCTACACTGTCACCATTAAACACTCCCAGGACAGGTACAGCACGGGGTTAGATACAGAGTAAAGCTCCCTCTACACTGTCCCTATGAAACACTCCCAGCACAGGTAAAGCATGGGGTTAGATATAGAGTAAAGCTCCCTCCACACTGTCACCATTAAACACTCCCAGGACAGGTACAGCACGGGGTTAGATACAGAGTAAAGCTCCCTCCACACTGTCACCATTAAACACTCCCAGGACACGTAAAGCATGGGGTTAGATACAGAGTAAAGCTCCCTCCACACTGTCACCATTAAACACTCCCAGGACAGGTAAAGCAAGGGGTGAGATACAGAGTAAAG
Source organism: Isurus oxyrinchus (assembly GCA_026770705.1). Taxonomy (NCBI): domain Eukaryota; kingdom Metazoa; phylum Chordata; class Chondrichthyes; order Lamniformes; family Lamnidae; genus Isurus; species Isurus oxyrinchus. The sequence goes on along the minus strand of JANJGN010000465.1, from coordinate 212,705 downwards.
CTCCCTGCAAACTGATCCAATGAAACGCTCCCAGGACAGGTAATGCACAGGGTTAGATACAGAGTAAATCTCCCTCTACACAGCATCCATCAAACCCTCCCAGGACAGGTACAGCACTGGGTTCGATACAGAGTAAAGCTCCTTCTACACTGTCCCCATCAAACACTCCCAGGACAGGTCCAGCACGGGATTAGGTACAGAGTAAAGCTCTCTCTACACTGTCCCTAATAAACACTCCCAGGGGAGGACCATAACAGGGTGAGATATAGAGTAAAGCTCCCTCTACACTGTCCCCAGCAGACACTCTCAGGGGAGCAACATCATGGGTTTAGATACAGAGTAAAGCTCCATCTACTCTGTCCCCATCAAACACTCCCAGGACAGGTACAGCACGGGGTTAGATACAGAGTAAAGCTCCAACTACTCTGTCCCCATCAAACACTCCCAGGACAGGTACAGCATGGGGTTAGATACAGAGTAAAGCTCCCTCTACACTGTCCCCATCAAACACTCCCAGGACAGGTACAGCACGGGGTTATATACAGAGTAAAGCTCCCTCTACACTGTCCCCATCAAACACTCCCAGGACAGGTACAGCACGGGGTTAGATACAGAGTAAATCTCTAACTACACTGACCCCATCAAACACTCCTTGGACAGGTACAGCAACAGGTGAGATACAGAGTAAAGCTCCCTTGACACTGTCCCCGTCAAACACTCCCAGGACAGGTACAGCACGGGGTTAGATACAGAGTAAAGCTCCCCCTACAACGTCCCCATCAACACGCCCAGGACAAGTAAAACACGGGGTTAGATACAGAGTAAATCTGCCTCTCCACTGTTCCCATCAAACACTCCCAGGACAGGTACAGCACGGGGTTAGATACAGAGTAAAGCTCCCTCTACACTGTCCCCATCAAACACTCCCAGGACAGGTACAGCACGGGGTTAGATACAGAGTAAAGCTCCATCTACACTGTCCCCATCAAACACTCTCAGGACAGGTACAGCACGGGGTTAGATACAGAGTAAAGCTCCCTCTGCACCGTGCCCATCAAACACTCCCAGGGCAGGTACAGCATGGGGTTAGATACAGAGCAAAGCTCCCTGCAATCTGATCCCATGTAACGGTCCCAGGACACTTATAGCATGGGATTAGATACAGAGTAAAGCTTCCTCTACACTGTCCCCATCAAACACACACAGGACAGGTAATGCACGGGATTAGATACAGAGTAAATTTCTCTCTACACTGACCACATCAAACACTCCCAGGACAGGTACCGCAAGGAGTTAGATACAGAGTAAAGCTCCCTCTACACTGTCACAATCAAACACTCCCAGGACAGGTAACACACGGGGTTAGATACAGTGTAAAGGTCCCCCTACACCGTCCCCATCAACCATTCCCAGGACAGGTACAGCACGGGATTAAATACAGACTAAAGCTCCCTCTACAGTGTCCCCATCAAACACTCCCAGGACAGGTACAGCATGGGGTTAAATACAGAGTAAAGCTCCATCTACACTGTCCCCATCAAACACTCCCAGGACAGGTACAGCATGGTGTTAGAAACAGAGTATAGCTCCCACTATAGTGTCCCCATGAAACACTCCTTGGACAGGTACAGCAGAGGATTAGATACAGAGAATAGGTCCCTCTACACTGTCCCCATCAAACACTCCCAGGACAGGTACAGCACGGGGTTAGATACAGAGTAAAGCTCCATCTACACTGTCCCCATCAAACACTCCCAGGACAGGTACAGCACGGGGTTAGATACAGAGTAAAGCTCCCTCTGCACCGTGCCCATCAAACACTCCCAGGGCAGGTACAGCATGGGGTTAGATACAGAGCAAAGCTCCCTGCAATCTGATCCCATGTAACGGTCCCAGGACACTTATAGCATGGGATTAGATACAGAGTAAAGCTCCCTCTACACCGTCCCCATCAAACACTCCCAGGACAGGTACAGCACGTGGTTAGATACAGAGTAAAGCTCCTTCTACACTGTACCATCAAACACTCTCAGGAGAGATACAGCACGGGATTAGATACAGAGTAAAGCTCCCTCTACACTGTCCCCATCAAACACACCCAAGACAGGTACAGCACGTGGTTAGATACAGAGTAAAGCTCCCTCTACACTGTCCCCATCAAACACTCACAGGACAGGTTGAGCACGGTGTTAGATACAGAGTAAAGCTCCCGTCTAACTGATCCCATCAAACACTCTCAGGACAGGTACAGCACGGGGTTAGATACAGAGTAAATCTCCCTCTACACTGTCCCCATCAAACACTCACAGGACAGGTACAGCACGGGGTTAGATATAGAGTAAAGCCCCCTCTACATCGTCCCCATCAAACACTCCCAGGACAGGTACAGCTCGTGGTTAGATACAGAGTAAAGCTCCCTCTACACTGTCCCCATCAAACACTCCCTGGACAGGTACCGCAAGGGATTAGATACAGACTAAAGCTCCCTCTACACTGTCCCCATCAAACACACCCAAGACAGGTGCAGCACGGAGTTAGATACAGAGTAAATCTCCCTCTACACTGTCCCCATCAAACACTCACAGGACAGGTACAGCACGGGGTTAGATACAGAGTAAATCTCCTTCTACACTGTCACCATCAAACACTCCCAGGACAGATCAAGCACGGGATTAGATACAGAGTAAAGCACCCTCTGCACTGACCTGATCAAACATTCCCAGGAGAGACACAGCACGGAGTTAGATACAGAGTAAAGATCCCTCCTCATTGTCACAATCAAACATTCTCAGGACAGGGACAACACGGGGCTAGATACAGAGTAATGCTCACACTACAACTCCCCCATCAACCACTCCCAGGGCAGGTCCAGCAAGGGGTAAGATAGAGTGTAAATATCCATCGACACTGTCCCCTTCCAACACTCCCAGGACAGGTAAAGCACGAGGTTAGATACAGAGTAAAGCTCCCTCCACACTGTCACCATCAAACATTCCCAGGACAGGTACAGCACGGGGTTAGATACAGAGTAAAGCACCCTCTACACTGTCCCCATCAAACACTCCCAGGACAGGTACAGCACGGGGTTAGATACAGAGTAAAGCTCCCTCTACACCGTCCCCATCAAACACTCCCAGGACAGGTACAGCACGGGGTTAGATACAGAGTAAAGCTCTCACTACACTGTTCCCATCAAACACTCCCAGGACAGGTACAGCACGGGGTTAGATACAGAGTAAAGCTCTCACTACACTGTTCCCATCAAACACTCCCAGGACAGGTACATCACAGGGGTAGATACAGAGTAAAGCTCTCACTACACTGACCCCATCAAACAATCCCAACACAGGTACCGCAAGGGGTTAGATACACTGTAAAGCTCCCTCTACACTGTCCCTATGAAACACTCCCAGGACAGGTAAAGCATGGGGTTAGATACAGAGTAAAGCTCCCTCTACAGTGTCACCATTAAACACTCCCAGGACAGGTACAGCACGGGGTTAGATACAGAGTAAAGCTCCCTCTACACTGTCCCTATGAAACACTCCCAGGACAGGTAAAGCATGGGGTTAGATACAGAGTAAAGCTCCCTCCACACTGTCACCATTAAACACTCCCAGGACAGGTACAGCACGGGGTTAGATACAGAGTAAAGCTCCCTCCACACTGTCACCATTAAACACTCCCAGGACAGGTAAAGCATGGGGTTAGATACAGAGTAAAGCTCCCTCCACACTGTCACCATTAAACACTCCCAGGACAGGTAAAGCAAGGGGTGAGATACAGAGTAAAGCTCCCTGCAAACTGATCCAATGAAACGCTCCCAGGACAGGTAATGCACAGGGTTAGATACAGAGTAAATCTCCCTCTACACAGCATCCATCAAACCCTCCCAGGACAGGTACAGCACTGGGTTCGATACAGAGTAAAGCTCCTTCTACACTGTCCCCATCAAACACTCCCAGGACAGGTCCAGCACGGGATTAGGTACAGAGTAAAGCTCTCTCTACACTGTCCCTAATAAACACTCCCAGGGGAGGACCATAACAGGGTGAGATATAGAGTAAAGCTCCCTCTACACTGTCCCCAGCAGATACTTTCAGGGGAGCAACATCATGGGTTTAGATACAGAGTAAATCTCCATCTACTCTGTCCCCATCAAACACTCCCAGGACAGGTACAGCACGGGGTTAGATACAGAGTAAAGCTCCATCTACTCTGTCCCCATCAAACACTCCCAGGACAGGTACAGCATGGGGTTAGATACAGAGTAAAGCTCCCTCTACACTGTCCCCATCAAACACTCCCAGGACAGGTACAGCACGGGGTTATATACAGAGTAAAGCTCCCTCTACACTGTCCCCATCAAACACTCCCAGGACAGGTACAGCACGGGGTTAGATACAGAGTAAATCTCTAACTACACTGACCCCATCAAACACTCCTTGGACAGGTACAGCAACAGGTGAGATACAGAGTAAAGCTCCCTCGACACTGTCCCCGTCAAACACTCCCAGGACAGGTACAGCACGGGGTTAGGTACAGAGTAAAGCTCCCCCTACAACGTCCCCATCAACACGCCCAGGACAAGTAAAACACGGGGTTAGATACAGAGTAAATCTGCCTCTCCACTGTCCCCATCAAACACTCCCAGGACAGGTACAGCACGGGGTTAGATACAGAGTAAAGCTCCCTCTACACTGTCCCCATCAAACACTCTCAGGACAGGTACAGCACGGGGTTAGATACAGAGTAAAGCTCCCTCTGCACCGTGCCCATCAAACACTCCCAGGGCAGGTACAGCATGGGGTTAGATACAGAGCAAAGCTCCCTGCAATCTGATCCCATGTAACGGTCCCAGGACACTTATAGCATGGGATTAGATACAGAGTAAAGCTTCCTCTACACTGTCCCCATCAAACACACACAGGACAGGTAATGCACGGGATTAGATACAGAGTAAATTTCTCTCTACACTGACCACATCAAACACTCCCAGGACAGGTACCGCAAGGAGTTAGATACAGAGTAAAGCTCCCTCTACACTGTCACAATCAAACACTCCCAGGACAGGTAACACATGGGGTTAGATACAGTGTAAAGGTCCCCCTACACCGTCCCCATCAACCATTCCCAGGACAGATACAGCACGGGATTAAATACAGACTAAAGCTCCCTCTACAGTGTCCCCATCAAACACTCCCAGGACAGGTACAGCATGGTGTTAGAAACAGAGTATAGCTCCCACTATAGTGTCCCCATGAAACACTCCTTGGACAGGTACAGCAGAGGGTTAGATACAGAGAATAGGTCCCTCTACACTGTCCCCATCAAACACTCCCAGGACAGATACAGCACGGGATTAGATACAGAGTAAAGCTCCCACTACACTGTCCCCATCAAACACTCCCAGGACAGGTACATCACGGGGTTAGATACAGAGTAAAGCTCCCTCTACATTGTCCCCATCAAACAGTCCCAGGACAGGTACAGCACGGGGTTAGATAGAGAGTAAAGCTCCCTCTGCACTGTCCCCATCAAACACTCCCAGGACAGGTACAACACGGGGTGAGATACAGAGGAAAGCTCCCTCTACACTGTCACAATCAAACACTCCCAGGACAGGTAACACACGGGGTTAGATACAGAGTAAAGCTAACTCTACACTGTCCCCATCAAACACTTTCAGGACAGGTACAGCACGGGGTTAGATACAGAGTAAAGCTCCCTCTACACTGTCCCCATCAAACACTCCCAGGACAGGTACAGCACGGGGTTAGATACACAGAAAAGCTCCCTCTACACCGTCCCCATCAACCACTCCCAGGACAGGTCCAGCACGGGATTAAATACAGACTAAAGCTCCCTCTACAGTGTCCTCATCAAACACTCCCAGGACAGGTACAGCACAGGGTTAGATACAGGGTAATGCCCCATCGACACTGTGCACATCAAACACTCCCTGGACAGGTACAGCATGGGGTTAAATACAGAGTAAAGCTCCCTCTACACTGTCCCCAACAAACACTCCCAGGACAGGTCCAGCACGGGATTAGATACAGAGTAAAGCTCCCTCTACACTCTCCCCATCAAACTCTCCCAGGACAGGCACAGCACGGGATTAGAGTCAGAGTAAAGCTCCCTCGCACGGTCACCATCAAACACTCCCAGGACAGGTACATCAACAAGGTTTGATTCAGAGTAAAGCTCCCTCTGCACTGTCCCTAATAAAAACTCACAGGGGAGGAACATAACAGGGATAGGTCCACAGTAAAGCTCTCTGTACACTGACCCCATCAAACACTCCCAGGACAGGTACAGTAACGGTTTAGATACAGAGTAAAGCTCCTTCTACACTGCCCCCATCAAACAATCACAGGACAGGTAGAGCACGGGGTGAGATACAGAGTAATTCTCCCTCTGGCCTGTCCCCATCAAACACTCCCAGGACAGATCAAGCATGGGATTAGATATAGACTAAAGCTCCCTCTACACTGTCCCCATCAAACAATCCCAGGACAGGTACAGCACGGAGTTAGATACAGAGTAAAGCTCCCACTACACTATCCCCATAAAACACTCCCAGGACAGGTACAACACGGGGTTAGATACAGAGTAAAGCTCCCTCTACACTGTCCCCATCAAACACTCCCAGGACAGGTACAGCCTGGGATTAGTTACAGAGTAAAGCTCCCACCACATTGTCCCCATCAAACACTCCCAGGACAGATCAAGCACAGGATTAGATACAGAGTAAAGCTTCCTCTACACTGTCCCCATCAAACCCTCCCAGGACAGGTACAGCACGGAGTTAGATACAGAGTAAATTTCCCTCTACACTGTCCCCATAAAACAGTCCCGGACAGGTACAGCACGGTATTAGATACAGAGTAAGGATCCCTCTGCACTCTCCCCATCAAACTCACCCAGGACAGTTACAGCCCGGGTTAAGATACAGAGTAAAGCTCCTTGTAAACTGATCCCATCAAGTACTCCCAGGACAGGTAAAGCACGGGGTTATATACAGAGTAATTCTCCCTCTACCCTGCCTCCATCAAACACTCCCTGGACAGGTACAGCAAGGGGTTAGATACAGAGTAAAGCTGCCTCTACACTGTCCCCATCAAACGTTCCCAGGACAGGAACAGCACGGGGTTAGATACAGAGTAAAGCGCCCTTTACACTGTCTGCATCAAACACTCCCAGGACAGGTACAGCACGGGCTTAGAAACAAAGTAAAGCTCCCTATACACTGTCCCCATCAAACACTCCCAGGACAGGAACAGCACGGGACTAGATACAGAGTAAAGCTCCCTCCAAACTGTCCGCAGCAAACACTCCCAGGACAGGTACAGCACGGAGTTAGATACAGAGTAAAGCTCCATCTACACTGTCCCCATCAAACACTCCCAGGACAGGTACAGCACGGGGTTAGATACAGAGCATATCTCCCACTATAGTGTCCCCATGAAACACTCCTTGGACAGGTACAGCAGAGGGTTAGATACAGAGAAAAGGTCCCTCTACACTGTCACCATCAAACACTCCTAGGACAGATCAAGCACGGGATTAGATACAGAGTAAAGCTCCCACTACAATGACCCGATCAAACACTCCCAGGGCAGGTACAGCACGGGGTTAGATACAGAGTAAAGCTGCCTCTACACTGTCCCCAACAAACACTCCCAGGACAGATACAGCACGGGGTTAGATACAGAGTAAATTTCCCTCTACACTGTCCCCATCAAACTCACCCGGGACAGTTACAGCACGGGGTTAGATACAGAGTAAAGCTCCCTCTACACTGTCCCCATCAAACACTCCCTGGACAGGTACAGCACGTGATTAGATACAAAGTAAAGCTCCCTCTACAATGTCCCCATCAAACACTCACAGGACAGGTACAGCATGGGGTTAGATACAGAGTAAATCTCCCTCTACACTGACCCCATCAAACACTCCCAGGACAGGTACAGCACGGGGTTAGATACAGAGTAAAGCTCCCTCTGCACTGTCCCCATCAAACACTCCCAGGACAGGTACAGCACGGGGTTAGATACAGAGTAAAGCTCCCTCTGCACTGTCCCCATCAAACACTCCCAGGACAGGTACAGCACGGGGTTAGATACAGAGTAAATCTCCCTCTACACTGACCCCATCAAACACTCCCAGGACAGGTACAGCACGGGGTTAGATACAGAGTAAAGCTCCCTCTACACTGTCCCCATCAAACACTCCCTGGACAGGTACAGCACGGGATTAGATACAGAGTAAAGCTCCCTCTACACTGTCCACATCAAACACTCCCAGGATAGGAACAGCACGGGGTTAGATACAGAGTAAAGCTCCCTCTACACTGTCCACCTCAAACACTCCCAGGACAGGTACATCACAGGGTTTGATTCAGAATAAAGCTCCCCCTAAAATGTCACAATCAAACACTCCCTGGACAGGTAGAGCACAGGGTTAGGTACAGGGTAAGCTCCCACTACACCGTCCCCATCAACCACTCCCAGGACAGGTCCAGCATGGGATTAAATACAGAGTAAAGCTCCCTCTCCACTGACCCCATCAAACTCACCCAGGACAGGCCCAGCACGGGGTTAGATACAGAGTAAAGCTCCCTGCAAACTGATCCCATCAAATACTCCCAGGAGAGGTAAAGTACGGGTTTAGATACAGATTTAAACTCCTTCTACACAGTCCCCATCAAACACACCCAAGACAGGTACAGCACGGGGTTAGATACAGAGTAAAGCGCCCTCTACAGTGTCCCCATCAAACACTCCCAGGACCGATAGAGCATGGGGTTAGATACAGAGTAAAGCTCCCTCTACACTCTCCCCAACAAACACTCCCAGGACAGGTACAGCACAGGGTTTGATTAAGAGTAAATATCCCTCTAAACCGTCCCCATCAAATATTCCCAGGAAAGCTACAGCACAGGGTTAGATACAGAGTAAATCTCCCTTTACACTGTCCCCATCAAACACTCCCAGGGCTTGTTCAGTACAGGATTAGGTATAGAGTAAAGCTCACTCTACACTGTCACCATCAAACATTCCAGGTCAGGTACAGCAAGGGTTTTGATACAGAGTAAAGCTGCCTCTAAACTGTCCCCATCAAACACTCCCAGGACAGGTACATCACAGGGCTGGTAGCTGAGTCAAGCCTCCTCTGTATCTAACCCCTTGCTGTATCTCTCCTGGGAGTGTTTGATATTGACAACGTTGGGGGAGCTTAACTCTGTATCTTACCCATGCTCTAGCTGTCCTGGGAGTGTTTGAAGGGGACAGTCTAGAGGCCACTTTTCTCTGTATCTAATCCTGTACTGTACCTGGCATTGGAGTGTTTCATGGAGACAGTGTGGATGGAGCTTTACTCTATATCTTAAACCGTGATGTACCTGTCCTGGGTGTGTTTGATGGGGACAGTGTAAAGGGAGCTTTACTCTATATCTTAAACCGTGCAGCACCTGTCCTGGGTGTGTTTGATGGGGACAGTGTAAAGGGAGCTTTACTCTATATCTTAAACCGTGCTGCACCTATCCTGGGAGTGTTTGATGGGGTCAGTGTAATGGGAGCTTTACTCTGTATCTAACTCCGTGCTATGGCTGTCCTGGGAGTGTTTGACAGGGTCAGTGTAGAGGGAGCTTTACTCTATATCTAACCCCGTGCTGTACCTGTTCTGGGAGTGTTTGATGGGGACAGTTTAGAGGGAGATTTACTCTGTATCTAACCCCGTGCTGTACCTGTCCTGGGAGTGTTTGATTGCAATAGTATGGATGGAGCTTTACTCTGTATCTAACCCCGTGCTGTAACTGTACTGAGAGTGTTTGATTGGGATATTGTAGAGAGAGCTTTACACTGTATCTAACCCCGTGATGTCCCTGGACTGGGAGTGTTTGATGGGGACAATGTAGAGTGAGCTTTACTCTGTATCTAATCCCGTGCTGTACCTTTCCTGGCAGTGCTTGACAGGGATCGTGTAGAGGGAGATTTACTCTGTATCTAACCCCGTGCTGTCCCTGGACTGGGAGTATTTGGTGGGAACAGTGTAGAGAAGGCTTTATTCAGCAACCAACCCTGTGCTGTACCTGTCCAGGGAGTGTTTGATGGGGTCAGTGTAGAGGGAGCTTTACCCTGTATCTAACCCCGTGCTGTACCTGTCCTGGGAGTGTTTGATGGGGTCAGTGTAGAGGGAGCTTTGCTCAGTATCTTACCCTCTGCTGTACCTGTCCTGGGAGTGTTCTATGGGGTCAGTGTAGAGGGAGCTTTACTCTGTATCGAATCCCGTGCTGCATCTCTCCTGGGAGTGTTTGATGGTACAGTGTAGGGGGAGCTTTACTCTGTATCTAACCCCGTGCTGTACCTGTCCTGGGAGTGTTTGATAGGGTCAGTGTACAGGGAGATTTACTCTTTATGTAATCCCGTGCTGTACCTATCCTGGGAGTGTTTGATGGGGACAGTGTAGAGGGAGCTTTACTCTGTATCTAACCCCGTGCTGTACCTGTCCTGGGAGTGTTTGATGGGGAGTGTAGAGGGTTCTTTACTCTGTATCTAACCCTGTGCTGTACCTGCCCTGGGAGTCTCTGATGGGGACAGTCTAGAGGCCGCTTTTCTCTGTATCTAAGCTTGTACTGCATCTGTCATTGGAGTGTTTCATGGAGACAGTGTGGAGGGAGCTTTACTCTGAATCATAACCTGTGATGTACCTGTCCTGGGAGTGTTTGATGGGGTCAGTGTCGGGGGAGCTTTACTCTGTACCTAACCCCGTTCTGTACCTGCCCTGTGAGTGTTCGATGGGGACGGTGTAGAGTGAGCATGACTCTGTATCTAATCCCGTACTGAACAAACCCTAGGAATGTTTGATGGGGACAGTGTGGAGGGAGATTTACTCAGTGTCTAACCTCGTGCTGTACCTTTCCTGGGTGTCTCTGATGGGGACAGCATAGTGGGAGCTTTACCCTGTATCGAACCCCGTGCTGCACCTGTCCTGGGAGGGTTTGATGGGGACAGTGTAGAGGGAGCTTTACCCTGTATCTAACTCTGTGCTGTACCTTTCCTGGGAATGTTTCATGGTGACAGTGTAGAGGGAGCTTTACTCTGTATCTAACCCCGTGCTGCACTAGCCCTGGGAGTGTTTGATGAGGACAGTCTAGAGCGTGCTTTTCTCTGGATCTAAGCCTGTACTGTATCTGTCATGGGAGTGTTTGATGAGGACAGTGTGGAGGGAGCTTTACTCTGTATATAATCCCATGCTGTACCTATCCTGGGATTGTTTGATGTTGACAGTGTAGAGAGATCGTTACTCAGCATCTAATAACGTACTGAACAAGCGCTAGGAGTATTTGAAGGGGCAATGTAGAGGGAGCTTTACACTGTATCTAATCCCATACTGATCAATCCCTAGGAGTGTTTGATGGGGTCAGTGTAGTTTGAGCTTTACTCTGTATCTAACAACGTCCTGTACCTGTCCTTGGAGTGTTTGATGGGGATAGTATAGCGGGAGCTTAACGCTGTATCTAACCCCGTGCTGTACCTGTCCTGGGAGTGTTCTATGGGGTCAGTGTAGGGGGAGCTTAAATATGTATCTTAACGTGCTGTAGTTGTCCTGGGAGTGTTTGATGGGGACAGCTTAGAGGGAGCATTACTCTGTATCTAACCCCATGCTGTATCTCTCCTGGGAGTGTTTGATGGTACAGTGTAGTGGGAGCTTTATAATTTTTCTAACCCCGTGCTGTCCCTATCCTGGGAGTGTTTGATGGTGACAGTGTAGTGGGAGCTTTACTCTGTATCTAATAACGTAATGAACAATGTTCTGTTGAAGGGTCATGAGGACTCGAAACGTCAACTCTTTTCTTCTCCGCCGATGCTGCCAGACCTGCTGAGTTTTTCCAGGTAATTCTGTTTTTGTTTTGGACTTCCAGCATCCGCAGTTTTTTTGCTTTGAAGCGCTAGGAGTGTTTGATGGGGACAGTGTGGTGGGAGCTTTACTCTGTATCTAACCCCGTGCTGTACCTGTCCTGGGAGTGTTTGATGGGGACAGTGTAGAGGGAGCTTTACTCTGTATCTAACCCCGTGCTGTACCTGTCCTGGGAGTGTTTGATGGGGACTGTGTAGAGGGAGCTTTACTCTGTATCTAACACCGTGCTGCACTTGCCCTGAGAGTGTTTGATGGGCATGGTCTGCAGGCCGTTTTTCTCTGTATCTAAGTCTGTACTGTGTCTGTTATTGGAGTGTTTCATGGAGACAGTGTGTAGAGAGCCTTACTCTGAATCATAACCTGTGATGTACCTGTCCTGGGAGTGTTTGATAGGGACAGTGTTTGGTGGAGAGTAAAGCAGGTACAGCACGAGGTTAGATACAGAGTAAAGCTCCCTCTACACTGTCCCCATCAAACACTCCCAGGACAGGTACAGCACGAGGTTAGATACAGAGTAAAGCTCCCTCTACACTGTCCCCAACAAACACTCCCAGGACAGGTACAGCACGGGGTTAGATACAGAGTAAAGCTCCCTCTACATCGTCCCCATCAAACACTCCCAGGACAGGTTCAGCACAGGGATAGATACAGAGTAAAGCTCCCACTACACTGTCCCCATCAAACACTCCCAGGACAGGTACAGCACAGGGTTAGATACAGAGTAAAGCTCCCTCTACACCGTCCCCATCAAACACTCCCAGGACAGGTACAGCACGAGGTTAGATACAGAGTAAAGCTCCCTCTACACTGTCCCCATCAAACACTCCCAGGACAGGTACAGCACGGGGTTAGATACAGAGTAAAGCTCCCTCTACACTGTCCCCATCAAACACTCCCAGGACAGGTACAGCACGAGGTTAGATACAGAGCAAAGCTCCCTCTACACTGTCCCCAACAAACACTCCCAGGACAGGTACAGCACGGGGTTAGATACAGAGTAAAGCTCCCTCTACATCGTCCCCATCAAACACTCCCAGGACAGGTTCAGCACAGGGATAGATACAGAGTAAAGCTCCCACTACACTGTCCCCATCAAACACTCCCAGGACAGGTACAGCACAGGGTTAGATACAGAGTAAAGCTCCCTCTACACCGTCCCCATCAAACACTCCCAGGACAGGTACAGCACGGGGTTAGATACAGAGTAAACTCCCTCTACACTGTCCCCATCAAACACTCCCAGGACAGGTACAGCACGAGGTTAGATACAGAGCAAAGCTCCCTCTACACTGTCCCCAACAAACACTCCCAGGACAGGTACAGCACGGGATTAGATACAGAGTAAAGCTCCCTCTACATCGTCCCCATCAAACACTCCCAGGACAGGTTCAGCACAGGGATAGATACAGAGTAAAGCTCCCACTACACTGTCCCCATCAAACACTCCCAGGACAGGTACAGCACAGGGTTAGATACAGAGTGAAGCTCCCTCTACACCGTCCCCATCAAACACTCCCAGGACAGGTACAGCACGAGGTTAGATACAGAGTAAAGCTCCCTCTACACTGTCCCCATCAAACACTCCCAGGACAGGTACAGCACGGTGTTAGATACAGAGTAAAGCTCCCTCTACACTGTCCCCATCAAACACTCCCAGGACAGGTACAGCACGAGGTTAGATACAGAGCAAAGCTCCCTCTACACTGTCCCCAACAAACACTCCCAGGACAGGTACAGCACGGGGTTAGATACAGAGTAAAGCTCCCTCTACATCGTCCCCATCAAACACTCCCAGTACAGGTTCAGCACAGGGATAGATACAGAGTAAAGCTCCCACTACACTGTCCCCATCAAACACTCCCAGGACAGGTACAGCACAGGGTTAGATACAGAGTAAAGCTCCCTCTACACCGTCCCCATCAAACACTCCCAGGACAGGTACAGCACGGGGTTAGATACAGAGTAAAGCTCCCTCTACACTGTCCCCATCAAACACTCCCAGGACAGGTACAGCACGAGGTTAGATACAGAGCAAAGCTCCCTCTACACTGTCCCCAACAAACACTCCCAGGACAGGTACAGCACGGGGTTAGATACAGAGTAAAGCTCCCTCTACATCGTCCCCATCAAACACTCCCAGGACAGGTTCAGCACAGGGATAGATACAGAGTAAAGCTCCCACTACACTGTCCCCATCAAACACTCCCAGGACAGGTACAGCACAGGGTTAGATACAGAGTAAAGCTCCCTCTACACCGTCCCCATCAAACACTCCCAGGACAGGTACAGCACGGGGTTAGATACAGAGTAAACTCCCTCTACACTGTCCCCATCAAACACTCCCAGGACAGGTACAGCACGAGGTTAGATACAGAGCAAAGCTCCCTCTACACTGTCCCCAACAAACACTCCCAGGACAGGTACAGCACGGGATTAGATACAGAGTAAAGCTCCCTCTACATCGTCCCCATCAAACACTCCCAGGACAGGTTCAGCACAGGGATAGATACAGAGTAAAGCTCCCACTACACTGTCCCCATCAAACACTCCCAGGACAGGTACAGCACAGGGTTAGATACAGAGTAAAGCTCCCTCTACACCGTCCCCATCAAACACTCCCAGGACAGGTACAGCACGAGGTTAGATACAGAGTAAAGCTCCCTCTACACTGTCCCCATCAAACACTCCCAGGACAGGTACAGCACGGTGTTAGATACAGAGTAAAGCTCCCTCTACACTGTCCCCATCAAACACTCCCAGGACAGGTACAGCACGAGGTTAGATACAGAGCAAAGCTCCCTCTACACTGTCCCCAACAAACACTCCCAGGACAGGTACAGCACGGGGTTAGATACAGAGTAAAGCTCCCTCTACATCGTCCCCATCAAACACTCCCAGTACAGGTTCAGCACAGGGATAGATACAGAGTAAAGCTCCCACTACACTGTCCCCATCAAACACTCCCAGGACAGGTACAGCACAGGGTTAGATACAGAGTAAAGCTCCCTCTACACCGTCCCCATCAAACACTCCCAGGACAGGTACAGCACGGGGTTAGATACAGAGTAAACTCCCTCTACACTGTCCCCATCAAACACTCCCAGGACAGGTACAGCACGGGGTTAGATACAGAGTAAACTCCCTCTACACTGTCCCCATCAAACACTCCCAGGACAGGTACAGCACAGGGTTAGATACAGAGTAGATCTCCCTCTACAGTGTCCCCATCAAACACTCCCAGGACAGGTACAGCACTGGGTTAGATACAGAATACAGCTGCCTCTACACTGTCCCCAACAAACACTCCCAGGACAGCTACAGCACGGGGTTAGATACAGAGTAAAGCTCCTTCTACACAGTCCCAAATCAAACACTCCCAGGACAGGTACAGCACGAGGTTAGATACAGAGTAAAGCTCCCTCTACAGTGTCCCCATCAAACACTTCCAGGACAGGTACAGCACGGGGTTAGATACAGAATAGAGCTGGCTCTACACTGTCCCCATCAAACACTCCCAAGACAGGTACAGCACGGGGTTAGATACAGAGTAAAGCTCCCTCTGCACTGTCCCCATCAAACACTCCCAGGACAGGTACAGCACGGGGTTAGATACAGAGTAGAGCTCCCTCTACACTGTCCCCATCAAATACTCCCAGGACAGGTACAGCACGGGGTTAGATACAGAGTAGAGCTGCCTCTACACTGTCCCCATCAAACACTCGCAGGACAGGTACAGCACGGGGTTGGTTACAGAATAGCGCTGCTTCTACACTGTCCCCATCAAACACTCCCAGGACAGCTACAGCACGGGGTTAGATACAGAATAGAGCTGCCTCTACACTGTCCCCATCAAACACTCCCAGGACAGGTACAGCACGGGGTTAGATACAGAGTAAAACTCCCTCTATAATGTCCCCATCAAACTCTCCCAGGGCAGGTGCACCATGGGGTTAGATACAGAGTAAAACTCCCTCTATAATGTGCCCATCAAACTCTCCCAGGGCAGGTGCACCATGGGGTTAGATATAGAGTAAAGCTCCCTCTACACTGCCTCCATGAAACACTCCCAGAATAGGTACAGCACGGGGTTAGATACAGAGTAAAGCTACCACTACACTGACCCCATCAAACACTCACAGGACAGGTACATCACAGTGTTTGATTCAGAGCAAAGCTAAGTCCAAACTGCCTCCATGAAACACTCCCAGGACAGGTTCAGCACAGGGTTAGATACAGAATACAGCTGCCTCTACACTGTCCCCATCAAACACTCCCAGGACAGGTACAGCACGGGGTTAGATACAGAATAGAGCTGCCTCTACACTGTCTCCATCAAACACTCCCAGGACAGGTACAGCACAGGGTTAGATACAGAATAGAGCTGCTTCTACACTGTCCCCATCAAACACTCCCAGGACAGGTACAGCATGGGGTTAGATACAGAGTAAAACTCCCTCTCTAATGTCCCCATCAAAAACTCCCAGGACAGGTACAGAATGGGGTTAGATACAGAGTAAAGCTCCCTCTACACTGTCACCATCAAACACTCCCAGGACAGGTACAGCACAGGGATAGATACAGAGTAAAGCTCCCACTACACTGTCCCCATCAAACACTCCCAGGACAGGTACAGCACAGGGTTAGATACAGAGTAAAGCTCCCTCTACACCGTCCCCATCAAACACTCCCAGGACAGGTACAGCACGGGGTTAGATACAGAGTAAACTCCCTCTACACTGTCCCCATCAAACACTCCCAGGACAGGTACAGCACGAGGTTAGATACAGAGCAAAGCTCCCTCTACACTGTCCCCAACAAACACTCCCAGGACAGGTACAGCACGGGATTAGATACAGAGTAAAGCTCCCTCTACATCGTCCCCATCAAACACTCCCAGGACAGGTTCAGCACAGGGATAGATACAGAGTAAAGCTCCCACTACACTGTCCCCATCAAACACTCCCAGGACAGGTACAGCACAGGGTTAGATACAGAGTAAAGCTCCCTCTACACCGTCCCCATCAAACACTCCCAGGACAGGTACAGCACGAGGTTAGATACAGAGTAAAGCTCCCTCTACACTGTCCCCATCAAACACTCCCAGGACAGGTACAGCACGGTGTTAGATACAGAGTAAAGCTCCCTCTACACTGTCCCCATCAAACACTCCCAGGACAGGTACAGCACGAGGTTAGATACAGAGCAAAGCTCCCTCTACACTGTCCCCAACAAACACTCCCAGGACAGGTACAGCACGGGGTTAGATACAGAGTAAAGCTCCCTCTACATCGTCCCCATCAAACACTCCCAGGACAGGTTCAGCACAGGGATAGATACAGAGTAAAGCTCCCACTACACTGTCCCCATCAAACACTCCCAGGACAGGTACAGCACAGGGTTAGATACAGAGTAAAGCTCCCTCTACACCGTCCCCATCAAACACTCCCAGGACAGGTACAGCACGGGGTTAGATACAGAGTAAACTCCCTCTACACTGTCCCCATCAAACACTCCCAGGACAGGTACAGCACGGGGTTAGATACAGAGTAAACTCCCTCTACACTGTCCCCATCAAACACTCCCAGGACAGGTACAGCACAGGGTTAGATACAGAGTAGATCTCCCTCTACAGTGTCCCCATCAAACACTCCCAGGACAGGTACAGCACTGGGTTAGATACAGAATACAGCTGCCTCTACACTGTCCCCAACAAACACTCCCAGGACAGCTACAGCACGGGGTTAGATACAGAGTAAAGCTCCCTCTACACAGTCCCAAATCAAACACTCCCAGGACAGGTACAGCACGAGGTTAGATACAGAGTAAAGCTCCCTCTACAGTGTCCCCATCAAACACTTCCAGGACAGGTACAGCACGGGGTTAGATACAGAATAGAGCTGGCTCTACACTGTCCCCATCAAACACTCCCAAGACAGGTACAGCACGGGGTTAGATACAGAGTAAAGCTCCCTCTGCACTGTCCCCATCAAACACTCCCAGGACAGGTACAGCACGGGGTTAGATACAGAGTAGAGCTCCCTCTACACTGTCCCCATCAAATACTCCCAGGACAGGTACAGCACGGGGTTAGATACAGAGTAGAGCTGCCTCTACACTGTCCCCATCAAACACTCGCAGGACAGGTACAGCACGGGGTTGGTTACAGAATAGCGCTGCTTCTACACTGTCCCCATCAAACACTCCCAGGACAGCTACAGCACGGGGTTAGATACAGAATAGAGCTGCCTCTACACTGTCCCCATCAAACACTCCCAGGACAGGTACAGCACGGGGTTAGATACAGAGTAAAACTCCCTCTATAATGTCCCCATCAAACACTCCCAGGACAGGTACAGCACGGGGTTAGATACAGAGTAAAACTCCCTCTATAATGTGCCCATCAAACTCTCCCAGGGCAGGTGCACCATGGGGTTAGATATAGAGTAAAGCTCCCTCTACACTGCCTCCATGAAACACTCCCAGAATAGGTACAGCACGGGGTTAGATACAGAGTAAAGCTACCACTACACTGACCCCATCAAACACTCACAGGACAGGTACATCACAGTGTTTGATTCAGAGCAAAGCTAAGTCCAAACTGCCTCCATGAAACACTCCCAGGACAGGTTCAGCACAGGGTTAGATACAGAATACAGCTGCCTCTACACTGTCCCCATCAAACACTCCCAGGACAGGTACAGCACGGGGTTAGATACAGAATAGAGCTGCCTCTACACTGTCTCCATCAAACACTCCCAGGACAGGTACAGCACAGGGTTAGATACAGAATAGAGCTGCTTCTACACTGTCCCCATCAAACACTCCCAGGACAGGTACAGCATGGGGTTAGATACAGAGTAAAACTCCCTCTCTAATGTCCCCATCAAAAACTCCCAGGACAGGTACAGAATGGGGTTAGATACAGAGTAAAGCTCCCTCTACACTGTCACCATCAAACACTCCCAGGACAGGTACAGCACGGGGTTAGAAACAGAGTAAAGCTCCCTCTACACTGTCACCATCAAACAATCCCAGGACAGGTACAGCACGGGGTTTGATACAGAGTAAATCTCCCTCTACACTGTCCCCATCAAACAATCCCAGGACAGGGACAGCACAGGCTGAGATACAGAGTAAAGCTCCCTCTACACTGTCCACAGCAAGCACTCCCAGGGCAGGTGCACCATGGGGTTAGATACAGAGTAAAGCTCCCTCTACACTGCCTCCGTGAAACACTCCCAGAATAGGTACAGCACGGGGTTAGTTACAGGGCACAGCTCCCCCTACAATGTCGCCATCAAAACACTCACAGGACAGGTACATCACAGTGTTTGATTCAGACCAAAGCTAACTCCACACTGCCTCCATGAAACACTCCCAGGACAGGTACAGTACGGGGTTAGATACAAGGTAAAGCTCTCCCTACACTGTCCCCATCAAACACTCCCAGGACAGGTACAGCACGGGGTTAGATACAGAGTAAAGCTCCCTCTACACTGTCCCCATCAAACACTCCCAGGACAGGTACAGCACGGGGTTAGATACAGAACAAAGCTCCTTCTACACCATTACCATCAAACACCCCCAGGACAGTTACAGCACGGGGTTAGATACAGAACAAAGCTCCCTCTACTCTGTCCCAGCAAACACACCCAGGACAGGTACATCACCATGTTTGATTCAGAGCAAGCTCACTCCACACTTCCTCCAAGAAACACTCCCAGGACAGGTACACGATGGGGTTAGATACAGAGTAAAGCTCCGTCAACACCATCCCCATCAAACACTCCCAGGGCAGATACACCATGGGGTTTGATTCAGAGCAAAGCTCCCTCCACACTGCCTCCATGAAACACTCCCAGGACAGGTACAGCTCGGGGTTAGATGCAGAGTAAAGCTACCACTACACTGACCACATCAAACACTCCCAGGACAGGTACATCACGGGGTTAGATACAGAGTAAAGACCCCTCTGCACTGTCCGCATCAAACACTCCCAGGACAGGTACCGCACGGGGTTAGATACAGAGTAAAGCTCCCTCTACACTGTCCCCATCAAACACTCCCAGGACAGGTACAGCACGGGGTTAGATACAGCGTAAATCTCCCTCTACACTGTCCCCATCAGACACTCCCAGGACAGTTACAGCAAGGGTTAGATACAGAGTAAAGCATCTCTGCACTGTCCCCATCAAACACTCCCAGGGTAGGTACACCATGGGGTTAGATACAGAGTAAAGCTCCTTCTACACTGTCCCCATCAAACTCTCCCAGGGCAGTTACAGCACGAGGTTTGATTCAGAGTGAATATCCCTCAATATCGTAAACATCAAATATTCCCTGGAAAGCTACAGCACAGGTTTAGATACAGAGTAAAGCTCCCTCCACACTTTCCCCATCAAACACTCCCAGGACAGGTACATTACAGGGTTTGATTCAGAGCAAAGCTCCCTCCACACTGCCTCCATGAAACACTCCCAGGACAGGTACATCACGGGATTAGATACAGAGTAGAGCTCCCTCTACACTGTCCGCATCAAACATTCCCAGGGCAGCTACACCATGGGGTTAGATACAGAGTAAAGCTCCCTCTACACTATACCCATCAAAAACATCTAGTACAAGTACTGCACGGGGTTAGATACAGAGTAAAGCGCCCCCTACACTGTCCCCATCAAACACTCCCAGGACAGGTAGATGACAGTGTGTGATTCAGAGCAAAGCTCACTCCACACTGCCTCCAAGAAACATTCCCAGGACAGGTACAGCACGGGGTGACATACAGAGTAGAGCTCCCTCTACTATGTGCCCATCAAACACTCCCATGACCGTTACAGCATGGGCTTTAATTCAGAGTAAATATACCTCAAAACCGTCCTCATCAAATATTCACTGGAAAGCTACAGCACAGGTTGAGATGCAGAGTTAACCTCACCCTACACTGACACCATCAAATACTCCCAGCACAGTTACAGCAGAGGGTTAGATACAGAGTAAAGCTCGCTCGACACTGTCCCCATCAAACACTCCCAGGACAGGTACAGCTCGGTGTTAGATACAGAATAAAACTCCCTCTAGACTGTCTCCAACAGACACTCCCAGGACAGATACAGCACAGGGTTAGATACACAGTAAAGCTCCCTCTACACTGTCCCGATCAAACACTCCCAGGACAGGTACAGCAAGGGGTTCGATACAGAGTAAAGCTCCCTCTACACTGTCACCATCAAACTCTCCCAGGACAGATCAAGCATGGGATTAGATACAAAGCAAATCTCCCTATACACTATCACCATCAAACACTCCCAAGACAGGTAGAGCACAGGATTACATACAGAGTAAAGCTCCCTCTACACTGTCTGCATCAAACACTCCCAGGACAGGCACAGCACGGAGTTAGATACAGACGAAAGCTCCCTCCACACGGTCCCCATCAATCACTCCCAGGACAGGTACAGCACGTGTTCAGATACAGAGTAAATATCCCTCTACACTGACCCCATCAAACATTCTCAGGACAGGTACATCACGGGGTAAGATACAGAGTAAAGCTCTCTCTACACTGTCCCCATCAAACACTCCCAGGACAGGTACATCACGGGGTTAGATACAGAGTAAAGCTCTCTCTACACTGTCCCCATCAAACACTCCCAGGACTGGTACAGCACGGGGTTAAATACAGAGTAAACTCCCTCTACACTGTCCCCATCAAACACTCCCAGGACAGGTACAGCACGGGGTTAGATACAGAGTAAAGCTCTCTCTACACCGTCCCCATCAAACACTCCCAGGACTGGTACAGCACGGGGTTAAATACAGAGTAAACTCCCTCTACACTGTCCCCATCAAACAATCCCAGGACAGGTACAGCACAGGGTTAGGTACACAGTAAAGCTCCCTCTACACCGTCCCCATCAAACACTCCCAGGATTGGCACAGCACGGGGTTAGATACAGAGTAAAGCTCCCTCTACACTGTCCCCATCAAACACTCCCAGGACAGGTAAAGCACGGGGTTTGATTCAGAGTAAATATCCCCAAAACCATACACATCAAATATTCCCTGGAAAGCTACAGCACGGGGTTAGATACAGAGTAAAGCTCTGTCTACACCGTCCCCATCAAACACTCCCAGGACAGGTACAGCATGGAGTTAGATATAGAGTAAAGATCCCTTTACACTGTCCCCATCAAACACTCCCAGGACAGGTACAGCATGGAGTTAGATACAGAGTAAAGCTACCTCTACACTGTCTCCATGAAACACTCCCAGGGCAGGAACACCATGGGGTTAGATAAAGCGTAAAGCTCCCTTTACACTGTCCGCATCAAGCACACCCAGGACAGGTACAGCACGGGATTAGATACAGAGTAAAGCTCCCTCTACACTGTCCCCATCAAACAATCGTAGGGCAGGTACACCATGGGGTTAGATACAGCGTAAAGCTCCCTCTACACTGTCCCCATCAAACACTCCCAAGACAGGTAGAGCACAGGATTACATATATAGTAATGCTCCATCTACACTGACCACATCAAACACGCCAAGGACAGGCACAGCATGGAGTTAGATACAGAGTAAATCTCCCTCTACACTGTCACCATCAAACTCTCCAAGGACAGGTACACCATGGGGTTAGATACAGGGTAAAGCCCCCTCTACAGTGTCCACATCAAACACTCCCAGAACAGGTAGAGCACAGGATTACATATATAGTAATGCTCCATCTACACTGACCACATCAAACACGCCAAGGACAGGCACAGCATGGAGTTAGATACAGAGTAAAGCTCCCTCTACACTGTTACCATCAAACTCTCCAAGGACAGGTACACCATGGGGTTAGATACAGGGTAAAGCCCCCTCTACAGTGCCTCCATGAAACACTCCCAGGACAGGTACAGCACGGGATTAGATACAGAGTAGAGCGCCCTCTACACTGTCCGCATTAAACACTCCTAGGACAGGTACAGCAAGGGGTTAGATACAAAGTAAAACTCCCTCTACACCATCCACATCAAACACTCCCAGGACACGTACATCACGGGGTTAGATACAGAGTAAAGCTCCCTATACTCTGTCCCCATCAAACATTCCCAGGGCAGGTACACCATGCGGTTAGATACAGAGTAAAGCTCCCTCTACACTGTCCCCATCAAACATTACCAGGGCAGGTACAGCATGGGGTTAGATAAAGAGTAAAGCTCCCTCTACACTGTCACCATCAAACATTCCCAGGGCAGGTACAGCACGGGGTTAGATACAGAGTAAAGCTCCCTCTACACTGTCACCATCAAACACTCCCTGGACAGGTAGATCACAGTTTTTGATTCAGAGTAAAGCTGCCTGCACACTGTCTCCATGAAACACTCCAGTGACAGATACAGAACTGGAATAGATACAGAGTAAAGCTCCCATAACACTGACCACATCAGACACTTTACGCTATCAGCATCAAACACTCCCAGGGGAAGTACACCATGGGGATAGATACAGAGTAAAGCTCCCTATACTCTGTGCCCATCAAACACTCAGAGGACAGGCAGATCACAGTGTTTGATTCAGAGCAATGCTCACTCCACACTGCCTCCATGAAACACTCCCAGCACAGGTACAGTACGTGATTAGATAGAGAGTAGAGTGCCCTCTACACTGTCCCCATCAAACACTCCCAGGACCGGTACAGCACGGGGTTAGATACAGAGTAAAGCTCCCTCTACACTGACCCCATCAAACACTCCCAGGATGTACAGCACGGGGTTAGATACAAAGTAAAGCTACCACTACACTGACCACATCAAACACTCCCAGGACAGGGACAGCACGGGGTTAGATACAGAGTAAAACTCCCCATACTCTGTCCCCATCAAACACTCCCAGGACAGGTTCACCATGCGGTTAGATACAGAGTAAAGCTCCATCTACACTGTCCCCATCAAACACTCCCAAGGGAGGTATACCATGGGGATAGATACAGAGTAGAGCGCCCTCTACACTCTCCCCATCAAACACTCCCAGGACAGGTACAGCACAGGATTACATACAGAGTAAAGCTCCATCTACACTTACCCCATCAAACACCAGCAGTACCGGTACAGCACGGGGTTAGATACAGAGGAAAGCACCCACTACACTGTCCCCAACAAACACTCCCAGTGGAGGAACATAACAGGGTTAGGCACAGAGCAGAGCACCCTGTACACTGTCCCCATCAACAATCGCAGGGCAGGTACACCATGGGGTTAAATACAGAGTAAAGCTCCCTCTACGCTGTCCCCATCAAACATTCCCAGGGCAAGTGCAGCACAGGGTTAAATACAGAGTAAAGCCCCCTCTACACTGTCCCCATCAAACACTCCTAGGACAGGTACAGCACAGTGTTAGATACAGAGTAAAGCTCCCTCTACACTGTCCCCATCAAACACTCCCAGTGCAGGTACACCAAGGGGTTAGATACAGAGTAGAGCTACCACTACACTGACCACATCAAACACTCCCAGGACAGGTACAGCACGGGGTTAGAAACAGAGCAAAGGTCCCTCTACACTGTCCCCATCAAACACTCCTAGGGCAGTTACAGCACGTGGTTAGATACAGAGTAAAGGTCCCTCTAGACTGTCCCCAGCAAACATTCCCGGGGCAGGTACGCCACGGGGTTAGATACAGAATAAAGCTCCCTATACACGGTCCCCATCAAACACTCCCAGGGCATGTACACCATGGGGTTAGATACAGAGTACATCTCCCTATACTCTGTCCCCATCAAACACACCGATGACAGGTACACCATGGGTTTAGATACAGAGTAATACTCCCTCTACACTGTCCACATCAAGCACTCCCAGGACAGGTACAGCAGTGTTACATACAGAGTAAAGCTCCCTCTACACCGTCCCCATCAATCACTCCCAGGACAGGTACAGCACGGAGTTAAATACAGAGTAAAGCTTGCTCTACACTGTCCCCATCAAACACTCACAAGACAGGGACAGAGGGGGGTTAGATACAGAATAAAGCTCCCTCAACTCTGTCCCCATCAAACACTCCCAGGACAGGTACAACATGCGGTTAGATACAGAGTAAAGCTCCCTCTACACTGTCCCCATCAAACACTCCCAGGACAGGTACAGCACAGGGTTAGATACAGAGTAAATCTCCACCTACACTGTCCCCATCTAACACTCCCAGGACAGGTACAGCACGGAGTTAAATACAGAGTAAAGCTCCCTCTACACTGTCCCCATCAAACACTCCCAAAGGCAGGTACACCATGGGTTAGATAAAGAGTAAAGCTCCCTCTACACTGTCCACATCAAGCACTCCCAGGACAGGTACAGCAGTGTTACATAAAGAGTAAAGCTCCCTCTACACTGTCCCCATCAATCACTCCCAGGACAGGTACAGCACGGAGTTAAATACAGAGTAAAGGTCGCTCTACACTGTCCCCATCAAACACTCACAAGACAGGTACAGAGGGGGGTTAGATACAGAGTAAAGCTCCCTCTACACTGTCCCCATCAAACACTCCCAGGACAGGTACAGCACGGGGTTAGATACAGAGTAAAGCTCCCTCTACACTGTCCCCATCAAACACTCCCAAAGGCAGGTACACCATGGGTTTACATACAGGAGAAAGCTGCCTCAACTCTGTCCCCATCAAACATTACCAGGACAGGTACAGCACGGGGTTAGATACAGATGAAAAGGTCCCTCTACACTGTCCCCATCAAACATTCCCAGGGCAGGTACAGCACGGGGTTAGATACAGAGTAAAGCTCCCTCTACACTGTCCCAATCAAACACTCCCAGGACAGGTACATCACAGGGTTTGATTCAGATCAAAGCTCCCTCCACACTGCCTCCATGAAACACTCCCATGACAGGTACAGCACAGAGTTAGATACAGAGTAAAGCTCCCTCTACACCGTCCCAAACAAACACTCCCAGGACAGCTACATCACGAGTTCAGATACAGAGTAAAGCTCCCTACACTCGATCCCCATCAAACACTCTCAGGACAGGAACATCACAGTGTTTGATTCAGAGCAAAGCTCACTCCACATGGCCTCCATGAAACACTCCCAGGACAGGTACAGCACAGGTTTAGATACAGAATAGAGCTCCCTCTACACTGCACCCATCAAACACTCCCAGGACAGGTACAGCACGGGGTTAGATACAGAGTAAAGCTCCCTCTACACTGTCCCCATCAAACACTCCCAGGACAGGTACATCACAGTGTTTGATTCAGAGCAAAGCTCACTCCAAACTGCCTCCATGAAACACTCCCATGACAGGTACAGCACGGGGTTAGATACAGAGTAAAGCTCCCTACACACGGTCCCCATCAAACACTCCCAGGCAGGTACACCATGGGGTTAGATACAGAGTAAATCCCCCTCTGCACTGTCCGATCAAACACTGCCAGGCAGGTACACCATGGGTTTACATACAGGAGAAAGCTGCCTCAACTCTGTCCCCATCAAACATTACCAGGACAGGTACAGCACGGGGTTAGATACAGATGAAAAGGTCCCTCTACACTGTCCCCATCAAACATTCCCAGGGCAGGTACAGCACGGGCTACGATACAGAGTAAAGCTCCCTCGACACTGTTCCCATCAAACAATCCCAGGACAGGTACAGCACAGGGTTAGATACAGAGTAAAGCTCCCACCACGCTGTCCCCATCAAACACTGCCAGGACAGGTACAGCACAGGGTTAGATACATAGGAAATCTCCCCCTACACTGTTCCCATCAAACACTCCCAAGACAGGTACAGCTCGGGGTTAGATACAGAGTAAAACTCCCAATGCTTGGTCCCCATCAAACTCTCTCAGGACAGGCAATCACAGGGTTTGATTCAGAGCGTAGGTCACTCCACACTGCCTCCATGAAACACTTCCAGAACAGGTACAGCATGGGTTTAGATAAAGAGTAGAGGTCCCTCTACTCCGACCCCATCAAACACTCCCAGAACCGGCACATCACAGGGTTTGATTCAGAGCAAAGCTCCCCCTAACTACCTCCATGTAACACTCCCAGGACAGGTACAGTGCGGGGTGAGATACAGAGTAGAGCTCCCTCTACATGATCCACATCAAACACTCCCAAGATAGGTACAGCACGGTGTTAGATACAGAGTAAAGCTCCCTCTACACCGTCCCTAACAAAAACTTCCAGGACAGATACAGCACAGGGTGAGATACAGAGTAGAGCTCCCTCTAAATTGTCCCCATCACACATTCCCAGGACAGGTACAGCACGGGGTGAGATACAGAGTAAAGCTCCCTCCGCACTGTCCCCATCAAACACTCCCAGGACTGGTACATCACAGGGTTTGATTCAGAGCAAAGATCCCTCCACACTGCCTCCATGAACACTCCCTGGACAGGTACAGCACAGGGTGAGATACAGAGTAAAGCTCCCTCTACACTGTCCTCATCAAACACTCCCAGGACAGGTACAGCACGGGGTTAGATACAGAATAAAGCTCCCACTACACTGTCCCCATCAAACACTCCCAGGACAGGTACAGCACGGGGTAAGATACAGAGTAAAGCTCCCTCTACACTGTCCACATCAAACACTCCCAGGACTGGTACATCACAGGGTTTGATTCAGAGCAAACCTCCCTCTACACTGTCCCCGTCAAACACTCCCAGGACAGGTACAGCACAGAGTTAGATACAGAGTAAAGCTCCCTCTAAACTGTCCACATCAAACACTCCCAGGACTGGTACATCACAGGGTTTGATTCAGAGCAAACCTCCCTCTACACTGTCCCCATCAAACACTCCCAGGACAGGTACATCACGGGGTTAGATACAGAGTAAAGGTAATACTACACTGACCACATCAAACACTCCCAGGACAGGTACAGCACGGGGTAAGAAAGAGAGTAAAGCTCCCTCTACACTGTCCCCATCAAACAGTCGCAGCGCAGGTAGACCATGAGGTTAGATACAGAGTAAAGCTCCCACTACACTGTCCCCATCAAACACTCCCAGGACAGATACACCATGGGGTTAGATACAGAGTAGTGCTCCCTCTATACTGTCCCCATCAAGCACTCCCAGGACAGGTACATCATGTCGGTCGATACAGAGTAAACCTCGCTCTACACCATCCCTAACAAAAACTCCCAGGACAGGTACAGCACAGGGTTAGATACAGAGTAGAGCTCCCTCTACACTGTCCCCATCAAACACTCCCAGGACATGTACAGCACGGGGTTAGATACAGAGTATCGCTCCCTCTAAACTGTCCCCATCACACATTCCCAGGAAAGGTACAGCACGAGGTTAGATAAAGAGTAAAGCTCCCTCTACACCGTCCCAAACAAACACTCCCAGGACAGGTACAGCACGGGGTTAGATACTGAGTAGAGCTCCATCTACACGGCCCCCATCAAACACTCCCAGGACAGGTACAGCACGGGGTTAGATACGGAGTAACGTTCCCTCTACACTGTCCCCATCAAACACTCCCAGGACAGGTACAGCACGGGGTTAGATACAGAGTAAAGCTCCCTCTACACTGTCCCCATCAAACACTCCAAGGACAGGTACAGCACGGGGTTAGATTCAGAGTAAAGTTCCTGCTACACTGTCCCCATCAAACACTCCCAGGACAGGTACAGCATGGGGTTAGATACAGAGTAAAGCTCCCTCTACCCTGTCCCCATCAAACACTTCCAGGACAGGTACATCACAGTGTTTGATTCAGAGCAAAGCTCATTCCAAACTGCCTCCATGAAACACTCCCAGGACAGGTACAGCACCGGGTTAGATACAGAATAGAGCTACCTCTACACTGTCCCCATCAAGCACTCCCAGGACAGGTACATCACGGCGTTAGATACAGAGTAAACCTCCCTCTACACCATTCCTAACAAAAACTCCCAGGACAGGCACAGCACGGGGTTAGATACAGAGTAGAGCTCCCTCTAAACTGGCCCAATCAAACATTCCCAGGACACGTACAACATGGGATGAGATACAGAGTAGAGCTCCCTCTACACGGTCCCCATCAAACACTCCCAGGACAGGTACAGCACGTGGTTAGATACAGAGTAAAGCTGCCTCTACACCGTCCCCATTAAACACTTCCACAACAAATACAGCACGGGGTTAGATACAGATTAGCACCCCCTCTACAATGTCCCCATCAAACATTACGAGGACAGGTACAGCACGGGTGAACATACAGAGTAAAGCTCCCTCTACACCGTCCCCATCAAACAGTCCCAGGACTGGTACAGCATGGGGTGAGATACAGAGTAAAGCAACCTCTACACTGTCCCCATCAAACACTCCAGGGACAGATACAGCACCGAATTAGATACAGAGTAAAGCTCCCTATACTCGATCCCCATCAAACATCCCCAGGACCGGTACATCACAGGGTTTGATTCAGAGCAAAGCTCCCTCCACACTTCCTCCATGTAACACTCACAGGAGAGGTACAGCACGGGGTTAGATACAGAGTAGAGCTCCCTCTACACGGTCCCCATCAAACAATCCCAAGATTGTATCTAACACCGTGTTGTACCTGAGTAAAGCTCCCTCTACACAATCCCTAACAAAAACTCTCAGGACAGGTACAGCACGGGGTTAGATACAGAGTATAGCTCCCTCTATACTGTCCCCATCAAGCACTCCCAGGACAGGTACATCATGTCGGTAGATACAGAGTAAACCTCCCTCTACACCATCCCTAACAAAAACTCCCAGGACAGGTACAGCACAGGGTTAGATACAGAGTAGAGCTCCCTCTACACTGTCCCCATCAAACACTCCCAGGACATGTACAGCACGGGGTTAGATACAGAGTATCGCTCCCTCTAAACTGTCCCCATCACACATTCCCAGGAAAGGTACAGCACGAGGTTAGATAAAGAGTAAAGCTTCCTCTACACTGTCCCCATCACACTTTCCCAGGACAGGTACAGCACGGGGTTAGATACAGAGTAAAGCTCCCTCTACACTGTCCCCATCAAACACTCCCAGGACTGATACATCACAAGGTTTGATTCAGAGCAAAGGTCCCTCCACATTGCCTCCATGAACACTCCCAGGACAGGAACATCACGGGGTAAGAAAGAGAGTAAACCTCCCTCTACTCTGTCCCCCTCAAACACTCCACGGACAGGTAGATCACAGGTTAAGATACAGAGCAAAGCTCCCTCTACACTGTCCCCATCAAACACTCCACGGACAGGTAGATCACAGGTTAAGATAAAGAGCAAAGCTCCCTCTACACTGTCCCCATCAAACACTCCACAGACAGGGAGATCACAGGTTAAGATACAGAGTAAAGCTCCCTCTACACTGCCGCCATCAAACACTCCCAGGACAGGTACAGCACGGGGTTAGATACAGAGTAAAGCTCCCTCTACACTGTTCCCATCAAACACTACCAGGACAGGTACAGCACGGGGTTCGATACAGAGTAAAGCTCCCTCTACACCGTCCCCAACAAACACTCCCAGGACAGGTACAACACAGGGTTTGATACAGAGTAAAGCTACCACTATAATGACCACATCAAACACTCCCAGCGCAGGTACACCATGGGCTTAGATACAGAGTAGAGCTCCCTCTACACTGTCCCCATCAAACACTCCCAGGACAGGTACAGCACGGGGTTAGATACAGAGTAAAGCTCCCTCTACACTGTCCCCATCAAACACTCCCAGGACAAGTACATCACATGGTTTGATTCAGAGCAAAGCTCACTCCACACTGCCTCCATGAAACAATCCCAGGACAGGGACAGCACGGGGTCAGATACAGAGTAAAGCTCCCTCTACACTACCCCATCAAACACTCCCAGCGCAGGTATACCATGGGGTTATATACAGAGTTAAGCCCCCTCGACACTGTCCCCATCAAACACTCCCAGGACAGGTACAGCATGGGGTTAGATACAGAGTAAAGCTCCATCTACACTGTTCCCATCAAACACTCCCAGGACAGGTACAGCACGGGGTGAGATACAGAGTAAAGCACCCCTCTACACTGTCCCAATCAAACACTCCCAGGATAGGTACAGCACCGGGTTAGATACAGAGTAGAGCTACCACTATAATGACCACATCAAACACTCCCAGGACTGGTACAGCACGGGGTTAGATACAGAGTAAAGCTCCCTCTACACTGTCCCCATCAAGCACTCCCAGGACAGGTACATCACGGGGGTAGATAGAGAGTAAAGCTACCGCTATACTGTCGCCGTCAAACACACCCAGGACAGGTACATCACATTGTTTGATTCAGAGCAAAGCTCACTCAACACTGCTTCCATGAAACAATCCCAGGACAGGGACAGCATGGGGTTAGATACGGAGTAGAGCTCCCTCTACACTGTCGCCATCAAACACTCCCAGGACAGGTACAGCACGGCGTTAGATACAGAGTAAAGCTCCGTGTACTTGGTCCCCATCAAACTGTCTCAGGACAGTTACAGCACAGTGTTTGATTCAGAGCATAGCTCACTCCACACTGCCTCCATGAAACAGCCCCAGAACAGGTACAGCATGGGTTTAGATATAGAGTAAATCTCCCTCTACACTGTCCCCATCAAACACTCCCAGGACAGGTACAGCACGGGGTTAGATACAGAGTAAAGCTCCCTCTACACTGTCCCAATCAAACACTCCCAGGACAGGTACATCACGGGGTTAGATTCAGAGCAAAGCTCCCTCTACACTGCCTCCATGAACACTCCCAGGACAGGTACAGCATGGGGTTAGATAGAGAGTAAAGCTACCGCTATACTGTCCCCATCAAACACACCCAGGACAGGTACAGCACGGAGTAAGATACAGAGTAATGCTCCCTCTACACTATCCCCATCAAACACTCCCAGCGCAGGTACACCATGGGGTTAGATACAGAGTAATGCTCCCCCGACACTGTCCCCATCAAACCCTTCCAGCACAGGGACATCACAGTGTTCGATTCAGAGTAAAGCTCACTCCACACTGCCTCCATGAAACACTCCCAGGACAGGTACAGCACGGGGTTAGATACAGAGTAGCGCTCCCTCTACACTGTCCCCATCAAACACTCCCAGGACAGGTACAACATGGGGTTAGATACAGAGTAAAGCTCCCTCTACACTGTCCCCATCAAACGCTCCCAGGACAGGTACAGCACGGGGTTAGATACAGAGTAGAGCTCCCTCTAAACGGTCCCCATCAAACAATCCCAAGATTTTATCTAACACCGTGTTGCACCTGAGTAAAGCTCCCTCTACACAATCCCTAACAAAAACTCTCAGGACAGGTACAGCACGGGGTTAGATACAGAGTAAAGCACCCTCTACACTGTCCCAATCAAACACTCCCAGGACTGGTACATCACAGGGTTTGATTCAGATCAAAGCTCCCTCCACATTGCCTCCATGAAACACTCCCATGACAGGTACAGCACGGGGTTAGATACAGAGTAAAGCTCCCTCTACACCGTCCCAAACAAACACTCCCAGGACAGGTACAGCACGGGGTTAGATACTGAGTAGAGCTCCATCTACATGGCCCCCATCAAACACTCCAAGGACTGGTACAGCATGGGGTTAGATACAGAGTAAAGCTCCCTCTACACCGTCCCTGACAAGAACTCCCAGGACAGGTACAGCACGGGGTTAGATACAGAGTGGAGCTCCCTCTATACTGTCCCAATCAAACACTCCCAGGACTGGTACAGCACGAGGTTCGATACAGAGTAAAGCTACCGCTGTACTGTCCCCGTCAAACACTCTCAGGACAGGTACAGCACAGGGTTTGATTCAGAGCAAAGCTCCCTCTACACTGCCTCCATGAACACTCCCAGGACAGGTACAGCATGGGGTTAGATAGAGAGTAAAGCCACCGCTATACTGTCCCCATCAAACACACCCAGGACAGGTACAGCACGGAGTAAGATACAGAGTAATGCTCCCTCTACACTATCCCCATCAAACACTCCCAGCGCAGGTACACCATGGGGTTAGATATAGAGTAAAGCTCCCTCTACACTGTCCCCATCAAACACTCCCAGGACAGGTACAGCACGGGGTTAGATAAACAATAGATCTCCCTCTACACTGTCCCCACCAAACACTCCCAGGACAGGTACAGCACAGTGTTCGATTCAGAGCATAGCTCACTCCACGCTGCCTCCATGAACACTCCCAGGACAGGTACAGCACGGGGTTAGATACAGAGTAAAGCTCCCTCTAAACTGTCCCCATCATACATTCCCAGGACAGGTACAGCACGGGGTTAGATACAGAGTAAATCTCCCTCTACACTGTCCCCATCAAACACTCCCAAGACAGGTACAGCACGGGGTTCGATACAGAGTAAAGCTCCCTCTACGCTGTCCCCATCAAACACTCCCAAGACAGGTACAGCACAGGGTTAGATACAGAGTAGAGCTCCCTCTACAGTGTCCCCATCAAACACGCCCAGGACAGCTACAGCACGGGGTTAGATACAGAGTAAAGCTTCCTCTACACTGTCCCCATCAAGCACTCCCAGGACAGGTACACTGTGGGGTAAGATACAGAGGAAAGCCCCCTCTACACTGTCCCCATCAAACACTCCCAGAACAGGAACAGCACGGGGCTAGATACAGAGTAAAGCTCCCTATACTCTGTCCCCATCAAACACTCCCAGGACAGGTACACCATGGGGTTAGATACAGAGTAAAGCTCCCTCTACACTGTCCCCATAAAACACTCCCAGGACAGGTACACCATGGGGTTAGATACAGAGTAAACCTCCCTATACTCTGTCCCCATCAATCACTACCAGGACAGGTACACCATGGGGTTAGATAGAGATCAAAGCTCCCTCTACACGGTCCCCGTCAAATATTCATAGGGCAGGTACAGCACGGGGTTAGATACAGAGTAAAGCTCCCGATACTCTGTCCCTATGAAACACACCCAGGACAGGTACATCACAGTGTTTGATTCAGAGCAAAGCTCACTCCACACTGCCTCCATGAAACACTCCCAGGACACGTACAGCACGGGGTTAGATACAGAGTAAAGCTCCCTCTGCACTGTCCCCATCAAACACTCTCAGGACTGCTACATCACAGGGTTTGATTCAGAGCAAATCTCCCTCCACACTGCCTCCATGAAACACTCCAAGGGCTGGTACAGCACAGAGTTAGATACAGAATAAAGCTCCCCCTACATTGTCCCCATCAAACACTCCCAGGACAGGTACAGCACAGAGTTAGATACAGAGCAAAGTTCCCTCTACACTGTCCCAATCAAACAATTGGGACATCACGAGGTTAGAAAGAGTAAAGCTCCCAATAGTCGATCCCCATCAAACACTCCCAGGACCGGTACATCACTGGGTTTGATTCAGAGCAAAGCTCACTCCACACTGCCTCCATGGAACACTCCCAGGACAGGTGCAACACGGGGTTAGATACAGAGTAGAGCTCCCTCTACACGGTCCCCATCAAACACTCCCAAGATAGGTACAACACAGTGTTAGATACAGAATAAAACTCCCTCTACACAATTGCTAACAAAAACTACCAGGACAGGTACAGCACGGGGTTAGATACAGAGCATAGCTCCCTCTATACTGTCCCCATCAAATACTCCCAGGACAGGTACAGCAAGGGGTTAGATACAGAGTAAAGCTCCCTCTACACTGTCCCCATCAAACGCTCCCAGGATAGGTACAGCACGGGGTTAGATACAGAGTAAAGCTCCCTCTACGCGGTCCCCATCAAACACTCCCAGGACAGGTACAGCAAGGGGTTAGATACAGAGTAAAGCTCCCTCTACACTGTCCCCAGCAAACGCTCCCAGGACAGGTACAGCACGGGGTTAGATACAGAGTAGAGCTCCCTCTACACGGTCGCCATCAAACAATCCCAAGATTTTATCTAACACCATGTTGCACCTGAGTAAAGCTCCCTCTACACAATCCCTAACAAAAACTCTCAGGACAGGTACAGCACAGGGTTAGAGACAGAGTAAAACTCCCTCTATACTGTCCCCATTAAACACTCCCAGGAAAGGTACAGCACGGGGTTAGATACAGAGTAAAGCTCCCTCTACACTGTCCCAACGAAACACTCCCAGGACTGGTACATCACAGGGTTTGATTCAGAGCAAAGCTCCCTCCACAGTGCCTCCATGAAACATTCCCAGGACAGGTACAGCACGGGGTTAGATACAGAATAAAGCTCCCTCTACACTGTCCCCATCAAACATTCCCAGGACATGTACAGCACGGGGTTAGATACAGAGTAAAGCTCCCCCTACACTGTCCCCATCAAACCCTTCCAGCACAGGGACATCACAGTGTTTGATTCAGAGTAAAGCTCACTCCACACTGCCTCCATGAAACACTCCCAGGACAGGTACAGCACGGGGTTAGATACAGAGTAGCGATCCCTCTACACTGTCCCCATCAAACACTCCCAGGACAGGTACAACATGGAGTTAGGTACAGAGTAAAGCTCCCTCTACACTGCCTCCATGAAACACTCCCATGACAGGTACAGCACAGAGTTAGATACAGAGTAAAGCTCCCTCTACACCGTCCCAAACAAACACTCCCAGGACAGGTACAGCACTGGGTTAGATACTGAGTAGAGCTCCATCTACATGGCCCCCATCAAAGACTCCAAGGACTGGTACAGCATGGGGTTAGATACAGAGTAAAGCTCCCTCTACACTGTGCCCATCAAACACTCCAAGGACAGGTACAGCACGGGGTTAGATACAGAGTAGAGCTCCCTCTAAACTGTCCCAATCAAACATTCCCAGGACACATACAGCACGGGGTTAGATACAGTGTAGAGCTCCCTCTAAACTGTCCCCATCACACATTCCCAGGACATGTACAGCACGAGGTTAGATACAGAGTGGAGCTCCCTCTACACGGTCCCCATCAAACACTCCCAGGACAGGTACAGCACGGGGTTAGATACAGTGTAGAGCTCCCTCTAAACTGTCCCCATCACACATTCCCAGGATATGTACAGCACGAGGTTAGATACAGAGTAAAGCTCCCTCGACACTGTCCCCATCAAACACTCCAAGGACAGGTACAGCATGGGGTTAGATACAGAGTAAAGCTCCCTCTACACTTTCCCCATCAAACACTCCCAGGACAGGTACAGCACGGGGTTAGACACAGAGTAAAACTCCCTCTACACTGTCCCCATCAAACACTCCCAGGGCAGGTACATCACAGTGTTTGTTTCAGAGCAAAGCTCACTCCAAACTGCCTCCATGAAACACTCCCAGGACTGGTGCAGCACGGGGTTAGATACAGAGTAAAGCTCCCTCTACACTGTCCCCATCAAACACTCCCAGGACAGGAACAGCACGGGGTTAGATACAGAGTAAAGCTCTCTCTACACTGTCCCCATCAAACACTCCCAGGACAGGTACAGCACGGGGTTAGATACAGAGTAAAGCTCCCTTTACACTGTCCCAATCAAACACTCCCAGGACTGGTACATCACAGGGTTTGATTCAGAGTAAAGCTCCCTCTACACTGCCTCCATGAACACTCCCAGGAGAGGTAAAGCACGGGGCTAGATACAGAGTAGAGCTCCCTCGACACGGTCCCCATCAAACAATCCCAAGATTGTATCTAGCACCGTGTTGTACCTGAGTAAAGCTCCCTCTACACAATCCCTAACAAAAACTCTCAGGACAGGTACAGCACGGGGTTAGATACAGAGTATAGCTCCCTCAGTACTGTCCCCACCAAGCACTCCCAGGACACGTACATCATGTCGTTAGATACAGAGTAAACCTCCCTCTACACCATCCCTAACAAAAACTCCCAGGACAGGCACAGCACGGGGTTAGATACAGAGTAGTGCTCCCTCTAAACTGGCCCAATCAAACATTCCCAGGACACGTACATCACAGGGTTTGATTCAGAGAAAAGCTCCCTCTACACTGCCTCCATGAACACTCCCAGGACAGGTACAGCACGGGGTTAGATACAGAGTAGAGCTCCCTCTACACTGTCCCCATCAAACACTCCCAGGACACGTACAGCACGGGGTTAGATACAGAGTATCGCTCCCTCTAAACTGTCCCCATCACACATTCCCAGGACAGGTACAGCACGAGGTTAGATACAGAGTAAAGCTCCCTCTAAACTGGCCCAATCAAACACTCCCAGGACTGGTACATCACAAGGTTTTATTCAGATCAAAGCTCCCTCCACACTGCCTCCATGAACACTCCCAGGACAGGTACAGCACGGGGTTAGATACAGAGTAGATCTCCCTCTACACGGTCCCCATCAAACACTCCCAGGACAGGTACATCACGGGATAAGATACAGAGTAAAGGTAATACTACACTGACCACCTCAAACACTCCCAGGACAGGTACAGCACGGGGTAAGAAAGAGAGTAAAGCTCCCTCTACACTGTCCCCATTAAACCCTCCCAGGACAGGTTCATCACAGGGTTAGATACAGAGTAAAGCTCCCTCTACACTGTCCCCATCAAACACTCCCAGGACAGGTACAGCATGAGGTTAGATACAGAGTAAAGCTCCCTCTACACTGTCCCCATCAAACACTCCCAGGACAGATACACCATGGGGTTAGATACAGAGTAGTGCTCCCTCTACACTGTTCCCATCAAACACTCCCAGGACAGCACGGGGTTAGATACAGAGTAAAGCTCCCTCTGCACTGTCCCCATCAAACACTCCCAGGACAGGTACAGCACGGGGTTAGATACAGAGTAAAGCTCCCTCTACACTGTCCCCATCAAACACTCCCAGTCCTAGGACAGCAAGGGGTTAGATACAGAGTAAAGCTCCCTCTACACTGTTCAAATCAAACACTCCCAAGACAGGTACAGCACGGGGTTAGATACAGAGTAGTGCTCCCTCGACACTGTCCCCATCAAACACTCCCAGAACAGGAACAGCACGGGGTTAGATACAGAGTAAAGCTCCCTCTACACTGTCCCCATAAAACACTCCCAGGACAGGTACGGCACAGCACAGTATTCGATATAGAGAAAAGCTCCCTCTGCACTGTCCCCATCAAACACTCCCAGGACAGGTACAGCACGGGGTTAGATACAGAGTAAAGCTCCCTCTACACTTTCCCCATCAAACACTCCCAGGACAGGTACAGCACGGGGTTAGACACAGAGTAAAGCTCCCTCTACACTGTCCCCATCAAACACTCCCAGGGCAGGAACAGCACGGGGTTAGATACAGAGTAAAGCTCCCTCTACACTTTCCCCATCAAACACTCCCAGGACAGGTACAGCACGGGGTTAGACACAGAGTAAAGCTCCCTCTACACTGTCCCCATCAAACACTCCCAGGGCAGGTACACAATGGGGTTAGATACAGAGTAAACCTCCCTATACTCTGTCCCCATCAATCACTACCAGGACAGGTACACCATGGGGTTAGATACAGATCAAAGCTCCCTCTACACGGTCCCCGTCAAATATTCATAGGGCAGGTACAGCACGGGGTTAGATACAGAGTAAAGCTCCCGATACTCTGTCCCTATGAAACACACCCAGGACAGGTACATCACAGGGTTTGATTCAGATCAAAGCTCCCTCCACACTGCCTCCATGAAACACTCCCAGGACATGTACAGCACGGTCTTTGATACAGAGTAAAGCTCCCTCTGCACTGTCCCCATCAAACACTCTCAGGACTGCTACATCACAGGGTTTGATTCAGTGCAAAGCTCCCTCCACACTGCCTCCATGAAACACTCCCAGGACAGGTACAGCACGGGGTGAGATACAGAGTATAGCTACCACTACACTGACCACATCAAACACTACCAGGACAGGTACAGCACGGGGTTAGAAACAGATTAAAGCTCTCTTTATACTCTCCCCATCAACTCTCCCAGGGCAGGTACAACACGGGATTAGATACAGAGTAAATCTCCCTGTAAACTGATCCCATCAAATACTCCCAGGACAGGTAAAGCACTGGGTTAGATACACAGTTAAACTAACTCTACACTGTCCTTATCAAACACTCCCAGGACAGGTACAGCATGGGGTTAGATACAGAGTAAAGAACCCTCTATACTGAACCCATCAAACACTCCCAGGACAAGTAAAACACCGGGTTAGATACAGAGTAAATCTGCCTCTACACTGTCCCCATCAAACACTCCCAGGACAGGTATCGCACAGGGTTAGATACAGAGTAAATCTCCCTCTACACTGACCCCATCAATCACTCCCAGTACAGGTAACACACGGGGTTAGATCCAGAGTAAATCTCCCTCCACACTGCCTCCATGAAACACTCCCAGGACAGGTACAGCACGGGGTTAGATACAGAGTAAATCTCCCTCTACACTGTCCCCATCAAACACACCCAGGACAGGCACAGTATGGGGTGAGATACAGAGTAAAACTCACTGTAAACTGAATCCATTAAATACTCACAGGACAGGTAAAGCACGGGGTTAGATACAAAGTAAAGCTCCCTCTACACTGTCACAATTAAACACTCCCAGGACAGGTACAGCACGGGGTTAGATCCAGAGTAAATCTCCCTCCACACTGCCTCCATGAAACACTCCCAGGACAGGTACAGCACGGGGTTAGATACAGAGTAAATCTCCCTCTACACTGTCCCCATCAAACACACCCAGGACAGGTACAGTATGGGGTAAGATACAGAGTAAAGCTCCCTGTAAACTGAATCCATTAAATACTCACAGGACAGGTAAAGCACGGGGTTAGATACAAAGTAAAGCTCCCTCTACACTGTCACAATCAAGCACTCCCAGGACAGGTACAGCATGGGGTGAGATACAGAGTAAAGCTCCCTCGACACTGACCCGAACAAACATTCCCAGGACAGATATAGCACGGAGTTAGATACAGAGTAAATCTCCCTCTACACTGTCCCCATCAAACACTCCCAGGACAGGTACAGCACGGGGTGAGATACAGAGTAAATGTCCCTCTACACGATCCCCATCAAACACTCCCAGGACAGGTACAGCATGGGGTTAGATACAGAGTAAATCTCCCTCTACACTGTCCCCATCAAACACTCCCAGGACAGGTACAGCACGGGGTTAGATACAGAGTAAAACTTGCTCTATACTGTCCCCATCAAACACACCCAGGACAGGTACAGCACAGGGTTAGATACAGAGTAAATCTCCCTCTACACTGTCCCCATAAAACACTCCCAGGACAGGTACAGCACGGGGTTAGATACAGAGTAAATCTCCCTGCACACGATCCCCATCAAACACTCCCAGGACAGGTACAGCAGGGGGTTAGATACAGAGTAAAGCTCCCTCTACACTGTCCCCATCAAACACTCCCAGGACAGGTACAGCACGGGGTTAGATACAGAGTAAAACTCCCTCTATACTGTCCCCATCAAACTCTCCCAGGACAGGTACAGCACGGGCTTAGATACAGAGTAAAGCTCCCTCTACACTGTCCCCATCAAACACTCCCAGGACAGGTACAGCACGGGGTGAGATACAGAGTAAAGCTCCCTCTACACTGTCCCCATCAAACACTCCCAGGACAGAGACAGCACGGGGTTAGATACAGAGTAAATCTCCCTCTACACTGTCCCCATCAAACACTCCCAGGACAGGTACAGCACGGGGTTAGATACAGAGTAAAACTTGCTCTATACTGTCCCCATCAAACACTCCCAGGACAGGTACAGCACGGGGTTAGATACAGAGTAAATCTCCCTCTACACTGTCCCCATAAAACACTCGCAGGGCAGGTACAGCACGGGGTTAGATACAGAGTAAATCTCCCTCCACACGATCCCCATCAAACACTCCCAGGACAGGTACAGCACGGGGTTAGATACAGAGTAAAGCTCCCTCTACACTGTCCCCATCAAACACTCCCAGGACAGGTACAGCACGGGGTTAGATACAGAATAAAACTTCCTCTACACTGTCCACAACAAACACTCCCAGGACAGGTACAGCACGGGGTTAGATACAGAGTAAAGCTCCCTCTACACTGACCCCATCAAACACTCCTTGGACAGGTACAGCAATAGGTGAGATACAGAGTAAAGCTCCCTCTACACTGTCCCCATCAAACACTCCCAGGACAGGTACAGCACGGGGTTAGATACAGAGTAAAGCTCCCTCTACACTGTCCCCATCAAACACTCCCAGGACAGGTACAGCACGGGGTTAGATACAGAGTAAAGCTCCCTCTACACTGTCTCCATCAAACACTCCCAGGACAGGTACAGCACGGGGTTAGATACAGAGTAAAGCTCCCTCTACACTGTCCACAACAAACACTCCCAGGACAGGTACAGCACGGGGTTAGATACAGAGTAAAGCTCCCTCTACACTGTCTCCATCAAACACTCCCAGGACAGGTACAGCACGGGGTTAGATACAGAGTAACGCTCCCTCTACACTGTCCCCATCAAACACTCCCAGGACAGATCACGCACGGGATTAGATACAGAGTAAAGCTCCCTCTACGCTGTTCCCTTCAAACACTCCCAGGACAGGTACAGCACAGGGTTAGATACAGAGTAAAGCTCCCTCTACGCTGTTCCCATCAAACACTCCCAGGACAGGTACAGCACGGGGTTAGATACAGAGTAAAGCTCCCTCTACGCTGTCCCCATCAAACATTCCCAGGAGAGATCCAGCACGAGATTAAATACAGAGTAAAACTCCCACTACACTGTCCCCATCAAACACTCCCAGGACAGGTACAGCACGGGGTTAGATACAGAGTAGAGCTCCCTCTACACCGTCCCCATCAACCACTCCCAGAACTGGTACAGCATGGGTTTAGATACAGAGTAAAGGTCCCTGTACAGTGTCCGCATCAAACACTCCCAGGACAGGTACAGCATGGGTTTAGATACAGAGTAAAGGTCCCTGTACAGTGTCCGCACCAAACACTCCCAGGACCGATAGAGCACGGGGTTAGATACAGATTAAAGCTCTCTCTACACTGTCCCCAACAAACACTGCCAGGGGAGTAACATCACGGGGTTAGATACAGAGAACCCTCTACACTGAAGCCATCAAACACTCCTAATACAAGTAAAACACAGGGTTAGATACAGAGTAAAGCTCCCCCTACACCGTCCCCATCAAGACTCCCAGAACAAGTAAAACACAGGGTTAGATACAGAGAAAATCTCCCACTCTACTGACCCCATCAAACATTCCCAGGACAGGTACAGCACGGGGTTAGATAGAGAGTAAATCTCCCACTACACTGACCCCAACAAACACTCCCAGGGGTGGAACATAACAGGGTAAGGTACAGAATAAAGCTCCCTCTCCACTGTCCCCAACAGACATTCCCAGGGGAGTAACATCACGGGGTTAGATACAGAGTAAAGCTCCCTCTACACTGTCCCCATCAAACAGTCTCAGGACAGGTACAGCACGGGGTTAGATACAGAGTAAAGCTCCCTCTACACTGTCCCCATCAAACACTCCCAGGACAGGTACAGCACGGGGTTAGATACAGAGTAAAGCTCCCTCTACACTGTCCCCATCAAACACTCCCAGGGCAGGTACACAATGGGGTTAGATACAGAGTAAACCTCCCTATACTCTGTCCCCATCAATCACTACCAGGACAGGTACACCATGGGGTTAGATAGAGATCAAAGCTCCCTCTACACGGTCCCCGTCAAATATTCATAGGGCAGGTACAGCACGGGGTTAGATACAGAGTAAAGCTCCCGATACTCTGTCCCTATGAAACACACCCAGGACAGGTACATCACAGGGTTTGATTCAGATCAAAGCTCCCTCCACACTGCCTCCATGAAACACTCCCAGGACATGTACAGCACGGTCTTTGATACAGAGTAAAGCTCCCT
Source organism: Isurus oxyrinchus (assembly GCA_026770705.1). NCBI lineage: Eukaryota > Metazoa > Chordata > Chondrichthyes > Lamniformes > Lamnidae > Isurus > Isurus oxyrinchus. Next base: position 169,917 of record JANJGN010000465.1, on the reverse strand, counting down.
CTGCACTGTCCCCATCAAACACTCCCAGGACTGCTACATCACAGGGTTTGATTCAGAGCAAAGCTCCCTCCACACTGCCTCCATAAAACACTCCAAGGGCTGGTACAGCACAGAGTTAGATACAGAATAAATCTCCCCCTACATTGTCCCCATCAAACACTCCCAGGACAGGTACAGCACAGAGTTAGATACAGAGCAAAGTTCCCTCTACACTGTCCCAATCAAACAATACCAAGACAGGGACATCACGAGGTTAGAAAGAGTAAAGCTCCCAATAGTCGATCCCCATCAAACACTCCCAGGACCGGTACATCACTGGGTTTGATTCAGAGCAAAGCTCACTCCACACTGCCTCCATGGAACACTCCCAGGACAGGTGCAACAGGGGTTAGATACAGAGTAGAGCTCCCTCTACACGGTCCCCATCAAACACTCCCAAGATAGGTACAACACAGTGTTAGATACAGAATAAAACTCCCTCTACACAATTGCTAACAAAAACTACCAGGACAGGTACAGCACGGGGTTAGATACAGAGCATAGCTCCCTCTATACTGTCCCCATCAAACACTCCCAGGACAGGTACAGCAAGGGGTTAGATACAGAGTAAAGCTCCCTCTACACTGTCCCCATCAAACGCTCCCAGGATAGGTACAGCACGGGGTTAGATACAGAGTAAAGCTCCCTCTACACGGTCCCCATCAAACACTCCCAGGACAAGTACAGCAAGGGGTTAGATACAGAGTAAAGCTCCCTCTACACTGTCCCCATCAAACGCTCCCAGGACAGGTACAGCACGGGGTTAGATACAGAGTAGAGCTCCCTCTACACGGTCGCCATCAAACAATCCCAAGATTTTATCTAACACCGTGTTGCACCTGAGTAAAGCTCCCTCTACACAATCCCTAACAAAAACTCTCAGGACAGGTACAGCACGGGGTGAGATACAGAGTAAAGCTCCCTCTACGATATCCCCATCAAACACTCCCAGCGCAGGTACAGCACGGGGTTAGATACAGAGTAAAGCTCCCTCTACACTGTCCCCATCAAACACTCCCAAGGCAGGTACAGCACGGGGTTAGATAAAGAGTAAAGCTCCCCCTATACTGTCCCCATCAAACACTCTCAGGACAGGAACATCACAGTGATTGAATCAGAGCAAAGCTCACTCCACACGGCCTCCATGAAACACTCCCAGGACAGGTACAGCACGGGGTTAGATACAGAGTAAAGCTCCATCTACATTGTCCCCCTCAAACATTCCCAGGACAGGTACAGCACGGGGTTAGATACACATTAGATCTCCCTCTACACTGACCCATCAAACACGCCTAGGACAGGTACACCATGGGGTTAGATACAGAGTAAAGCTCCCTCTACAATGTCCCCATCAAACACTCCCAGGACAGGTACATCACGTGATTAGATACAGAATAAAGCTCCCTCTACACTGTCGCCATCAAACACTCCCAGGACAGGTACAGCACGGGGTTAGATACAGAGTAGAGCTCCCTCTACACCGTCTCCATCAAACACTCCCAGGACAGGTATATCACAGGGTATGATTCAGAGCTAAGCTCCCTCCACACTGCCTCCATGAAACATTCACAGGACAGGTACAGCACGGGGTTAGATACAGATTAGCGCCCATTCCACAATGTCCCCATCAAACATTACGAGGACAGGTACAGCACGGGTGAAGATACAGAGCAGAGCTCCCTCTACACTGTCCCCATCAAACACTCCCAGGTCAGGTACGGCACGGGGTTAGATACAGAGTAAAGCTCCCACTACACTGTCCCCATCAAACACTCCCAGGGCAGGTACAGCACGGGGTTAGATACAGAGTAAAGCTCCCTCTACACTGTCCCCATCAACACTCCCAGGACAGGTACAGCACGGGGTAAGATACAGAGTAAAGCTCCCTCTACACTGTCCCCATCAAACACGCCCAGGACAGGTACAGCACGGGGTTAGATACAGAGTAAAGCTCCCCCAATACTGTCCCCAGCAAACACTCCCAGGGCAGGTACAGCACGGGTTTAGATACAGAGTAAAGCTCACTCTACACTGTCCCCATCAAACACTCCCAGGACAGGAACATCACAGTGATTGAATCAGAGCAAAGCTCACTCCACACGGCCTCCATGAAACACTCCCAGGACAGGGGCAGCACGGGGTTAGATACAGAGTAGAACTCCCTCTACACGGTCCCCATCAAACACTCCCAGGACAGGTACATCATGGGGTTAGATACAGAGTAAAGGTAATACTACACTGACCACATCAAACACTCCCAGGACAGGTACAGCACGGGGTAAGAAAGAGAGTAAAGCTCCCTCTACACTGTGCCCATCAAACACTCCAAGGACAGGTACAGCACGGGGTTAGATACAGAGTAGAGCTCCCTCTAAACTGTCCCAATCAAACATTCCCAGGACACATACAGCACGGGGTTAGATACAGAGTAAAGCTCCCTCTAAACTGTCCCCATCACACATTCCCAGGACATGTACAGCACGAGGTTAGATACAGAGTAGAGCTCCCTCTACACTGTCCCCATCAAACACTCCAAGGACAGGTACAGCACGGGGTTAGATTCAGAGTAAAGTTCCTGCTACACTGTCCCAATAAAACACTCCCAGGACAGGTACAGCACAGGTTTAGATACAGAATAGAGCTCCCTCTACAATGTACCCATCAAACATTCCCAGGACAGGTACAGCACGGGGTTAGATACAGAGTAAAGCTCCCTCTACACTGCCTCCATGAACACTCCCAGGACAGGTACAGCACGGGGTTAGATACAGAGTAGAGCTCCTTCTACACTGTCCCCATCAAACACTCCCAGGACACGTACATCACAAGGTTTTATTCAGATCAAAGCTCCCTCCACACTGCCTCCATGTAACACTCCCAGGACAGGTGCAGCACGGGGTTAGATACAGAGTAGATCTCCCTCTACACGGTCCCCATCAAACACTCCCAGCACAGGTACATCACGGGGTTAGATACAGAGTAAAGGTAATACTACACTGTCCCCATCAAACACGCCTAGGACAGGTACACCATGGGGTTAGATACAGAGTAAAGCTCCCTAAACTCTGTCCCCATCAAACACTCCCCGGACAGGTACATCACGGGATTAGATACAGAATAAAGCTCCCTCTACAATGTCCCCATCAAACATTACGAGGACAGGTACAGCACGGGTGAAGATACAGAGTAAAGCTCCCTCTACTGCGTCCCCATCAAACACTCCCAGGACTGGTACAGCACGGGGTTAGATACAGAGTAAAGCTACCACTATACTGTCCACATCAAACACTCCCAGTGCAGGTAGACCATGGGGTTAGATACAGAGTAAAGCTCCCTCTAAACTGTCCCCATCAAACACTCCCAGGGCAGGTACACCATGGGGTTAGATACAGAGTAAAGTTCCCTCTACACTGTCCCCATCACACATTCCCAAGGCTGGTAAATCATAGGGTTTGATTCAGAGCAAAGCTCCCTCCATACTGCCTCCATGAAACACTCCCAGGACAGGTACAGCATGGGGTTAGATACAGAATAAAGCTCCCGCTACACTGTTCCCATCAAACACTCCCAGGGCAAGTATAGCACGGGGTTAGATACAGACCAAAGCACCCTGTACACCGTCCCCATTAAACATTCCCAGGACAGTGACATCAAATTGTTTGATTCAGAACAAAGCTTCCACTATACTGACCACATCAAACACTCCCAGGACATGTACAGCACGGGGTTAGATACAGAGTAAAGCTCCCTCAACACTGTCCCTATCAAGCACTCCCAGGACAGGTACAGCATGAGGTTAGATACAGAGTAAAGCTCCCCCAATACTGTCTCCATCAAACATACCCAGGACAGGAACATCAATATGTTTGATTCAGAGCAAAGCTCACACAACACTCCCTCCATTAAACACTCCCAGGACAAGGATAGCATGGGGTTAGATACAGAGCAGAGCTCCCTCTACACTGTCGCCATCAAACACTCCCAGGTCAGGTACAGCATGGGGTTAGATACAGAGTAAAGCTCCCTCTACATTGTCCCAATCAAACACTCCCAGGACTGGTACATCACAGGGTTTGATTTAGAGCAAAGCTCCCTCCACACTGCCTCCATGAAACATTCACAGGACAGGTACAACACAGGGTTAGATACAGAGTAATGCTCCGTCGACACTGTGCCCATCAAACACTCCCAGCGCAGGTACACCATGGGGTTAGATACAGAGTAAAGCTCCCTCGACACCGGCCCCAACAAACACACCCAGGGAATGTACACCATGGGGTTCGATACAGAGTAAAGCTCCCCCTACAGTGTCCCCATCAACACTCCCAGGACAGGTACATCACTGGTTATATACGGAATAAAGCTCCCTCTACAATATCCCCAACACTCCAAAACAGGTACATCACAGTGTTTGATTCAGAGCAAAGCTCACTCCACATTGCCTGCATGAAACACTCTCAGGACAGTTACAGCACGGGGTTAGATACAGAGTAAAGCTCCCTCTACACTGTCCCCATCAAACACTCCCAGGACATGTACAGCACGGGGTTAGATACAGAGTAAAGCTCCCTCTACACTGTCCCCATCAAACACTCCCAGGACAGGTATAGCACGGGGTTAGATACAGAGTAAAGCTCCCTCTGCACCGTCCCCATCAAACACTCACAGGACAGGTACAGCACAGAGTTAGATACAGAGTAAAGCTCCCCCTACACTGTCCCCATCAAACACTCCCAGGACAGGAACATCATAGTGTTTGATTCAGAGCAAAGCTCACTCCACACTGTCCCCATCAAACACTCCCAGCGCAGGTACACCATGGGGTTAGATACAGAGTAAAGCTCCCTCGACATAGGCCCCAACAAACACACACAGGGAATGTACACCATGGGGTTCGATACAGAGTAAAGCTCCCCCTACAGTGTCCCCATCAACACTCCCAGGACAGGGACATCACTGGTTATATACGGAATAAAGCTCCCTCTGCAATATCCCCATCAACACTCCCAGGACAGGTACAGCACAGGGTTAGATACAGAGCAAAGCTCCCTGTACACTGTTCCCATCAAACACTCCCAGGGCAGGTTTCGCACGGGGTTAGATACAGACCAAAGCACCCTGCACACCGTCCCCATCAAACACTCCCAGGACAGATACAGCATGGGATAAGATACAGAGTAAACCTCCCTCTACACCGTCCCCATCAAACACTCCAGGACAGGTACATCACAGTGTTTGATTCAGAGCAAAGCTCACTCCACACTGCCTGCATGAAACACTCTCAGGACAGGTACAGCACGGGGTTAGATACAGAGTAAAGCTCCCTCTACAATATCCCCATCACACACTCCCAGGACAGGTTCAGCACGGGGTTAGATACAGAGTAAAGCTCCCTCTACACTGTCCCCATCAAACACTCCCAAGGCAGGTACAGCACGGGGTTAGATACAGAGTAAAGCTCCCTCTACACCGTCCCCATCAAACACTCCCAGGACAGGTACATCATGGCGTTAGATACAGAGTAAAGCTCCCTATATTCGGTCCCCATCAAACACTCTCAGGACAGGCACATCACAGTGTTTGATTCAGAGCAAAGCTCACTCCACACTGCCTCCATGAAACACTCCCAGGACAGGTTCAGCACGGGGTGAGATACAGAGTAAAGCTCTCTCGACACTGTCCCCATCAAACAGGCCCAGCACAAATACAGCACGGGGTTAGATACACAGTAGAGCTCCCTCTACACTGTCCCCATCAAACACGCCTAGGACAGGTACACCATGGGGTTAGATACAGAGTAAAGCTCCCTATACTCTTTCCCCATCAAACACTCCCCGGACAGGTACATTACGAGGTTAGATACAGAATAAAGCTCCCTCTACTCTGTCCCCATCAAACAATCCCAGTACTGGTACATCACAGAATTTGATTCAGTGTAAAGCTACCACTATACTGACCACGTCAAACACTCCCAGCACAGGTACAGCACGGGGTTAGATACAGAGTAAAGCTCCCCCTATACTGTCCCCATGAAACACACCCAGGACAGGTAGAGCACAGGGTTAGATACAGAGTAAAGCTCCCTCTACACTGTCCCCATCAAACACTCCCAGGACAGGTACAGCACGGGGTTAGATACAGAGTAAAGCTCCCCCTATACTGTCCCCATCAAACACACCCAGGACAGGTACAGCACAGGGTTAGATACAGAGTAAAGCTCCCCCTATACTGTCCCCATCAAACATTCCCAGGTCAGGTACATCACATTGTTTGATTCAGATCGAAGCTCACTCCACACTGCCTCCATGAAACACTCCCAGGACATGTACAGCACGGCGTTAGATACTGAGTAAAGCTCACTCTACACTGTCGCAATCAAACACTCCCAGGACTGGTACATCACAGGGTTTCATTCAGAGCAAAGCTACCTCCACACTGCCTCCATGAAACACTCCAAGGACAGGTACAGCTCGGGGTTAGATACAGAGTAAAGCTCCCTCTACACTGTCCCCATCAAACACTCCCAGGACAGGTATAGCACAGGGTTAGATGCAGAGTAAAGCTCCCTCTACACCGTCCCCATCAAACAATCCCAGGACAGGTACAGCACGGGGTTGGATACAGAGTAAAGCTCCCTCTACAATATCCCCATCAAACAATCCCAGGACAGGTACAGCACGGGGTTCGATACAGAGTAAAGCTCCCTCTACACTGTCCCCATCAAACACGCCCAGGACAGGTACAGCACGGGGTTAGATACAGAGTAAAGCTCCCTCTACACTGTCCCCATCAAACACGCCCAGGACAGGTACATCACGGGGTTAGATACAGATTAGCGCCCCCTCTACAATGTCCCCATCAAACACTCCCAGGACAGGTACATCATGAAGTTAGATACAGAGTAAATCTCCCTATACTCGATCCCCATCAAACACTCTCAGGACAGGAACATCACAGTGTTTGATTCAGAGTAAAGTTCACTCCACACGGCCTCCATCAAACACTCCCAGGACAGGTACAGCACGGGGTTAGATACAGAGTAAAGCTCCGTCTACTCTGTCTCCATCAAAAACTCGGAGGGCTGGTTATTATAGGGTTTGACTCAGAGCAAATCTCCCTCCAAACTGCCGCCATGAAACACTCCAGAGACAGGTACAGCATGGGATTAAATACAGAGTAAAGCTCCCTCTACACTGTTCCCAGCAAACACTCCCAGGACAGGTACAGCACGGGGTTAGATACAGAGTAAAGCTCCCTCTACACTGTCCCCATCAAGCACTCACAGGACAGGTCCAGCACGTAGTTAGATAAAGAGTAAATCTCCCTCTACACTGTCTCCATCAAACACTCCCAGGACAGGTACAGCACGGGGTTAGATAGAGTCAAGCTCCCTCTACACTGTCCCAATCAAACACTCCCAGGACTGGTAAATCACAGGGTTTGATTCAGAGCAAAGCTCCCTCCACGCTGCCTCCATGAAACACTCCCGGGACAAGTACAGCACGGGGTGAGATACACAGTAGGGCTCCCCCTACACTGTCCCCAACAAACACTCCAAGGGCAGCTACAGCACGGGTTTAGATACAGAGTAAAGCTCCTTCTACACTGTCCCCATCAAACACTCCCAGGACAGGTACAGCATGGGGTTAAATAGACAGTACAGATCCCAAAACACTGTACCCATCAAACAATCCCAGGACAGGTACAGCACAGGTGAAGATGTAGAGTAAAGATCCCTCTACACTGTCCCCATCAAACACTCCCCGGACAGGTACAGCACGGGTTAAGATATAGAGTAAATCTCCCACCACACTGTCTCCATGCAACACTCCAATGACAGATACAATACAGCCTCAGATACATAGAAACGCACCGTCTACAGTGTCCGCATCAAACACTCCCAGGACCGATACAGTATGGGTTTAGATACAGAGTAAAACTCACTCTAAACTGTCCCCATCAAACACTCCCAGGGGAGGCATATAACAGGGTTAGGTACAGAAAAAAGCTCCCTCTCCACTGTTCGCAACAGACACTCTCAGGAGAGGAATATGACAGGGTTAGATACAGAGTAAAGAACCATCTACACTGTCCCCATCAAACACTCCCTGGACACTTACAACAAGGGGTTAGATACAGAGTAAAGCTCCCTCTACACTGTCCCCATCATACATTCCCAGGACAGGTCCAGCACAGGGCTAGATACAGAGTAAAGCTCCCTCCACACTGTCCCCATCAAACACTCCAAGGACAAGTACAGCACGGGGTAAGATACGGAGTAAAGCTCCCTCTACACTGTCCCCATCAAACACTCCCAGGACAGGTAAGGCACGGGGTTAGATACAGAGTAAATCTCCCTCTACACTGTCCCCATCAAACACTCCAGGACAGGTGCAGCCTGTCTGTCCAATCAGAGACAATGGCTGACCAGCCTGCCTCTCACTGATTGGCTGGAGGACCACCCTGGAACTTACTGATTGGCTGGAGGTCCAGCCGTGTCTTACTGATTGATGGAGGACCCGCGCAGGTTAGATACAGAGTAAAGCTCCATCTCCACTGTCCCCATCAACACTCCCAGGACAGGTACAGCACGGGGTTAGATACAGAGGAAAGCTCCCTCTACACTGTCTCCAACAAACACTCCCAGGACAGGTACAGCACGGCATTAGATACAGAGTAAAACTCCCTCTACACTGTCCCCATCAAACACTCCCAGGACAGGGACAGCACGGAGTTACATACAGAGTAAAACTGCCTCGACACTGTCCCCAACAAACACACCCAGGGAATGTGCACAATGGGGTTTGATATAGACTAAAGCTCCCTCTACACTGCCCACATCAAACACTCCCAGGGCAGGTACAGCACGGGGTTAGATACAGAGTAAAGCTCCCTCTACACTGTCCCCATCAAACATTCCCAGGACAGGTACAGCACGGGGTTAGATAAAGAGTAGATCTAGCACTACACTGTCCCCGTCCAACACTCCCAGGATAGGTACAGCACGGAATGAGGTACAGAGCAATGCTCCGTCTACACCCTCCCCATTAAACACTCACAGGACAGGTACATCACAGTGTTTGATTCAGAGCAAAGCTCACTCCACACTGCCTCCATGAAACACTCCGATGACAGATGCAGTACAGGGTCAGATACAGAAAACAGTGCCCTCTACACTGACCCCATCAAACACTCCCAGGACAGGTTAATCACGGGGTTAGATACAGAGTAAAGCTCCATCTATAATGTCCCCATCAAACACTCCCAGGACAGGTACAGCACGGGGTTAGATACAGAGTAAAACTCCCTCTATACTGTCCCCATGAAATCCTCCCAGGACAGGGACAGCACGGGGTTAGATACAGAGTCAATATAGCACTGTACTGTCCCCATGAAACACTCCCAGGACAGGTACAGCACGGGATGAGGTACAGAGCAAAGCTCCGTCTACACCATCCCCATAAAACACTCACAGGACAGGTACATCACTGTGTTTGATTCAGAGTAAAGCTCACTCCACACTGCCTCCATGAAACACTCCCAGGGGAGGAACTTAATAGGGTTAGGTACAGAGTAACGCTCCCTCTAGTGTCTGCATCAATCACTCCCAGGACAGGTGAAGCACGTGATTAGATACAGAGTAAAGCTCCATCGATACTGTCCCCATCAAACACTGCCAGAACAGGTACAGCACGGGGTAAAATAGACAGTACAGCTCCCAAAACACTGTCCCCATCAAACACTCCCAGGACAGGTACAGCACGGGGTTAGATACAGGGTAAAGCTCCCTCTACAGAGTCCCCATCAAACATTCCCAGGAAAGGTACATCACGGGGTTAGATACAGAGTAAAGCTCCCTCTGCACTGTCACCATCAAATACTCCCAGGACAGCTACATCACAGGGTTTGATTCAGAGCAAAGCTACCACTACACTGACCACATCAAACGCTCCCTGGACAGGTACAGCACGGGGTTAGAAACAGAGTAAAGCTCCCTATACTCTGTCCCCATCAAAACCTCCCAGGACTGGCACATCATAGGGTTTCATTCAGAGCAAAGGTCCCTCCACACTGCCACCATGAAACACTCCCAGGACAGGTACAGCACGGGGTGAGATACAGAGTAGAGCTCCCTCTGCACTGTCCCCATCAAACACTCCCAGGACAGGTACATCACGGGGTTAGATACAGAATAAATCTCCCTCTACTCTGTCCCCATCAAACACTCCCAGGACAGGAACATCACAGTGTTTGATTCAGAGCAAAGCTCACTCCACACTGCCTCCATGAAACACTCCCAGGACAGGTACAGCACAGGGTTAGATACAGAGTAGAGCTCGCTCTACAATGTCCCCATCAAACATTCCCTGGACAGGTACAGCACGAGGTAAGAAACAGAGTAAAGCTCCCTCTACGCTGTCCCCATCAAACACTCCCAGGACAGGTACAGCACGGGGTTAGATACAGAGTAAAACTCCCTCTACACTGTCCCCATTATACACTCCCAGGACAGGTACAGCACGGGGTTAGATACAGAGTAAAACTCCCTCTACACTGTCCCCATCAAACACTCCCTGGACACTTACAACAAGGGGTTAGATACAGAGTAAAGCTCCCTCTACACTGTCCCCATCAAGCACTCCCAGGGTCAGGTACAGCACGGGGTTAGATACAGAGTAAAGCTCCCTCTACACTGTCTCCATCAAACATTCCCAGGACAGGTACAGCACGGGGTTAGATACAGAATAAAGCTCCCTCTACACTGTCCCCATCAAACACTCCCAGAACTGGTACATCACAGGGTTTGATTCAGAGCAAAGCTCCCTCCACACTGCCTCCATGAAACACTCCCAGGACAGGTACAGCACGGGGTTAGATACAGAGTAAAGCTCCCTCTACACTGTCCCCATCCAACACTCCCAGGACAAGTACAGCACGGGGTTAGATATAGAGTAAAGCTCCCTCTCCTCTGTACCCATCAAACCCTCCCAGCACAGGGACATCACAGTGTTTGATTCAAAGTAAAGGTCACTCCACACTGCCTCCATGAAACACTCCCAGGACAGGTACAGCACGGGGTTAGATACAGGGTAAAGCTCCCTCTACACAGTCCCCATCAAACATTCCCAGGAAACGTATCTAAACCCGTGATGTACCGAGTAAAGCTCCCTCTACACTGTCCCCATCAAACACTCTCAGGGCAGGAACACCATGGGGTTAGATACAGAGTAAAGCTCCTTATACACTGTCCAATCAAACACTCACAGGACAGGTACAGCACGGACTTAGATACAGAGCAAAGCTCCCTCTACACTCTCCCCATCAAACTCTCCAATGACAGGTACAGCTAAGGGTTAGATACAGAGTAAAGCTCCCTCCACACTATCCCCATCAAACACTCCCAGGGCAGGTACACTATGGGGTAAGATACACAGTAGAGCTCCCTCTACACTGTCCCCATCAAACACGCCCAGGACAGGTACAGCACGGGGTTAGATACAGAGTAAAGCTCCCACTACACTGTCCCCATCTAACACTCCCAGGACAAGTACAGCACGGGGTAAGATATGGAGTAAAGCTCCCTCTACACCGTCCCCATCAAACACTCCCAGGACAGGTACAGCACGGGTTCAGATACAGAGTAAAGCTCCATCTACACTGTCCCCATCAAACACTCCCAGGTCAGGTACAACACGCGGTTAGACACAGAGTCGAGCTCCCTCTACACTGTCCCCATCAAACACTCATAGGACAGGTACAGCACAGGGTTAATTACAGGGTATAGCTCCCTCTCCACAGTCCCGATCAAACATTCCCAGGAAATGTATCTCAACCCGTGATTACCGAGTAAAGCTCCCTCCACACTGTCCGCATCAAGCACTCACAGGTCAGGTCCAGCAAGGAGTTACATACAGAGTAAAGCTCCCTATACTCTGTCCCCATCAAACACTCCCCGGAGAGGTACATCACGAGGTTAGATACAGAATAAAGCTCCCTCTACACTATACCCATCAAACATTCCCAGGACAGGCACAGCACGGGGTTAGATACAGAGTAAAGCTCCCTATACTCTGTCCCCATCAAACACTCCCCGGAGAGGTACATCACGAGGTTAGGTACAGAATAAAGCTCCCTCTACACTATACCCATCAAACATTCCCAGGACAGGTACAGCACGGGGTTAGAAACAGAGTAAAGCTCCATATACTCTGTCCCCATCAAACCCTCCCAGCACAGGGACATCACAGTGTTTGATTCAGAGCAAAGCTCACTCCACCCTGCCTCCATGAACCACTCCAAGGACAGGTACAGCACAGGGTTAGATACAGAGTAGAGCTCCCTCTACACTGTCCCCATCAAACACTCCCAGGACAGGTACAGCACGGGGTTAGATACAGAGTAAATTTCCCTCTACACTGTCCCCATCAAACACTCCCAGGACAGGTACAGCACGGGGTTAGATACAGAGTAATGCTCCCTCTACACTGTCCCCATCAAACACTCCCAGGACAGGTACAGCACGGGGTTAGATACAGAGTAATGCTCCCTCTACACTGACCCCATCAAACACTCCCAGGACAGGTACAGCACGGGGTTAGATACAGAGTAAAACTGCCTCGACACCGTCACCAACAAACACACCCAGGGAATGTACACAATGGGGTTTGATGCAGACTAAAGCTCCGTCTACACTGTCCACATCAAACACTCCCAGGGCAGGTACTGCACAGGGTTAGATACAGAGTAAATCTCCCTCTACTCTGTTCCCATCAAACATTCCCAGGACAGGTACAGCACGGGGTTAATTAAAGAGTAGATCTAGCACTACACTGTCCCCATCCAACACTCCCAGGACAGGTACAGCACGGAATGAGGTACAGAGCAATGCTCCGTCTACACCATCCCCATTAAACACTCACAGGACAGGTGCATCACAGTGTTTGATTCAGAGTAAAGCTCACTCCGCACTGCCTCCATGAAACACTCCGATGACAGATGCAGTACAGGGTCAGATACAGAAAACAGTGCCCTCTCCACTGATCCCATCAAACACTCCCAGGACAGGTACAACACTCGGTTAGACTAAAGAGTAAAGCTCCCTCTAGACTGACCCCATCAAACACTCCCAGGTCAGGTACAGCACGCGGTTAGACACAGAGTAAAGCTCTTTCCAGACTGACCCCATCAAACACTCCCAGGTCAGGTACAACACGCGGTTAGACACAGAGTAAAGCTCTTTCCAGACTGACCCCATCAAACACTCCCAGGTCAGGTACAACATGCGGTTAGACACAGATTAAAGCTCCCTCTACACTGACCCCATCAAACACTCCCAGGACAGGTACAGCCTGTCTGTCCAATCAGAGACAATGGCTGACCAGCCTGCCTCTCGCTGATTGGCTGGAGGACCATCCTGGATCTTACTGATTGGCTGGAGGTCCAGCCTCATCTCACTGATTGTTTCGAGGACCCGCCCAGGTGAGATACAGAGTAAAACTCCCTCGATACTGTCCCCATCAAATACTCCCAGGACAGGGACAGCACGGGGTTTGATACAGAGTAAATCTCCCTCTACACTGTCCCCATCAAACACTCCCAGGACAGGGACAGCACGGGGTTTGATACAGAGTAGATCTAGCGCTACACTGTCCCCATCAAACACTCCCAGGACAAGGTACAGCACGGGGTTAGATACAGAGTAAAGCTCCCTCTACACTGTCCCCATCAAACACTCCCAGGACAGGTACAGCACGGGATGAGGTAAAGAGCAAAGCTCCGTCTACACCCTCCCCATAAAACACTCACAGGACAGGTACATCACAGTGTTTGATTCAGAGTGAAGCTCACTCCACACTGCCTCCATGAAACACACTGATGACAGATGCAGTACAGGGTCAGATACAGAAAACAGTGCCCTCTACACTGACCCCATCAAACACTCCCAGGACAGGTACATCACGGGTTAGATACAGAGTAAAGCTCCCTCTATACTGACCCCATCAAACACTCCCAGGACACGTACAGCATGGGGTTAGATACAGAGTAAAGCTCCCACCACATTGTCCCCGTCAAACACTCCCAGGACACGTGCAGCACGGGGTTAGATATAGAGTAAAGCTCCCACCAGACTGACCCCATCAAACAAGCCCTGCACAGATACAGCATGGGGTTAGATACAGAGTAAAGCTCCCTCTACACTGTGCCCAACAAACACTCCCAGGGGAGGAACAATACGGTGTTAGATGCAGAGTAAATCTCCCTCTACGCTGTCCCCATCAAAAGCTCCCAGGACAGGTACAGCACGTGGTTAGATACACAGTGAAGCTCCATCTACACTGACCCCATCAAACACTCCCAGGACAGGTACAGCACGGGGTTAGATACAGAGTAAAGCTCCATCTACACTGTCCCCATTATACACTCCCAGGACAGGTACAGCACGGGGTTAGATGCAGAGTAGAGCTCCCTCTTGTGCCCGCATCAATCACTCCCAGGACAGGTCAAGCACGTGATTAGATACAGAGTAAAGCTCCATCGATGCTGTCCCCATCAGACACTGCCAGCACAGGTACAGCATGGGGTTAAATAGACAGTACAGCTCCCAAAACACTGTCCCCATCAAACACTCCCAGGACTGGTAGAGCACAGGGTTAGATACAGAGTAAAGCTCCCTCTACACTGTCCCCATCAAACATTCCCAGGAAAGGTACATCACGGGGTTAGATACAGAGTAAAGCTCCCTCTACACTGTCACCATCAAATACTCCCAGGCCAGGTACATCACAGGGTATGATTCAGAGCAAAGCTACCACTACGCTGACCACATCAAACGCTCCCTGGACAGGTACAGCACAGGGTTAGAAACAGAGTAAAGCACCCTATACTCTGTCCCCATCAAACCCTCCCAGGACTGGTACATCATAGGGTTTGATTCAGAGCAAAGCTCCCTCCACACTGCCACCATGAAACACTCCCAGGACAGGTACAGCACGGGGTGAGATACAGAGTAAAGCTCCCTCTACACTGTTTCCATCAAACACACTGAGGGCAGGTATAGCACGGGGTTAGATACAAAGTAGAGCTCCGTCTACACTGTCCCCATTCAACACTCCCAGAACAGGTACAGTACGGGGTTAGATACAGAGTAATGCTCCCTCTACACCGTCCCAATCAAACACTCCCAGGACAGGTACAGCATGGGGTCAGATACAGACTAAAGCACCCTGTAGACCGTCCCCGTCAAACACTCCCAGGAGAGGTACAGCACGGGGTTAGATACAGAGTAAATCTCCCTCTACACTGTCCCCATCAAACACTCCCAGCACAGGTACAGCACAGGGTTAGATACAGAGTAAATCTCCCTCTACACTGTCTCTATCAAACACTCCCAGGACAGGTACAACATGCGGTTAGACAAAAGAGTAAAGCTCCCTCTAGACTGACCCCATCAAACACTCCCAGGACAGGTACAGCATGCGGTTAGACACAGATTAAAGCTCCCTCTACACTGACCCCATCAAACACTCCCAGGACAGGTACAGCCTGTCTGTCCAATCAGAGACAATGGCTGACCAGCCTGCCTCTCGCTGATTGGCTGGAGGACCACCCTGGATCTTACTGATTGGCTGGAGGTCCAGCCGCATCTCACTGATTGTTTGGAGGACCCGCCCGGGTTAGATTCAGAGTAAAACTCCCTCTATACTGTCCCCATCAAATACTCCCAGGACAGGAACAGCCCGGGGTTTGATACAGAGTAGATCTAGCACTACACTGTCCCCATCAAACACTCCCAGGACAGGTACAGCACGGGATGAGGTAAAGAGCAAAGCTCCGTCTACACCCTCCCCATAAAACACTCACAGGACAGGTACATCACAGTGTTTGATTCAGAGTAAAGCTCACTCCACACTGCCTCCATGAAACAGACTGATGACAGATGCAGTACAGGGTCAGATACAGAAAACAGTGCCCTCTGCACTGATATAAAAACAAAGAAAACTGCGGATGCTGGAAATCCAAAACAAAAACAGAATTACCTGGAAAAACTCAGCAGGTCTGGCAGCATCGGCGGAGAAGAAAAGAGTTGACGTTTCGAGTCCTCATGACCTTTCGACAGAACTTGATTTCGAGTCCAAGAAAGAGTTGAAATATAAGCTGGTTTAAGGTGTGTGTGTGGGGGGCGGAGAGATAGAGAGAGAGAGAGGTGGTTGTGTAGACAAACAAGCAGTGATAGAAATAATGGAAATAGGTGGGAAAAGAAAAATCTATATAATTTATTGGGGAAAAAAAAGGGGGAAACAGAAAGGGGGTGGGGATGGGGGAGGGAGCTCACGATCTAAAGTTGTTGAATTCAATATTCAGTCCGGAAGGCTGTAAAGTGCCTAGTCGGAAGATGAGGTGCTGTTCCTCCAGTTTGCGTTGGGCTTCACTGGAACAATGCAGCAGGCCAAGGACAGACATGTGGGCGAGAGAGCAGGGTGGAGTGTTAAAGTGGCAAGCGACAGGGAGGTTTGGGTCATTCTTGCGGACAGATCGCAGGTGTTCTGCAAAGCGGTCGCCCAGTTTACGTTTGGTCTCTCCAATGTAGAGGAGACCACATTGGGAGCAACGAATGCAGTAGATTAATTTGGGGGAAATGCAAGTGAAATGCTGCTTCACTTGAAAGGAGTGTTTGGGCCCTTGGACGGTGAGGAGAGAGGAAGTGAAGGGGCAGGTGTTACATCTTTTGCGTGGGCATGGGGTGGTGCCATAGGAGGGGGTTGAGGAGTAGGGGGTGATGGAGGAGTGGACCAGGGTGTCCCGGAGGGAGCGATCCCTACGGAATGCCGATAAGGGGGGTGAAGGGAAGATGTGTTTGGTGGTGGCATCATGCTGGAGTTGGCGGAAATGGCGGAGGATGATCCTTTGAATGCGGAGGCTGGTGGGGTGATAAGTGAGGACAAGGGAGACCCTATCATGTTTCTGGGAGGGAGGAGAAGGCGTGAGGGCGGATGCGCGGGAGATGGGCCGGACACGGTTGAGGGCCCTGTCAACGACCGTGGGTGGAAAACCTCGGTTAAGGAAGAAGGAGGACATGTCAGAGGAACTGTTTTTGAAGGGAAGGGAAGTGTCAGAGATGGACCACGTGAAAATGATGGAGGGGTGGAGATTGGAAGCAAAATTAATAAATTTTTCCAAGTCCCGACGAGAGCATGAAGCGGCACCGAAGTAATCATCGATGTACCGGAGAAAGAGTTGTGGAAGGGGGCCGGAGTAGGACTGAAACAAGGAATGTTCCACATACCCCATAAAGAGACAGGCATAGCTGGGGCCCATGCGGGTACGCCCTAGGAGTGTTTGATGGGGTCAGTGTTGTGGGAGCTTTACTCTGTATCTAACCACGTCCTGTACCTGTCCTTGGAGTGTTTGATGGGGAAGTGTAGCGGGAGCTTTACGCTGTATCGAACCCCGTGCTGTACCTGTCCTGGGAGTGTTTGATGGGGACGGTGTAGAGGGAGCTTTACTCTGTATCTAACCCTGCGCTGTACCTGTCCTGGGAGTGTTCTATGGGGTCAGTGTAGACGGAGCTTTACTCTGTATCTAATCCCATGCTGTATCTCTCCTGGGAGTGTTTGATGGAGACAGTGTGGATGGATCTTTTCTCTGTATCTAACCCCGTGCTTTACTGTCCTGGGAATGTTTGATGGGGTCAGTGTAGAGGGAGCTTTACTCTGTATCTAACCCCGTGCTGTACCTGTCCTGGGAGTGTTTGATGGTGACAGTCCAGAGGCTGCTTTTCTCTGTATCTCACCCTGTACTTTATCTGTCATTGGAGTGTTTCATGGAGACAGTGTGGATGGAGCTTTACTCTATATCTTAAACCGTGCTGCACCAGTCCTGCGAGTGTTTGATGGGGTCAGTGTAGGGGGAGCTTTACTCTGTATGTAATCCCGTGCTGTACCTGTCCTGGGAGTGTTTGATGTTGACAGTGCAGAGAGAGCTTTACTCTGTATATAATACCGTACTGAACAAGCCCCAGGAATGTTTGATGGGGACAGTGTAGAGGGAGCTTTACTCTGTATCTAATAACGTACTGAACAATGTTCTGTTGAAGGGTCATGAGGACTCGAAACGTCAACTCTTTTCTTCTCCGCCGATGCTGCCAGACCTGCTGAATTTTTCCAGGTAATTCTGTTTTTGTTTTGGACTTCCAGCATCCGCAAATTTTTTGTTTTTAAGCGCTAGGTGTGTTTGATGGGGTCAGTGTAGTGGGAGCTTTACTCTGTACCTAACCCCGTGCTGTACCTGTCCTTGGAGTGTTAGATGGGGACAGTGCAGAGGGAGCTTCACTCTGTATCTAACCCCGTGCTGTACCTGTCCTGGGAGTGTTTGATGGGGACTATGTAGAGGGAGCTTTACTCTGTATCTAACCCCGTGCTGTAACTGTCCTGGGTGTGTTTGATGGGGACAGTGTAGAGAGAGCTTTAATCTGTATCGAACACCATGCTGCACTTGCCCTGGGAGTGTTTGATGGGCATGGTCTAGAGGCAGCTTTTCTCTGTATCTAAGTCTGTACTGTGTCTGTCATTGGAGTGTTTCATGGAGACAGTATGGAGAGAGCTTTACTCTGAATCATA
Organism: Isurus oxyrinchus; assembly: GCA_026770705.1. NCBI lineage: Eukaryota > Metazoa > Chordata > Chondrichthyes > Lamniformes > Lamnidae > Isurus > Isurus oxyrinchus. The sequence goes on along the minus strand of JANJGN010000465.1, from coordinate 151,261 downwards.
ACCTGTGATGTACCTGTCCTGGGTGTGTTTGATGGGGTCCGTGTAGAGGGAGCTTTACTCTGTATCTAACCCCGTGCTGTAACTGTCCTGGGAGTGTTTTATTGGGGTCACTGTAGAGGGAGCTCTACTCTATATCTAACCCTGTGTTGTAACTGTCCTTGGAGTGCTTGATGGGCATAGTGTAGAGGGATCTTTACTCTGTATCGAAACCCGTGCTGTAGCTGCCCTGGGAGTCTCTGATGGGGACAGTGTACTGGTACCTTTACTCTATACCTAACCCTGTGCTGCACTTGCATTGGGAGTGTTTGATGGGGACAATGTAGAGGGAGACTTACTCTGTATCTAACCCCGTGGTGTATCAGTCCTGGGTGTGTTTGAAGGGGACAGTGTAGAGGGAGCTTTAATCTGTATCGAACACCGTGCTGCACTTGCCCTGGGAGTGTTTGATGGGCATGGTCTCGAGGCAGCTTTTCTCTGTATCTAAGTCTGTACTGTGTCTGTCAGTGGAGTGTTTCATGGAGACAGTATGGAGAGAGCTTTACTCTGAATCATAACCTGTGATGTGCCTGTCCTGGGTGTGTTTGATGGGGTCAGTGTAGAGGGAGCTTTACTCTGTATCTAACCCCGTACTGAACAAGCCCTACGAGTGTTTGAAGGGGTCAGTTTAGAGGGAGCTTTACTCTTTATAACCCCGTGCTGTAACTGTCCTGGGAATGTTTGATTGGGATAGTGTAGAGGTAGCTTTACTCTGTATCTAACCCGGTGCTTTCCCTGGACTGGGAGTGTTTGATGGGGACAGTGTAGATGGAGCTTTATTCTGTATCTAACCCCGTGCTGTACCTGTCCTGGGAGTGTTTGATGGGGACAGTGTGAAGGGAGCTTTACTCTGTATGTAACCCCGTGCTGTTCCTGTCCTGGGAGTGTTTGGTGGGGACAGTCGAGAGGAGGCTTTACTCAGCAATCAACCCTGTGCTGTACCTGTCCAGGGAGTGTTTGATGGGGTCAGTGCAGAGGGAGCTTTACTCTGTATCTAAGGCCATGCTGTACCTGTCCTGGGAGCGTTTGATGGGGTCAGTGCAGAGGGAGCTTTACTCTGTACCTAACCCCGTGCTGTACCTGTCCTGGGAGTGTTTGATGGGGACAGTGTAGGGGGAGATTTACTCTGTATTTAACCACGTCCTGTACCTGCCCTTGGAAAGTTTGATGGGGATAGTGCAGCGGGAGCTTTACTCTGTATATAATCCCATGCTGTACCTATCCTGGGATTGTTTGATGATGACAGTGTAGAGAGATCTTTACTCAGTATCTAATAACGTACTGAACAAGCGCTAGGAGTCTTTGAGGGGGTCAGTGTAGCTGGAGCTTTACTCTGTATCTAACCCCATGCTGTACCTGTCCTGGAAGTGTTTGATGGGGGATAGTGTAGATGGAGATTTACTCTGTATCCAACCCTGTGCTGCACCTGGGCTGGGAGAATTTGATGGGGACACTGTAGAGGGAGCTTTACTCTGTATCTAACCCCGTGCTGTACCTGACCTGGGAGTGTTGGATGGGGACAGTTTAGAGGGAGCTTTACTCTGTATCTAACCCCTTGCTGTACCTGTCCTGGGATTGTTTCATGGGCACAGTGTAGAGGGAGCTTTACTCTGTATCTAACCCCATGCTGTACCTGTCCTGGGAGTGTTTGATGGGGACAGTGTAGAGGGAGCTTTACTCTGTATCTAACCCCTTGCTGTACCTGTCCTGGGAGTGTTTGATGGGGACAGTGTAAGGGGAGCTAAACTCTCTATTCAAACCCGTGATGTTCCTCCCATGGGAGTATTTGTTGGGGACTGTGTGGAAGGAGCTTTACTCTGTATCTAACCCTGTGCTGCACTTGCCTTAGGAGTGTTTGATGGAAACAGTCTAGAGGGCGATTTTCTCTGTATCAAAGCCTGTATTGTATCTGTCATTGGAGTGTTTGATGGGGACAGTGTGGAGGGAGCTTTACTCTGAATCATAACCTGTGATGTACTTGTCCTGGGTGTGTTTGATGGGGACAGTGTAGAGGGAGCTTTACTCTGTATGTAATCCCATGCTGTACCTTTACTGGGATTATTTGATGTTGATAGTGTAGAGGGAGCTTTACTCTGTATCTAATCACCTACTGAACAAGCCCCAGGAGTGCTTGAAGGGGACAGTGTATAGGGAGCTTTAGTCTATATCTAATCCTGTACTGAACAAGCCCTAGGAGTGTTTGATGGGGTCAGTATTGTGGGAGCTTTACTCTGTATCTAACCACGTCCTGTACCTGTCCTTGGAGTGTTTGATGGGGATAGTGTAGCGGGAGCTTTACTCTGTATCTAACCCCGTGCTCTACCTGTCCAGGGAGTGTTTGATGGGGACAGTGTAGAGGGAGCATTACTCTGTATCTAACCCCGTGCTGTACCTGTCCTGCGAGTGTTCTATGGGGTCAGTGTCGACGGAGCTTTACTCTATATCTAATCCCATGCTGTATCTCTCCTGGGAGTATTTGATGGGGTCAGTGTCGAGGGTGATGTACTCTGTATGTAATCCCATGCTGTACCTATCCTGGAAGTGTTTGATGGAGACAGTGTGGATGGATCTTTTCTCTGTATCGAACCCCGTGCTTTACTGTCCTGGGAGTGTTTGATGGGGTCAGTGTAGAGGGAGCTTTACTCTCTATGTAATCCCGTGCTGTACCTGTCCTGGGAATGTTTGATGGGGACAGTGGAGAGGGAGCTTTACTCTGTATGTAACCCCGTGCTGTACCTGCCCTGGGAGTCTCTGATGGGGACAGTCTAGAGGCTGCTTTTCTCTGTATCTCACCCTGTACTGTATCTGTCATTGGAGTGTTTCATGGAGACAGTGTGGATGGAGCTTTACTCTATATCTTAAACCGTGCTGCACCAGTCCTGCGAGTGTTTGATGGGGTCAGTGTAGGGGGAGCTTTACTTTGTATGTAATCCCGTGCTGGACCTGTCCTGGGAGTGTTTGATGTTGACAGTGCAGAGAGAGCTTTACTCTGTATATAATACCGTACTGAACAAGCCCCAGGAATGTTTGATGGTGACAGTGTAGAGGGAGCTTTACTCTGTATCTAATAACGTACTGAACAATGTTCTGTTGAAGGGTCATGAGGACTCGAAACGTCAACTCTTTTCTTCTCCGCCGATGCTGCCAGACCTGCTGAGTTTTTCCAGGTAATTCTGTTTTTGTTTTGGACTTCCAGCATCCGCAGTTTTTTTGTTTTTAAGCGCTAGGAGTGTTTGATGGGGTCAGTGTGGTGGGAGCTTTACTCTGTATCTAACCCCATGCTATACCTGCCCTGGGAGTGCTTGATGGGTACAATGTAGAGGGAGCTTTACTCTGTATCTAACCCCGTGCTGTACCTGTCCTGGGTGTGTTTGATTGGGACAGTGTAGAGGGATCTTTACTCTGTATTTAACCCCGTGCTGTAGCTGTCCTGGGTGTGTTTAATGGGGACAGTTTAGAGGGAGCATTACACTCTATCTAAACCTGTGCTGCACCTGGGCTGGGAGTATTTGATGGGCACAGTGTAGAGGGAGCTTTACTCTGTATCTAACCCTGTGCTGCACTTGCCCTGGGAGTGCTTGATGGGGACAGACTACAGGGCGTTTTACTCTTTATCTAAGCCTGTACTATGGCTGTCATTGGAGTGTTTCATGGAGCTTTACTCTGAATCATAACCTGTGATGGACCTGTCCTGGGTGTGTTTGATGGGGACAGTGTAGAGGGTGCTTTACTCTGTATCTAATCCCGTGCTGTATCTCTCCTGAGAGTGTTTGATGGTACAGTGTAGGGGGAGCTTGACTATTTTTCTAACCCCGTGCTGTACCTGTCCTGGGAGTGTTTGATAGGGTCAGTGTAGAGGGAGCTTTACTCTATGTAATCCCGTGCTGTACCGATCCTGGATGTGGTTGATGGGGTCAGTGTCGAGGGAGATGTACTCTGTATCTAAACCCGTGCTGTACCTGTGCAGGGCTTGATTGATGGGGTCAGTCTGGTGGGAGCTTTACTCTGTATCTAACCCCGTGATATACCTGTCCTGGGAGTGTTTGATGGGGTCAGTGTAGAGGGAGCTTTACTCTGTATCTAACCCCTTGTTGTAAGTGTCCTGGGAGTGTTTGATGGGGACAGTGTAGATGGTTCTTTACTCTGTATCTAACCCCGTGCTGTACCTGTCCTGGGAGTGTTTGATGGCGACAGTGTATAGGGAGCTTTACTCTGTATCTAACCCAATGCTGTACCTGCCCTGGGAGTGTTTGATGGGGACAGTGTAGAGGGATCTTTACTCAGTATCTAACCTCGTACTGTAACTGTCCTGGGAGTGTTTGAATGCAACAGTGTGGATGGAGCTTTACTCTGTAACCAACCTGTGCTGTACCTGTCCTGGAAGTGTTTGATGGGGACAGTGGAGAGGGAGCTTTACTCTGTATCTAACATCGAGCTGCACCTGTCCTTGGAGTGTTTGATGGGGACAGTGTACAGGAAGCTTTCCTCTGTATCTAACCCCATGCTGCACCTGGGCTGGGAGTATTTGATGGGGACAGTCTAGAGGCCGCTTTTCTCTGTATCTAAGCCTGTACTGTATCTGTGAAGTAACTGTCCTGGCTGTGTTTGATGGGATCAGTTTGAGGGTGCTTTACTCTGTATCTAATCCCGTGCTGTATGGCTCCTGGGAGTGTTTGATGGGGTCAGTGCAGAGGAAGCATTACTCTGGATCTATCCTCGTGCTGTCCCTGGACTGGGAGTCCTTGGTAGAGACAGTGCAGAGGGAGATTTACTCTGTATCTCACCTTCAGCTGTACCTGTCCTGGGAGTGTTTGATTGCAACAGTGTAGAGGGAGCTTTACTCTGTATCTAACCCCGTGCAGTACCTGTCCTGGGAGTGTTTGATGGGGACAGTGTACAGGAAGCTTTCCTCTGTATCTAAACCTGTGCCATACCTGTCTTGGAAGTGTTTGATGGGGACAGTGTAGAGGGAAATTCACTCTGTATCTAATCCCGTGCTGTACCTGTCTTGGAAGTGTTTGATGGGGACAGTGTAGAGGGAAATTCACTCTGTATCTATCCCGTGCTGTCCCTGGACTGGGAGTGTTTGATGGGCATAGTGTAGAGTGAGCTTTACGCAGTATCGACCCCCGTGCTTTCCCTGGACTAGGAGTATTTGGTGTGGACAGTCTAGAAGAGGCTTTAGTCAGCAACCATCCCTGTGCTGTACCTGTCCAGGGTGTGTTTGATGAGGCCAGTGTAGAGGGAGCTTTACTCTGTATCTAATCCCCTGCTGTACCTGCCCTGGGAGTGTTTGATGGGGACAGTGTAGAGGGAGCTTTACTCTGTATCTAACCCTGTGTTGTAACTGTCCTGGGAGTGTTTGATGCGGACAATGTAGAGGGTGATTTACTCTGTATTTAACCCCGTGCTGTACCTGTCCTGGGAGTGTTTGATGGTGGAAGTGTAGAGGGTGCTTTCCTCTGTATCTAAACCTGGGCTGGGAGTATTTGATGGTGGCAGTTTAGAGGCCGATTTCCTCTGTATCTAAGCCTGTGCTGTATCTATGATGTACCATCCTGGGAGTGTTTGATGGGGACAGGGTAGAGGGATGTTTAATCAGTATGTAATCCTGTGCTGTACCTGCACTGGGAGTGTTTGATGGGGTCAGTGCAGAGGGAGCTCTACTCTGTATCTAAACCCGTGCTGTACCTGTCCTGGGAGTGTTTGATGGGGACAGTGGAGAGGGAGCTCTACTCTGTATCTAAACCCGTGCTGTAGCTGCCCTGGGAGTCTCTGATGGGCACAGTGTACTTGGAGCTTTACTCTATACCTAACCCTGTGCTGCACTTGCACTGGGAGTCTTTGATGGGGACAAAGTAGAGGGAGATTTACTCTGGATCTAACCTCGAGCTGTATCTGTCCTGGCAGTGGTTGACTGCAGCAGTGTGGATGGAGCTTTACTCTGTATCTAACGCAGTGGTGCATCTGTCCTGGGAGTGTTTGATGCGGACAGTGCAGAGGGAGCTTTACTCTGTATCTAATCCCGTACTGAACAAGCCCTAGGAATGTTTGATGGGGTCAGTACACGGGATTACATACAGAGTAAAACTCCCTCCACTGTCTCCATGAAAAACTCAAACGACAGATACAGTACAGGCTTAGATACAGATAAAAGCGCCCTCTAGACTGTCCCCATCAAACACTCCCCGGGCAAGTGCAGCACGGGGTTAAATACAGAGTAAAGCTCCCTCCACACAGTCCCCATCAAACACTCTCATGGGAGGAACATCACGGGGTTAGATACAGAGTAAAGCTCCACCTACACTGTCCCCATCAAACACACCGAGGACAGGTAAAGCACAGGGTAAGATACAGATTAAAGCTCCATCCACACTGTCCCTATCAAACACTCCCAGTGCACGAGCAGCACAGGGTTAGATACAAAGTAAAGCTCCCTCTGCACTATCCCCATCAAACACTCCCAAGACAGGTACAGCACGGAGTTAGATGCAGAGTAAAACTCCCTCTACACCATCCCCATCAAACACTCCCAGGACAGGTACAGCATGGGGTTAGATACAGAGTAAAGCTCCCTCTGCACTGACCCCATCAAACACTCCCAGGACAGGTACAGCACGGGGTTAGATACAGAGTAAAGCTCCCTCTACACTGTCCCCATCAAACACTCCCAGGACAGGTACGGCACGGTGTTAGATACAGAGTAAAGCTCCCTCTACACCGTCCCCATCAAACACTCCCAGGACAGGTACAGCACGGGGTTAGATACAGAGTAAAGCTCCCTCGACACTGACCCCATCAAACACTCCCAGGACAGGTACAGCATGGGGTTAGATACAGAGTAAAGCTCCCTCTACACTGACCCCATCAAACACTCCCAGGACAGGTACAGCACGGGGTTAGATACAGAGTAAAACTCCCTCTACACTGTCCACATCAAACACTCCCAGGACAGGTACAGCACGGGGTTAGATACAGAGTAAAGCTCCCTCTACACTGTCCCCATCAAACACTCCCAGGACAGGTACAGCACGGGGTTAGATACAGAGTAAATCTCCCTCTACACTGACCCCATCAAACACTCCCAGGACAGACACAGCACAGGGTTAGATACAGAGTAAAGCTCCCTCCACACTGTCACAATCAAACACTCCCAGGACAGATACAAAAACAAAAAACTGCGGTGCTGGAAATCCAAAACAAAAACAGAATTACCTGGAAAAACTCAGCAGGTCTGGCAGCATCAGCGGAGAAGAAAAGAGTTGACGTTTCGAGTCCTCATGACCCTTCGACAGAACTAGGTGAATCCCAGGAATGGTTGAAATATAAGCTGGTTTAAGGTGTTGGGGTGGGGCTGGGGGGGCTGGGGGAGGGGGTCATTGGGTTGGGGGAGAGAAGTGGAGGGGGGCGGTGTGGTTGTAGGGACAAGCAAGCAGTGATAGAAGCAGATCATCAAAAGATGTCACAGATGGTGAACAAAAGAACACAGAGGTATCGAAGTTGGTGATATTATCTAAACGAATGTGCGAATTAAGAATGGATGGTAGGGCACTCAAGGTACAGCTCTAGTGGGGGTAGGGAGAGCATAAACGATTTAAAAATATTTAAAAATAATGGAAATAGGATGGAAAAAGAAAAATCTATATAATTCATTGGAAAAAAACAAAAGGAAGTGGGGCCATGGGGATGGAGGAGGGAGCTCACGACCTAAAGTTGTTGAACTCAATATTCAGACCGGAAGGCTGTAAGGTGCCTAGTCGGAAGATGAGGTGTTGTTCCTCCAGTTTGCGTTGGGCTTCACTGGAACAATGCAGCAGGCCAAGGACAGACATGTGGGCAAGAGAGCAGGGTGGAGTGTTAAAATGGCAAGCGACAGGGAGGTCTGGGTCATTCTTGCGGACAGACCGCAGGTGTTCTGCAAAGCGGTCGCCCAGTTTACGTTTGGTCTCTCCAATGTAGAGGAGACCACATTGGGAGCAACGAATGCAGTAGACTAAGTTGGGGGAAATGCAAGTGAAATGCTGCTTCCCTTGAAAGGAGTGTTTGGGCCCTTGGACGGTGAGGAGAGAGGAAGTGAAGGGGCAGGTGTTACATCTTTTGCGTGGGCATGGGGTGGTGCCATAGGAGGGGGTTGAGGAGTAGGGGGTGATGGAGGAGTGGACCAGGGTGTCCCGGAGGGAGCGATCCCTGTGGAATGCCGCTGGGGAGGTGAAGGGAAGATGTGTTTGGTGGTGGCATCATGCTGGAGTTGGCGGAAATGGCGGAGGATGATCCTTTGAATGCGGAGGCTGGTGGGGTGATAAGTGAGGACAAGGGGGACCCTATCATGTTTCTGGGAGGGAGGAGAAGGCGTGAGGGCGGATGCGCGGGAGATGGGCCGGACACGGTTGAGGGCCCTGTCAACGACCGTGGGTGGAAAACCTCGGTTAAGGAAGAAGGAGGACATGTCAGAGGAACCGTTTTTGAAGGTAGCATCATCGGAACAGATGCGACGGAGGCGAAGGAACTGGGAGAATGGGATGGAGTCCTTACAGGAAGCGGGGTGTGAGGAGCTGTAGTCGAGGTAGCTGTGGGAGTCGGTGGGTTTGTAGTGGATATTGGTGGACAGTCTATCACCAGAGATTGAGACAGAGAGGTCAAGGAAGGGAAGGGAAGTGTCAGAGATGGACCACGTGAAAATGATGGAGGGGTGGAGATTGGAAGCAAAATTAATAAAGTTTTCCAAGTCCCGACGAGAGCATGAAGCGGCACCGAAGTAATCATCGATGTACCGGAGAAAGAGTTGTGGAAGGGGGCCGGGGTAGGACTGCAACAAGGAATGTTCCACATACCCCATAAAGAGACAGGCATAGCTGGGGCCCATGCGGGTACCCATAGCCACACCTTTTATTTGGAGGTAGTGAGAGGATTTAAAGGAGAAATTGTTCAGCGTGAGAACAAGTTCAGCCAGACGGAGGAGAGTAGTGGTGGATGGGGATTGTTCGGGCCTCTGTTCGAGGAAGAAGCTAAGGGCCCTCAGACCATCCTGGTGGGGGATGGAGGTGTAGAGGGATTGGACGTCCATGGTGAAGAGGAAGCGGTTGGGGCCAGGGAACTAGAAATTGTTGATGTGACGTAAGGTGTCAGAGGAATCACGGATGTAGGTGGGAAGGGACTGGACAAGGGGAGAGAGAAGGGAGTCAAGATAACGAGAAATGAGTTCTGTGGGGCAGGAGCAAGCTGAGACAATCGGTCTACCGGGGCAGTTTTGTTTGTGGATTTTGGGAAGGAGGTAGAAGCGGGCCGTCCGAGGTTGGGCGACTATCAGGTTGGAAGCTGTGGGAGGGAGATCCCCAGAGGAGATGAGGTCAATAACAGTCCTGGAAACAATGGCTATATGTTCAGTGGTGGGGTCATGGTCCAGGGAGAGGTAGGAGGAAGTGTCTGCGAGTTGACGCTCAGCCCAGGACAGGTACAGCATGGGGTTAGATACAGAGTAAAGCTCCCTCTGCACTGTCCCCATCAAACACTCCCAGGACAGGGAGAGCATGGGGTTAGATACAGAGTAAAGCTCCCTCTACACTGTCCCATCAAACACTCCCAGGACAGGTACAGCACGGGGTTAGATACAGAGTAAAGCTCCCTCTACACTGTCCCCATGAAACACTCCCAGGGCTTGTTCAGTACAGGATTAGATACAGACAAAAGCTCTCTCTACACTGTCACCATCAAAGAATCTCAGGATAGATAGAGCACGGGATTGCATACAGAGTAAAGCTTCCTCTATGCTTACCCCATCAAACACTCCCAGGACAGGTACAGCACGGGGTGAGATACAGAGTAAAGCTCCCTCTACACTGTCCCCATCAAACACTCCCAGGACAGGTACAGAACGGGGTTAGATGCAGAGTAAAGCTCCCTCTACACTTACCCCATCAAACACTCCCAGGACAGGTACAGCACAGGTTAAGATATAGAGTAAAGCTCCCTCCACACTGTCTCCATGAAACAATCCAATGACAGATAAAGAACAGTTTTAGATACAGAGCAAATCTCCCTCTAGACTGTCCCCATTAAACACTCGAGGGCAAGTGCAGCACAGGATTAGATACAAAGTAAAGCTCCCACTACACCGTCCCCATCAAACACTCCCAGGCCAGGTATAGCATGGGATTAGATACAGAGTAAAGCTCCCTGTACTCTGTCCCTATGAATAACACCCAGGACAGGTACATCACAGGGTTTGATTCAGAGCAAAGCTCCCTCCACACTGCCTCCATGAAACACTCCCAGGACAGGTACAGCACGGGGTTAGATACAGAGTAAAGCTCCCTCTACACTTACCCCATCAAACACTCCCAGGACAGGTACAGCACAGGTTAAGATACAGATTAAAGCTCCCTCTACACTGTCCCCATCAAACACTCCCAGGGAAGGAAGATAAATTCGTTAGATGCAGAGTTAAGCTACTCAACACTGTCCCCATCAAACACTCTCAGGACAGGTACAACAGAGGGTTTGATACTGAGCAAAGCTCCCTCTACACTGTCCCCATCAAACACTCCCAGGACAGGTACAGCACGGGGTTAGATACAGAGTAAATCTCCCACTGCACTGATCCCATCAAACTCTCCAGGACAGGTAACACACGGGGTGAGATACAGAGTAAAGCTCCCTCTACATTGTCCCCATCAAACACTCCCAGGACAGGTAACACACGGGGTGAGATACAGAGTAAAGCTCCCTCTACATTGTCCCCATCAAACACTCCCAGGACAGATCAGTCACCGGATTAGATAAAATATAAAGCTCCCTCTGCACAGTCACCATCAAACATTCCCTGGACAGTTCAAATACGGGACTAGTTACAAAGTGAAGCTCCCTCGACACTGACCCGAACAAACATTCCCAGGACAGATATAGCACGGAGTTAGATACAGAGTAAATCTCCCTCTACACGATCCCCATCAAACACTCCCAGGGCAGGTACAGCACAGAGTTAGATACAGAGTAAAGCTCCCTCTACACTGTCCCCATCAAACACTCCCAGGACAGGTACAGCACAGAGTTAGATACAGAGTAAATCTCCCTCTACACTGTCCCCATTAAATACTCCCAGGACAGGTACAGCACGGGGTTAGATACAGAGTAAATCTCCCTCTACACGATCCCCATTAAACACTCCCAGGACAGGTACAATACAGGGTTAGATACAGAGTAATCCTAACACTACACCGTAACCATCAACCACTCCCAGGACAAGTATAGCACGAGGTTAGAAACAGACTAAATCTCCCTCTACACTGTCCCCATCAAACACTCCCAGGACAGGTACAGCACGGGGTTAGATACAGACTAAAGCTCTCTCTACACTGTCCCCATCAAACACTCCCAGGACAGGTACAGCACGCGGTTAGATACAGAGTAAAGCTCCCTCTACACTGTCCCCATCAAACACTCCCAGGACAGGTACAGCACGGGGTTAGATACAGAGTAAAGGTCCCTGTACAGTGTCCACATCAAACACTCCCAGCACCGATAGAGCACGGGGTTAGATACAGATTAAAGCTCCCTCTACACAGTCCTCAACAAACACTCCCCGGGGTGGAACATAACAGGGTTAGGTACAGAATAAAGCTCCCTCTCCACTGTCCCCAACAGACATTCCCAGGGGAGTAACATCACGGGGTTAGATACAGAGTAAAGAACCCTCTACACTGAACCCATCAAACACTCCCAGGACAGGTACAGCACGGGGTTAGATACAGAGTAAAGAACCCTCTACACTGAACCCATCAAACACTCCCAGGACAAGTAAAACACGGGGTTAGATACAGAGTAAAGAACCCTCTACACTGTCCCCATCAAACACTCCCAGGACAGGTACAGCACGGGGTTAGATACAGAGTAAAGTTCCCTCTACACTGTCCCCATCAAACACTCCCAGGACAGGTACAGTTCGAGTTTAGATGCAGAGTCGATCTCCCTCTACACTGTCCCCATCAAACACTCCCAGGACAGGTACAGCACAGGGTTAGATACAGAATAAATCTCCCTCTACACTGTCCCCATCAAACACACCCAAGACAGTTACAGCACGGGGTTAGATACAGAGTAAAGCTCCCTCTACACTGTCCCCATCAAACACTCCCTGGACAGGTACAGCACGGGGTTAGATACAGAGTAAAGCTCCCTCTACACTATCTGCATCAAACACTCCCAGGACAGGTACTGCATGGGGTTAGATACAGAGTAAAGCTCCCTCTGCACTGTCACCATAATACACTCCTAGGACAGTGTACAATACGGGGTGAGATACAGAATAAAGATCCCACTACACTGACCGCATCAAACACTCCCAGGACCAATAGAGCACGGGGTTAGATACAGAGTAAATCTCCCTCTACACTGTCCCTAATAAAAACTCACAGGGGAGGAACATCACCGGGATAGGTCCACAGTAAAGCTCCCTGTACACTGACCCCATCAAACACTCCCAGGACAGGTACAGTAACGGTTTAGATACAGAGTAAAGCTCCTTCTACACTGTCACCATCAAACACTCCCAGGACAGGAACAGCACGGGGTTAGATACAGAGTAAAGCTCCCTCTACACTGTCCCCATCAAGCACTCCCAGGGTAGTTACACCTTGGGGTTAGAAACAGAGTAAAGATCCCTCCAAACTGTCCCCAACAAACACTCCCCGGGATGGAACATAACAGGGTTCGGTACAGAATAAAGCTCCTTCTCCACTGTCCGCAACAGACACTCCCAAGGGAGAAATATCGTGGGGTTAGATATAATTTAAATAACCCTCTACACTGACCACACCAAACAATCCCAGGACACGTACAGCACAGGGTTAGATAAAGAGTAAAGCTCCCTATAAACTGATACCATCAAACACTCCCAGGACAGGTACAGCACGGGGTGAGATACAGAGTAAATCTCGAACTACACTGACCCCATCAAACACTCCCAGGACAGGTACAGCACGGGGTTAGATACAGAGTAAATCTCCCCCTACACTGTTCCCATCAAACACTCCCAAGATAGGTACAGCACGGGGTTTGATACAGACTAATGCTCCCTCTACATTGCCCCAACAAACACTCCCAGGGGAGTAACATCACGGGTTTAGATGCAGAATTAAGCTCCCTCTACACTGTGCCCATCAAACACTCCCAGGACAGGTACAGCACGGGGTTAGATACAGAGTAAAGCTCCCTCTACACTTTCCCCATCAAACACTCCCAGGACAGGTACAGCACGGGGTTAGATACAGAGTAAATCTCCCCCTACACTGTCCCCATCAAACATTCCCTGGACTGGTACAGCACGGGGTTAGATACAGAGTAAAGCCCCATGGACACTGTGCCCATCCAACAATCCCAAGACAGAAACATCACGAGGTTAGATAGAGAGTAAATCTACCTCTACACTGTCCCCATCAAACACTCCCAAGACAGGTACAGCACGGGGTTAGATACAGATTAAAGCTCTCTCTACACTGTCCCCATCAACTTTCCCAGGGCAGGTACAGCACGGGATTAGATACAGAGTAAATCTCCCTGTAAACTGATCCCATCAAATACTCCCAGGACAGGTAAAGCACTGGATTAGATACAAAGTTAAACTAACTCTGCATTGTCCCTATCAAACACTCCCAGGACAGGTACACCATGGGGTGAGATACAGAGTAAAGCTCCCTCTACACTTTCCGCATCAAACACTCCCAGGACAGGTACAGCACGGGGTTAGATACAGAGAAAAGCTCATTCTCCACAGTCCCCATCAAACAGTCCCAGGGCAGGTACACCATGGGGTTAGATACAGAGAAAATCTCCCTATACTCTGTCCCCATCAAACACACCCAGGACAGGTACACCACAGTGTTTGATTCAGAGCAAACTCACTCCACACTGCCTCCATGAAACACTCCCAGGACAGGTACAGCATGGGGTTAGATACAGATTAAAGCTCTCTCTGCACGGTCCCCATCAAACACTCCCAGGACAGGTACAGCACAGGCTTAGATACAGAGTAAAGCTCCCTGTACACTGTCCCAATCAAACACTCCCAGGGTAGTTACACCATGGGGTTAGAAACAGAGTAAAGATCCCTCCAAACTGTCCAAAGCAAACACTCCCAGGACACGTACAGCACGGGGCGAGATACAGAGTAAAGCTCCCTCTACACTGTCCCCATAAAACACTCCCAGGACAGGTACAGCACGGGGTTAGATACAGAGAAAAGCTCCCTCTACACTGTCCCCATCATATACTCCCAGGACAGGTACAGCACAGGGTTAGATACAGAGTAAATCTCCTTCTACACTGTCCCCATCAAACACACACAGGACAGGTACAGCAAGGGGTGAGAAACAGAATAAAGCTCCCTCTACTCTGTCCCCATCAAACACACCCAGGACAGGTACATCACAATGTGTGATTCAGAGCAAAGCTCACTCCACACTGCTTCCATGAAACACTCCCAGGACAGGTACAGCACGGGGTTAGAAACAGAGTAAAGATCCCTCCAAACTGTCCGCAGCAAACACTCCCAGGACACGTACAGCACGGGGTTAGATACAGAGTAAAGCTCCCTGTACGCTGTCGCCATCAAACACTCCGAGGACAGGTACAGCACGGGGTTAGATACAGAGAAAAGCTCCCTCTACACAGTTCCCATCAAACACTCCCAGGACAGGTACAACATGGGGTTAGAAACAGAGTAAAGCTCCCTCTACACCAGCTCATCAAACAGTCCCAGGACAGGTACATCACGGGGTTAGATACAGAGTAAAGCCGCCTCTACACTGTCCATATCAAATACTCCCAGGACAGGTACAGCACGGGGTTAGATACAGAGAAAAGCTCACTATACACAGTCTCCATCAAACACTCTCAGGACCGGTACAGCACAGGGTTAGATACAGAGAAAAGCTCCCTCTGCACTGTCCCTGTCAAATACTCCCAGGGCAGGTACAGCACGGGGTTAGATATAGAGTAAAATTCCCTCGACACCATCCCCATCAAACACTCCCAGGACAAGTACAGCCCAGGGTTAGATACAGAGTAAAGCTCACCCTACACTGTCCCCGTCAAACACTCCCAGGGTAGTTACAGCATGGGGTTAGAAACAGAGTAAAGATCCCTCCAAACTGTCTGCAGCAAACACTCACAGGACAGGTACAGGACAGGGGTTAGGTACAGAGTGAAGCTCCCTCTACACTGGTCACATCAAACAATCCCAGGACAGGTACAGCACAGGCTTAGATACAGAGTAAAGCTCCCTCTACACTGTCCCCATCAAACACTCCCAGGACAGGTACAGCACGGGGTTAGATACAGAGTAAATCTCCCTCTACGCTGTCCCCATCAAACACTCCCAGGACAGTTATAGCACAGAGTTAGATACAGAGTAAAGCTCCCTCTACACTGTCAAAATCAAACACTCCCAGCACAGGTAACACACCGGGTTAGATACAGAGTAAAGCTCCCTGTACAATGTCTCCATCAATCACTCCCAGGACAGGTACAGCATGGGGTTAGATACAGAGTAAAGCTCCCTCTACACTGTTCCCATGAAACACTCCCAGGACAGGTACAGCACGTGGTTAGATACAGAGTAAAGCTCCCTCTACACTGTCCCCATCAAACACTCCCAGGACAGGTACAGCACGGGGTTAGATACAGAGTAAAGCTTCCTCTACACTGTCCCCATGAAACACTCCCAGGACAGTTACAGCACGGGGTTAGATACAGAGTAAAGCTCCCTCTACACTGTCCGCATCAAACACTCCCAGGACAGTTATAGCACAGAGTTAGATACAGAGTAAAGCTCCCTCTACACTGTCAAAATCAAACACTCCCAGCACAGGTAACACACGGGGTTAGATACAGAGTAAAGCTCCCTGTACAATGTCTCCATCAATCACTCCCAGGACAGGTACAGCATGGGGTTAGATACAGAGTAAAGCTCCCTATACACTGTCCCCATCAAACACTCCCAGGACAGGTACAGCACGGGGTTAGATACAGAGTAAAGCTCCCTCTACACCAGCTCATCAAACAGTCCCAGGACAGGTACATCACGGGGTAAGATACAGAGTAAAGCCCCCTCTACACTGTCCGTATCAAATACTCCCAGGACAGGTACAGCACGGGGTTAGATACAGAGAAAAGCTCACTATACACAGTCTCCATCAAACACTCTCAGGACCGGTACAGCACAGGTTAGATACAGAGAAAAGCTCCCTCTGCACTGTCCCTGTCAAATACTCCCAGGGCAGGTACAGCACGGGGTTAGAAATAGAGTAAAATTCCCTCGACACCATCCCCATCAAACACTCCCAGGCAAAGTACAGCCCAGGGTTAGATACAGAGTAAAGCTCACCCTACACTGTCCCCGTCAAACACTCCCAGGGTAGTTACAGCATGGGGTTAGAAACAGAGTAAAGATCCCTCCAAACTGTCTGCAGCAAACACTCCCAGCACAGGTAACACACGGGGTTAGATACAGAGTAAAGCTCCCTGTACAATGTCTCCATCAATCACTCCCAGGACAGGTACAGCACGGGGTTAGATACAGAGTAAAGCTCCCTCTACGCTGTTCCCATCAAACACGCCGAGGACAGGAACAGCACGGGGTTAGATACAGATTAAAGCTCCCTCTACACTGACCCATCAAACACTCCCAGGACAGGTACAGCACGGGGTTAGTTACAGAGTAAAGCTCCCTCTACACTGTCCCCATCAAACACTCCCAAGGTAGTTACACCATGGGGTTAGAAACAGAGTAAAGAACCCTCCAAACTGTCCGCAGCAAACACTCCCAGGACACGTACAGCACAGAGTTAGATACAGAGTAAAGCTCCCTGTACACTGTCCGAAACAGACACTCCCAGGGGAGAAAACATCATGGGATTAGATACAGAGTAAAGCTCCCTCGACACTGTCCCCGTCAAACACTCCCAGGACAGGTACACCATGGGGTTAGATACAGAGTAAAGCTCCCTCGACACTGTCACCATCAAATACTCCCAGGACAGATCACGCATGGGATTAGATACAGAGTAAAGCTCCCTCGACAGTGTCCCCATCATACACTCCCAGGACAGGTACAGCACAGGGTTAGATACAGAGTAAATCTCCCTCAACACTGACCCCATCAAACACTCCCAGGACAGGTACAGCACGGAGTTAGATACAGAGTAAAGCTCCCTCTACACTGTCCCCATCAAACACTCCCAGGACAGGTACAGCACGGGGTTAGATACAGAGAAAAGCTCCCTCTACACTGTCCCCATCATATACTCCCAGGACAGGTACAGCACAGGGTTAGATACAGAGTAAATCTCCTTCTACACTGTCCCCATCAAACACACACAGGACAGGTACAGCACGGGGTTAGATACAGAGTAAATCTCCCTCTACACTGTTCCCATCAAACACTCCCAGGACAAGTACAGCACGGGGTTAGATACAGAGTAAAGCTCCCTCTACACTGTCCCCATCATACACTCCCAGGACAGGTACAGCACAGGGTTAGATACAGAGTAAATCTCCCTCTACACTGTCCCCATCAAACACACACAGGACAGGTACAGCACGGGGTTAGATACAGAGTATATCTCCCTCTACACTGTCCCCATCAAACACTCCCAGGACAGGTACAGCACGGGGTTAGATACAGAGTAAATCTCCCTGTACACTGTCCCCATCAAACACACACAGGACAGGTACAGCACGGGGTTAGATACAGAGTAAAGCTCCCTCTACACTGTCCCCATCAAACACTCCCAGGACAGGTATAGCATGGGGTTAGATACAGAGTAAAGGTCCCTGTACAGTGTCCGCATCAAACACTCCCAGGACTGATTGAGCACGGGATTAGATACTGATTAAAGCGCCCTCTACACTGTCCCCAACAAACACTCCCCGGGGTGGAACATAACAGGGTAAGGTATAGAATAAAGCTCCCTCTCCACTGTCCCCAACAGACATTCCCAGGGGAGTAACATCACGGGGTTAGATACAGAGTAAAGAACCCTCTATACTGAACCCATCAAACACTCCCAGGACAAGTAAAACACGGGGTTAGATACAGAGTAAATCTCCCACTACACTGATCCCATCAAACACTCCCAGGACAGGTATCGCACGGGGTTAGATACAGAGTAAATCTCCCTCTACACTGACCCCATCAAACACTCAAAGGACAGGTAACACACGGGGTTAGATACAGAGTAAAGCTCCCTCCACACTGCCTCCATGAAACACTCCCAGGACAGATATAGCACGAGGTTAGATACAGAGTAAATCTCCCTCTACACTGTCCGCATCAAACACACCCAAGACAGGCACTGCACGGGGTTAGATACAGAGTAAAGCTCCCGCTACACTGTCCCCATCAAACACTCCCAGGACAGGTACAGCACGGAGTTAGATACAGTGTAAAGCTCCGACTACACCGTCCCCATCAACCACTCCCAGGACAGGTACAGCACGGGGTTAGATACAGACTAAAGGTCCCTCTACACTGTCCCCATCAAACATTCCCAGGACAGGTACAGCACGGAGTTAGATACAGAGTAAAGCTCCCTCTGCACTGTCCCCATCAAACACTGCCAGGACAGGTACAGCACGGGGTTAGATACAGAGTAAAGCTCCCTCTACACTGTCCCCATCAAACACTCACAGGACAGATAGAGCACAGGGTTAGATACAGGGTAAAGCTCCCTCTACACTGACCCTATCAAACACTCCCAGGACAGGTAATGAACGTGATCTGATACAGAGTAAAGATCCCTCTACACTGTCACAATCAAACACTCCCAGGACAGGTAACACATGAGGTTAGATACAGAATAAATCTCCCTCTACACTGTCCCCATTAGACACTCCCAGAACAGGTACAGCATGGGGTTAGATACAGAGTAAAGATCCCTGCAAACTGATCCCATCCAACGATCCCAGGACAGGTATAGCATGGGATAAGATATAGAGTAAAGCTTCCTCTACACTGTCCCCATCAAACACGCACCGGACAGGTAATGCACGGGATTAGATACAGAGTAAAGCTCCCTCTACACTGACCACATCATAAACTCCCAGGACAGGTGCGGCACGGAGTTAGATACAGAGTAAAGCTCCCTCTACACTGTCCCCATCAAACACTCCCAGGACAGGTAACACACGGGGTTAGATACCGAGTAAAGGTCGCCTACACCGTCCCCATCAACCACTCCCAGGACAGGTCCAGCACGGGATTAGATACAGACTAAAGCTCCCTCAACACTGTCCCCATCAAACACTCCCAGGACGGGTACAGCACGGGGTTAGATACAGAGTAAAGCCCCATCGACACTGTGCCCATCAAACACTCACTGGACAGGTACAGCATGGGGTTCGATACAGAGTAAAGCTACCTGTACGCTGTCGCCATCAAACACTCCCAGGACAGGTAAAGCACGGGGTTAGATACAGAGTAAAGCTCCCTCTACACTTTCCCCATCAAACACTCCCAGGACAGGTACAGCACGGGGTTAGATACAGAGTAAAGCTACCTCTACACAGTTCCCATCAAACACTCCCAGGACAGGTACAACATGGGGTTAGATACAGAGTAAAGCTCCCTCTACACCGGCTCATCAAACACTCCCAGGACAGGTACATCACGGGGTGAGATGCAGAGTAAAGCTCCCTCTCCACTGTCAAAATCAAACACTCCCAGCACAGGTAACACACGGGGTTAGATACAGAGTAAAGCTCCCTCTACACAGTCCCCGTCAAATACTCCCAGGGCAGGTACAGCACGGGGTTAGATATAGAGTAAAGCTCCCTCTACACTGACCCCATAAAACACTCCCAGGGCAGGTACACCATGGGGTTAGATACAGAGTAAAGCTCCTGCTACACTGTCACCATCAAACAGTCCCAGGACCGGTACAGCACAGGGTTAGATACAGAGAAAAGCTCCCTCTACACTGTCCCCGTCAAATACTCCCAGGGCAGGTACAGCACGGGGTTAGATACAGAGTAAAGCTCCCTATACTCTGTCCCTATGAAACACACCCAGGACAGGTACATCACAGGGTTTGATTCAGAGCAAAGCTCCCTCCACACTGCCTCCATGAAACACTCCCAGGACAGGTACAGCACGGGCTTTGATACAGAGTAAAGCTACCACTACACTGACCACATCAAACACTCCAAGGACAGGTACAGCAAGGGGTTAGAAACAGAGTAAAGCTCCCTGTACGCTGTCGCCATCAAACACTCCCAGGACAGGTACACCATGGGGTTAGAAACAGAGTAAAGCTCCCTCTACACCGTTCCCATCAAACACTCCCAGGACAGGTACAGCACGGGGTTAGATACAGAGTAAAGCCCCCTCTATACTGTCCCCATCAAACACTCCCAGGACAGGTAACACACAGGGTTAGATACAGAGTAAAACTCCCTCTACACTGTCCCCATCAAACATTCCCAGGGCAGATACAGCACGGGGTTAGATACAGAGTAAAGCTCCCTCCACACTGTCCCCATCAAACACTCCCAGGACAGGCACAGCACGAGGTTACATACAGTGTACATCTCCCTCTACACTGACCACATCAAACACTCCGAGGGCTTATTCAGTACTGGATTAGTTACTGAGTAAAGCTCAATCTACAACGTCCCCTTCAAACATTCGCAGGGCAGGTACATCACGGGGTTAGATACAGAGTAAAGCTCCCTCTACACCGTCCCCTTCCAACACTCCCAGGACAGTTAGTGCACAGGGTTAGATATAGAGTAAAGCTCCCACTACACTGACCCCATCAAACACTCCTAGCGCTTAAAAACAAAAAAACTGCGGATGCTGGAAGTCCAAACAAAAACAGAATTACCTGGAAAAACCAGGTCTGGCAGCATCGGTGGAGAAGAAAAGAGTTGATGTTTCGAGTCCTCATGACCCTTCAACAGAACATTGTTCAGTACGTTATTAGATACAGAGTAAAGCTCCCACTACACTGTCACCATCAAACACTCCCAGGACAGGTACAGCACGGGGTTAGATACAGAGTAAAGCTCCCTCTACACTGTCCCCATCAAACACACCCAGGACAGGTACAGCACGGGGTTAGATACAGAGTAAAGCTCCCTCTACACTGACCCCATCAAACACTCCCAGGACAGGTAACACACAGGGTTAGATACAGAGTAAAGCTCCCTCCACACTGCCTCCATGAAACACTCCCAGGACAGGTAGAGCACGGGATTAGATAGAGAGTAAAGCCCCATCGACACTGTGCCCATCCAACACTCCCAGGACAGATACAGCACGAGGTTAGATACAGAGTAAATCTCCCTCTACACTGTCCCCAACAAACACTCCCAGGGGTGGAACATAACAGGGTTAGGTACAGAATAAAGCTCCGTTTCCACTGTCCCCAACAGACATTCCCATGGGAGTAACATCACGGGGTTAGATACAGAGTACGGAACCCTCTACACTGAAGCCGTCAAACACTCCCAGGACAGGTACAGCACAGGGTTAGATACAGAGTAAATCTCCCTCTACACTGTCCCCATCAAACACTCCCAGGACAGGTAAGGCACGGGGTTAGATACAGAGTAAAGCTCCCTCTACACTGTCCCCATCAAACACTCCCAAGACAGGTACAGCACGGGGTTAGATACAGAGTAAATCTGCCTCTACACTGTCCCCAACAAACACTCACTGGACAGGTACAGCACGGGGTTAGGTACAGAGTAAAGCTCCCTGTACGCTGTCGCATCAAACACTCCCAGGACAGGTACACCATGGGGTTAGAAACAGAGTGAAGCTCCCTCTACACTGTCCCCTTCATACATTCCCAGGACAGGTACAGCACGGGGTTAGATACAGAGTAAAGCTCCCTATACTCTGTCCCTATGAAACACTCCCAGGACAGGTACAGCACGGGGTTAGATACAGAGTAAAGCTCCGTCTGCACTGTCCCCATCAAACACTCCCAGGGCAGGTACTCCATGGGGTTAGATACAGAGAAAAGCTCCCTCTACACTCTCCCCGTCAAATACTCCCAGGGCAGGTACAGCACGGGGATAGATACAGAGTAAAGCTCCCTATACTCTGTCCCTATGAAACACACCCAGGACAGGTACATCACAGGGTTTGATTCAGAGCAAAGCTCCCTCCACACTGCCTCCATGAAACACTCCCAGGACAGGTACAGCACGGGGTTAAATACAGAGTAAAGCTACCACTACACTGACCACATCAAACACTCCCAGGACAGGTACACCATGGGGTTAGAAACAGAGTAAAGCTCCCTGTACGCTGTCGCCATCAAACACTCCGAGGACAGCTACTCCATGGGGTTAGAAACAGAGTAAAGATCCCTCCAAAATGTCTGCAGCAAACACTCACAGGACAGGTACAGGACAGGGGTTAGGTACAGAGTGAAGCTCCCTCTACACTGGTCACATCAAACAGTCCCAGGACAGGTACAGCACAGGCTTAGATATAGAGTAAAGCTCCCTCTACACTGTCAAAATCAAACACTCCCAGGACAGGTAACACACGGGGTTAGATACAGAGTAAAGCTCCCTCTACAATGTCCCCATCAAACACTCCCAGGGTAGTTACATCATGGGGTTAGAAACAGAGTAAAGATCCCTCCAAACTGTCCGCAGCAAACATTCCCAGGACACGTACAGCACGGGGCTAGATACAGAGTAAAGCTCCCTCTACACTGTCCCCATCAAACACTCCCAGGACAGGTACAGCACGGGGTTAGATACAGAGTAAAGCTCCCTCTACACTGTCCCCGTCAAGCACTCCCAGGACAGGTACAGCACGGGGTTAGATACAGAATAAAGCTCCCTCTACACTGTGTCCATCAAACACTCCCTGGACAGGTACAGCACGGGGTTAGATACAGAGTAAAGCTCCCTCTACACTGTCCCCATCAAACATTCCCTGGGTAGTTACACCATGGGGTTAGAAACAGAGTAAAGATCCCTCCAAACTGTCTGCAGCAAACACTCCCAGGACACGTACAGCACGAGGTTAGAAACAGAGTAAAGCTCCCTGTACACTGTCCCCATAAAACACTCCCACGACAGGTACAGCACGGGGTTAGATACAGAGTAAAGCTCCCTCTACACTGCCCCCATCAAACACTCCCAGGACAGGTACAGCACGGGGTTAGATACAGAGTAAAGCTCCCTCTACACTGTCCCCATAAAACACTCCCAGGACACGTACAGCACAGAGTTAGATACAGAGTAAAGCTCCCTGTACACTGTCCGAAACAGACACTCCCAGGGGAGAAAACATCATGGGATTAGATACAGAGTAAAGCTCCCTCGACTCTGTCCCCGTCAAACACTCCCAGGACAGATCAGTCACGGGATAAGATACAGAGTAAAGTCCCTCGACACTGTCACCATCAAATACTCCCAGGACAGATCAGTCACGGGATTAGATACAGAGTAAAGCTCCCTCGACACTGTCACCATCAAATACTCCCAGGACTGATTGAGCACGGGATTAGATACAGATTAAAGCGCCCTCTACACTGTCCCCATCAAACACACCCAGGACAGGCACAGCACGGGGTTAGATACAGATTAAAGCTCCCTGTACACGGTCCCCATCAAACACTCCCAGGACAGGTACAGCACAGAGTTAGATACAGAGTAAAGCTCCCTCTACACTGTCCCCATCAAACACTCCCAGGACAGGTACAGCACGGGGTTAGATACAGAGTAAAGCTCCCTCTACACTGTCCCCATCAAGCACTCCAAGGGTAGTTACACCTTGGGGTTAGAAACAGAGTAAAGATCACTCCAAACTGTCCGCAGCAAACACTCCCAGGACAGGTACAGCACGGGGTTAGATACAGAGTAAAGCTACCTCTACACTGTCTCCATGGAACACTCCCAGGGCAGGAACACCATGGGGTTAGATAAAGAGTAAAGCTCCCTCTACACTGTCACCATCAAACACTCCCAGGACAGGTACAGCACAGGGTTAGATACAGAGAAAAGCTCCCTCTACACTGATCCAATCAAACACTCCCAGGACAGGTACAGCATGGAGTTAGAAACAGAGTAAAGCTCCCTCCACACTGTCCCCATCAAACTCTCCCAGGACAGATCCAGCACGGGGTTAGATACAGAGTAAAGCTCCCCCCACACTGTCCACATCAAGCTCTCCCAGGACAAGTACACCACGGGGTTAGATACAGAGGAAATCTCCCACTACACTGACCCCATCAAACACTCCCTGGACAGGTACAGCAAGGGGTGAGATACAGAATAAAGCTCCCTCTACACTGTCCCCTTCATACATTCTCAGGACAGGTACAGCACGGGGTTAGATACCGAGTAAACCTCCCTCTACAATGTCCGCAACCAACACTCCCAGGACCAATAGAGCACGGCGTTAGATACAGAGTGAAGCTCCGTCTGCACTGTCCCCAACAAACACTCCCCGGGATGCAACATAACAGGGTTAGGTACAGAATAAAGCTCCCTCTCCACACTCCACAACAGACACTCCCAGGGGAGGAACATCGCGGGGTTAGATACAATTTAAATAACCCTCTACACTGACCACACCAAACACTCCCAGGACAGGTACAGTACGGGGTTAGATACAGAGTAAATCTCCCCCTACACTGTCCCCATCAAACACTCCCAGGATAGGTACAGCACGGGGTTTGATACAGACTAATGCTCCCTCTACACTGTCCCCATCAAACACTCCCTGACAGGGACAGCACGGGGTTAAATTCAGATTAAAGCTCCCTCTACACTGCCACAACAAACAATCCCAGGACAGGTACAGCAAGGGGTTAGATACAGAGTAAAGCTCCCTCTACACTGTCCCCATCAAACACTCCCAGGACAGGTACAGCACGGGGTTAGATACAGAGTACAGCTCCCACTACACTGTACCCATCAAACACTCCCAGGACAGGTACAGCAAGGGGTTTAATACAGAGTAAAGCTCCCTCTACACTGTGCCCATCAAACACTCCCTGGACAGGTACAGCATGGGGTTTGATACAGACTAAAGCTCCATCTGCACGGTCCCCATCAAACAATCCCAGGACAGGAACAGCACGGGGTTAATTACAGATTAAAGCTCCCTCTACACTGCCCCAACAAACAGTCCCAGGGGAGTAACATCCCGGGTTTAGATGCAGAATTAAGCTCCCCCTACACTGTCCCCATCAAACACTCCCAGAACACATGCAGCACTGGTTTAGATAGAGAGAAAAGCTCCCTTTACACTGTCCTCATCAAACACTCCTTGGACAGGTACAGCAAGGGGTTAGATCCAGAGTAAAGCCCCATCGACACTGTCCCCATCAAACAATCCCAGGACAGAAACAACACGAGGTTAGATAAAGAGTAAATCTGCCTCTACGTTGTCCCCATCAAACACTCCCAAGACAGGTTCAGCACGGGGCTAGATACAGATTAAAGCTCCCTCTATACTCTCCCCATCAACTCTCCCAGGGCAGGTACAGCACGGGATTAGATACAGAGTAAATCTCCCTGTAAACTGATCCCATCAAACACTCCCAGGACAGGTACATCAAAGGCTTAGATACAGAGTAAAGCACTCCCTACACCGTCCTCATCAAACACTCCCAAGACAGATAGAGCAAGGGGTTAGATACAGAGTAAAGCTGCCGCTACACTGTCACCATGAAACGCTTCCAGGACAGGTGCAGTATGGAGTTAGATACACAGTAAAGCTCCCTCCACACAGTTGCAGTCAAACACTCCCACGGCAAGTGCAGCACAGGGTTAGATATAGAGTAATGCTCCTGTCCTGTGAGCGTTTCATGGTGACAGTGTCCCCAACAAACACTCCCAGGGGAGGATCATCACCGGGTTACATACAGAGTAAAGAACCCTCTACACTGTCCCCATCAAACACTCCCAGGACAGATCAGGCACGGGATTAGATACATAGTAAAGCTCCCTCTACTGTCCCCATCAAACCCTCCCAGGACAATTACAGCACAAGGTGAGATACAGAGTAAATTTCCCTCTACACTGTCCCCATCAAACACTCCCAGACAGGTACAGCATGGTATTAAATACAGAGTAAAGATCCCTGTAAACTCTCCCCATCAAACTCACCCAGGACAGTTACAGCACGGGTTAAGATACAGAGTAAAGGTCCTTGTAAACTGATCCCATCAAATACTCCCAGGACAGGTACAGCACGGAGTTAGATACAGAGTAAAGGTCCCACTACACTGTCCCCATAAAACAGTCCCTGGACAGGAACAGCACGGGGTTAAATACAGATTAAAGCTCCCTCTACACTGTCCCCATCAAACACTGCCAGGACAGGTACAGCAAGTGGTTAGATACAGAGTAAAGCACCCTCTAAACTGTGCCCATCAAACACTGCCAGGACAGTTACAGCATGGGGTTAGATACAGAGTAAAGCTCCTTCTATACTGTCACCATCCAACACTCCCAGGACAGATCAAGCACGAGATTAGATACAGAGTATAGCTCCCACTACACTGTACCCAACAACCACTCCCAGGACAGGTACAACACGGGATTAGCTACAGACTAAAGCTCCCTATACGCTGTCCCCATCAAACACTCCCAGGACAGGTACAGCACGGGGTTAGATACAGAGTAAAGCACCCATCGACACTGTGCCCATCAAACACTCCCTGGACAGGTATAGCATGGGGTTAGAAACAGAGTAAAGCTCCCTCTACACTGTCCCCGTCAAGCACTCTCAGGGCAGGTACACCATGGGGTTAGATACAGAGTAAAGCTCACTCTACACTGCCTCCATGAATCACTCTCAGGACAGGTACAGCACAGGGTTAGATACAGAGTAAAGCTCCCTCTGCACTGTCCCCATAAAACACTCCCAGGACAGGTACAGCACAGTGTTCGATACAGAGAAAAGCTCCCTCTGCACAGTCCCCATCAAACACTCCCAGGGCAGGTACACCATGGGGTTAGATACAGAGTAAAGTGCCTTATACTCTGTCCCATTCAAACACTCCCTGGACAGGTAACACACTGGGTTAGATACAGAGTAAAGCTCCCTCCACACTGCCTCCATGAAACACTCCCAGGACAGGTACAGCACGGGGTGAGATAAAGAGTAAAGCTCCCGCTACACTGTCCCGGTCAAATACTTCCAGGGCAGATACAGCACGGGGTTAGATATAGAGTAAATCTCCCTCGACACCATCCCCATCAAACACTCCCAGGGCAGGTATAGAATGGGAATAGGTACAGAGTAAAGCTCCCTAAACTCTGTCCCGATGAAACACACCCAGGACTGGTACATCACAGGGTTTGATTCAGAGCAAAGCTCCCTCCAAACTGCCTCCATGAAACACTCCCAGGACAGGTACAGCACGGGGTTAGATACAGAGTAAAGCTCCCTCTACACTGTCCCCATCAAACATTCCCTGGGTAGTTACACCATGGGGTTAGAAACAGAGTAAAGATCCCTCCAAACTGTCCGCAGCAAACACTCCCAGGACACGTACAGCACGAGGTTAGAAACAGACTAAACCTCCCTGTACACTGTCCCCATAAAACACTCCCTGGACAGGTACAGCACGGGGTTAGATACAGAGTAAAGCTCCCTCTACACTGTCCGCATCAAACACTCCCAGGACAGGTACAGCACAGAGTTAGATACAGAGTAAAGCTTCCTCTACACTGTCAAAATCAAACACTCCCAGGACAGGTAACACACGGGGTTAGATACAGAGTAAAGCTCCCTCTACAATGTCCCCATCAAACACTCCCAGGGTAGTTACATCATGGGGTTAGAAACAGAGTAAAGATCCCTCCAAACTGTCCGCAGCAAACATTCCCAGGACACGTACAGCACGGGGCTAGATACAGAGTAAAGCTCCCTCTACACTGTCCCCATCAAACACTCCCAGGACAGGTACAGCACGGGGTTAGATACAGAGTAAAGCTCCCTCTACACTGTCCCCGTCAAGCACTCCCAGGACAGGTACAGCACGGGGTTAGATACAGAATAAAGCTCCCTCTACACTGTGTCCATCAAACACTCCCTGGACAGGTACAGCACGGGGTTAGATACAGAGTAAAGCTCCCTCTACACTGTCCCCATCAAACATTCCCTGGGTAGTTACACCATGGGGTTAGAAACAGAGTAAAGATCCCTCCAAACTGTCTGCAGCAAACACTCCCAGGACACGTACAGCACGAGGTTAGAAACAGAGTAAAGCTCCCTGTACACTGTCCCCATAAAACACTCCCACGACAGGTACAGCACGGGGTTAGATACAGAGTAAAGCTCCCTCTACACTGCCCCCATCAAACACTCCCAGGACAGGTACAGCACGGGGTTAGATACAGAGTAAAGCTCCCTCTACACTGTCCCCATAAAACACTCCCAGGACACGTACAGCACAGAGTTAGATACAGAGTAAAGCTCCCTGTACACTGTCTGAAACAGACACTCCCAGGGGAGAAAACATCATGGGATTAGATACAGAGTAAAGCTCCCTCGACTCTGTCCCCGTCAAACACTCCCAGGACAGATCAGTCACGGGATTAGATACAGAGTAAAGTCCCTCGACACTGTCACCATCAAATACTCCCAGGACAGATCAGTCACGGGATTAGATACAGAGTAAAGCTCCCTCGACACTGTCACCATCAAATACTCCCAGGACTGATAGAGCACGGGATTAGATACAGATTAAAGCGCCCTCTACACTGTCCCCATCAAACACACCCAGGACAGGCACAGCACGGGGTTAGATACAGAGTAAATTTCCCACTACACTGATCCCATCAAACACTCCCAGGACAGGTATCGCACGGTGTTAGATACAGAGTAATTCACCCTCTACACTGACCCCATCAAACACTCCCAGGACAGGTAACACACGGGGTTAGATACAGAGTAAAGCTCCCTCTACACTGTCCGCATCAAACACTCCCAGGACAGGTACAGCACGGGGTTAGATACAGAGAAAAGCTCATTCTACAGAGTCCCCATCAAACAGTCCCAGGGCAGGTACACCATGGTGTTAGATACAGAGAAAATCTCCCTGTACTTTGTCCCCATCAAACACACCCAGGACAGGTACATCACAGTGTTTGATTCAGAGCAAATCTCACTCCACACTGCCTCGATGAAACACTCCCAGGACAGGTACAGCACGGGGTTAGATACAGATTAAAGCTCCCTGTACACGGTCCCCATCAAACACTCCCAGGACAGGTACAGCACAGAGTTAGATACAGAGTAAAGCTCCCTCTACACTGTCCCCATCAAACACTCCCAGGACAGGTACAGCACGGGGTTAGATACAGAGTAAAGCTCCCTCTACACTGTCCCCATCAAGCACTCCAAGGGTAGTTACACCTTGGGGTTAGAAACAGAGTAAAGATCACTCCAAACTGTCCGCAGCAAACACTCCCAGGACAGGTACAGCACGGGGTTAGATACAGAGTAAAGCTACCTCTACACTGTCTCCATGGAACACTCCCAGGGCAGGAACACCATGGGGTTAGATAAAGAGTAAAGCTCCCTCTACACTGTCACCATCAAACACTCCCAGCACAGGTACAGCACAGGGTTAGATACAGAGAAAAGCTCCCTCTACACTGATCCAATTAAACACTCCCAGGACAGGTACAGCATGGAGTTAGAAACAGAGTAAAGCTCCCTCCACACTGTCCCCATCAAACTCTCCCAGGACAGATCCAGCACGGGGTTAGATACAGAGTAAAGCTCCCCCCACACTGTCCACATCAAGCTCTCCCAGGACAAGTACACCACGGGGTTAGATACAGAGGAAATCTCCCACTACACTGACCCCATCAAACACTCCCAGGACAGGTACAGCACGGGGTTAGATACAGAATAAAGCTCCCTCTACACTGTCCCCTTCATACATTCTCAGGACAGGTACAGCACGGGGTTAGATACCGAGTAAACCTCCCTCTACAATGTCCGCAACCAACACTCCCAGGACCAATAGAGCACGGCGTTAGATACAGAGTGAAGCTCCGTCTGCACTGTCCCCAACAAACACTCCCCGGGATGCAACATAACAGGGTTAGGTACAGAATAAAGCTCCCTCTCCACAGTCCACAACAGACACTCCCAGGGGAGGAACATCGCGGGGTTAGATACAATTTAAATAACCCTCTACACTGACCACACCAAACACTCCCAGGACACGTACAGCACGGGGTTAGATACAGAGTAAAGCTCCCTATAAACTGATCCCATCACACACTCCCAGGACAGGTACAGCACGGTGTTTGATACAGAGTAATTCACCCTCTACACTGACCCCATCAAACACTCCCAGGACAGGTAACACACGGGGTTAGATACAGAGTAAAGCTCCCTCTACACTGTCCGCATCAAACACTCCCAGGACAGGTACAGCACGGGGTTAGATACAGAGAAAAGCTCATTCTACACAGTCCCCATCAAACACTCGCAGGACAGGCACAGCACGGAGTTAGATACTGAGGAAAGCTCCTTCCATACTGTCATAATCAAACACTCCCAGGACAGGTTAGAGCAAGGGGGTAGATTCAGAGTAAAGCTCGCGCTACAATGTCCCCATCAAACACTCCCAGCACAGGTACACCATGGGGTTAGATACAGAGCATAGCTCTACACTGTCCCCATTAAAGATTCCCAGTAAAGGTACATCACGGGGTAAGATACAGAGTAAAGCTCTCTCTACACCGTCCCCATTAAACACTCCCACGGCAGATACAGCACGGGGTTAGATACAGAGTAAAGCTCCCTTTACACATTCCCCATCAAACACTCCCACAGCAGATACAGCACGGGGCTAGATACAGAGTAAAGCTCCGTCTAAACTGTCCGCATCAAACACTCCCAAGACAGGTACAGCACGGGGTTAGATACAGAGTAAAGCTCCATCTACACTGTCCCCATCAAACACTCCCAGGACAGGTACAGCATGGAGTTAGATATAGAGTAAAGCTCCCTTTACACTGTCCGCATCAAGCACACCCAGGACTGGTACAGCACGAAGTTAGATACAGACTAAAGCTCCCTCTACTCTGTCCCCATCAAACAATCGTAGGGCAGGTACACCATGGGATTAGATACAGAGTAAAGCTCCCTCTTCACTGTCCCTATCAAAGATTCCCAGTAAAGGTACATCACGGGGCTAGATACAGAGTAAAGCTCCCTCTAAACTGTCCGCATCAAACACTCCCAGGACAGGTACAGCACGGGGTTAGATACAGAGTAAAGCTCCCCTTACACTGTCCCCATCAAACACTCCCACGACAGGTACAGCACAGGGTTAGATACAGAGTAAAGCTCCCTCCAGACCGTTCCCATCAAACACTCCCAGGACAGGCACAGCAAGGGGTTCGATACAGAGTAAAGCTCCCTCTACACTGTCCCCATCGAACACTGCCAGCATAGCTAGAGCATGGAGTTAGATACAGAATAAAGCTCCCTCCAGACCGTTCCCATCAAACACTCCCAGGACAGGCACTGCAAGGGGTTAGATACAGAGGAAAGCTCCCTCCACACTGTCACAATCAAATACTCCCAGGACAGGTTAGAGCAAAGGGGTAGATTGAGAGTAAAGCTCGCGCTACATTTTCCCCATCAAACACTCCCAGGGCAGGTACACCATGGGGTTAGATACAGAGCAAAGCTCCCTCTGCACCGTCCCCATTAAACACTCCCAGGACAGGTACAGCACGGAGTTAGATACAGAGTAAAGCTCCCTTTACACATTCCCCATCAAACACTCCCACAGCAGATACAGCACGGGGTTAGATACAGAGTAAAGCTCCCTCTACACTGTCCCCATCAAACACTCCCAGGAGAGGAACAGCACGGGGCTAGATACAGAGTAAAGCTCCCCCTACACTGTCCCCATCAAACACTCCCAGGACAGGTACAGCACGGGGTTAGATACAGAGTAAAGCTCCCTCTACACCGTCCCTATCAAACACTCCCAGGACAGGTACAGCACAGGGTTAGATACAGAGTAAATATCCCTCTACACCGTCTCCATCAAACACTCCCAGGACAGGTACAGCACGGGGTTAGATACAGAGTAAAGCTCCCCCTACACTGTCCCCATCAAACACTCCCGGGACAGGTACAGCATGGGGTTAGATACAGAGTAAAGCTCCCTCTATACAGTCTGCATCAAACACTCCCAGGACAGGTACAGCATGGGGTTAGATACAGAGTAAAGCTCCCTCTATACAGTCCGCATCTAACACTCCCAGGAAAGGTACAGCACGGGGTTAGATACAGAGTAAAGCTCTCTCGACACACTCCCCATCAAACACTCCCAGGACAGGTACAGCACGGGGTTA
This sequence comes from Isurus oxyrinchus, assembly GCA_026770705.1. Classification (NCBI taxonomy): domain Eukaryota; kingdom Metazoa; phylum Chordata; class Chondrichthyes; order Lamniformes; family Lamnidae; genus Isurus; species Isurus oxyrinchus. The sequence goes on along the minus strand of JANJGN010000465.1, from coordinate 118,855 downwards.
GATACAGAGTAGAGCTCCCTTTACACTGTCCCCATCGAACCCTCCCAGGACAGGTACAGCACGGGGTTAGATACAGAGTAAAGCTCCCTCTACACTGTCCCCATGAGACACTCCCAGGACAGGTCCAGCACGGGGTTAGATACAGAGTAAAGCACCCTCTACACTGTCCCCATGAGACACTCCCAGGACAGGTACAGCACGGGGTTAGATACAGAGTAAAGCACCCTCTACACTATCCCAATCAAACACTCCCAGGACTGGTACATCACAGGGTTTGATTCAGAGCAAAGGTCCATCCACGTTGCCTCCATGAACACTCCCAGGACAGAAACATCACGGGGTAAGAAAGAGATTACAGCTCTCTCTACACTGGACCCATTAAACACTCCCAGGAGTGGCACAGCACGGGGTTAGAAAGAGAGTAAACCTCCCTCTACTCTGTCCCCATCAAACACTCCACGGACAGGGAGATCACAGGTTAAGATACAGAGTAAAGCTCCCTCTACACTGTTCCCATCAAACACTCCCAGGACAGGTACAGCACGGGGTTAGATACAGAGTAAAGCTCCCTCTACACTGTCCCCATTAAACACTCCCAGCGCAGGTACAGCACGGGGTTAGATACAGAGTAAATCTCCCTCTACACTCTCCCCATCAAACATTCCCAGGACAGGTACAGCACGGGGTTAGATACAGAGTAAATCTCCCTCTACACAGTCCCAATCAAACACACCCAGGACTGGTACATCACAGGGTTTGATTCAGAGCAAAGCTCCCTCCACACTGCCTCCATGAAACACTCCTAGGGCAGGTACAGCACGAAGTTAGATACAGAGTAGAGCTCCCTCCAAACTGTCCCCATCACACATTCCCAGGACAGGAACAGCACGGGGTTAGATACAGAGTAGAGCTCCCTCTACACTGTCCCCATCAAACATTCCCAGGACAGGTACAGTACGGGGTTAGATACAGAGTAAAGCTCCCTCAACACCGTCCCCATCAAACCCTCCCACGACAGGTACATCACGGGGTTAGATACAGAATAGCGCCCCATCTACGATGTCCCCATCAAACATTACGAGGATAGGTACAGCACAAAGTTAGATACAGAGTAGAGCTCCCTCCAAACTGTCCCCATCACACATTCCCAGGACAGGTACAGTCCGGGGTTAGATACAGAGTAGAGCTCCCTCTACATTGTCCCCATCAAACACTGCCAGGACAGGTACAGCATGAAGATAGATAAAGAATAAAGCTCCCTCTACACTGAACCCATCAAACACTCCCAGGACAGGTACAGCACAGTGTTAGATACAGGGTAAATCTCCCTCGACACTGACCCCATCAAACACTCCCAGGACAGGTACAGCACTGGATTAGATACAGAGTAAAGCTCCCTCTGCACTGTCCCCATCAAACACTCCCAGGACAGGTACAGCACTGTGTTAGATACAGGGTAAAGCTCCCTCGACACTGACCCCATCAAACACTCCCAGGACAGATACAGCACTGGGTTAGATACAGAGTAAAGCTCCCTCTGCATGGTCCCCATCAAACCCTCCCAGGAATGATACAGCACAGGTTTAGATACAGAGTAAAGCTCCCTCTACACCGTCCCCATCAAACACTCCCAAGACAGGTACAGCACGTGGTTAGATACAGAGTAAATCTCCCTCTGCACTGTCCCCATCAAACACTCCCAGGACAGGAATAGCACGGGGTTACATACAGAGTAAAGCTCCCTCTACACTGACCCCATCAAACACTCCCAGGACAGGTACAGCACGGGGTTAGATACAGAGTAAAGCTCCCTCTACACTGTCCCCATCAAACACTCCCAGGACAGGTACAGCTCGGTGTTAGATACAGAGTAAAGCTCCCTCTACACTGTCCCCATCAAACACTGCCAGGACAGGTACAGCACGGGGTTAGATACAGAGTAAAGCTCCCTCTATACAGTCCCCATCAAACACTCCCAGGACAGGTACAGCATGGGGTTAGATACAGAGTAAAGCTCCCTCTATACAGTCCGCATCAAACACTCCCAGGACAGGTACAGCATGGGGTTAGATACAGAGTAAAGCTCCCTCTATACAGTCCGCATCTAACACTCCCAGGAAAGGTACAGCACGGGGTTAGATACAGAGTAAAGCTCTCTCGACACACTCCCCATCAAACACTCCCAGGACAGGTACAGCACGGGGTTAGATACAGAGTAGAGCTCCCTTTACACTGTCCCCATCGAACCCTCCCAGGACAGGTACAGCACGGGGTTAGATACAGAGTAAAGCTCCCTCTACACTGTCCCCATCAAACATTCCCAGGACAGGTCCAGCACGGGGTTAGATACAGAGTAAAGCACCCTCTACACTGTCCCCATCAAACACTCCCAGGACTGGTACATCACAGGGTTTGATTCAGAGCAAAGGTCCATCCACGTTGCCTCCATGAACACTCCCAGGACAGGAACATCACGGGGTAAGAAAGAGATTACAGCTCTCTCTACACTGGACCCATTAAACACTCCCAGGAGTGGCACAGCACGGGGTTAGAAAGAGAGTAAACCTCCCTCTACTCTGTCCCCATCAAACACTCCACGGACAGGGAGATCACAGGTTAAGATACAGAGTAAAGCTACCTCTAATCTGTTCCCATCAAACACCCCCAGGACAGGTACAACACAGCGTTAGATACAGAGTAAAGCTCCCTCTACACTGTTCCCATCAAACAGGCCCAGGACAGGTACAGCACGGGGTTAGATACAGAGTAAAGCTCCCTCTACACTGTCCCCATCAAACACTCCCAGGACAGGTACAGCACGCGGTTAGATACAGAGTAAAGCTCCCTCTACACTGTTCCCATCAAACAGGCCCAGGACAGGTACAGCACGGGGTTAGATACAGAGTAAAGCTCCCTCTACACTGTTCCCATCAAACAGGCCCAGGACAGGTACAGCACGGGGTTAGATACAGAGTAGAGCTCCCTCTACACTGTCCCAATCAAACACACCCAGGACTGGTACATCACAGGGTTTGATTCAGAGCAAAGCTCCCTCCACACTGCCTCCATGAAACACTCCTAGGACAGGTACAGCACAGAGTTAGATACAGAGTAGAGCTCCCTCCAAACTGTCCCCATCACACATTCCCAGGACAGGTACAGCACGGGGTTAGATACAGAGTAGAGCTCCCTCTACACTGTCCCCATCAAACATTCCCAGGACAGGTACAGTACGGGGTTAGATACAGAGTAAAGCTCCCTCAACACCGTCCCCATCAAACCCTCCCACGACAGGTACATCACGGGGTTAGATACAGAATAGCGCCCCATCGACAATGTCCCCATCAAACATTACGAGGATAGGTACAGCACAAAGTTAGATACAGAGTAGAGCTCCCTCCAAACTGTCCCCATCACACATTCCCAGGACAGGTACAGTCCGGGGTTAGATACAGATTAAAGTTCCCTCGACACTGTCCCAATCAAACACTCCCAGGACAGGTACAGCACGAGGTTAGATACAGACTAAAGCTCCCTCTACACGGTCCCCATCAAACACTCCCAGGACAGGTACAGCATGGAGTTAGATACAGAGTAAAGCTCCCTATACTCGATCCTCATCAAACACTCTCAGGACAGGAACATCATAGTGTTTGATTCAGAGCATAGCTCACTCCACACTGCCTCCATGAAACAGCCCCAGAACAGGTACAGCACAGGTTTAGAAACAGAGTAGAGCTCCCTCTACCCTGTCCCCATCAAACACTCCCAGGACAGGTACACCATGGGGTTAGATACAGAGTAAAGCTCCCTCTAAACCGTCCCCATCAAACACTCCCAGGACAGGTACAGCAAGGGGTTAGATACAGAGTAAAGCTCCCACTACACTGTCCCCATCAAACATTCCCAGGACAGATACACCATGGGGTTAGATACAGAGTAGTGCACCCTCTACACTGTCCCCATGAGACAGTCCCAGGACAGGTCAAGCGTGGGGTTAGATACAGAGTAAATCTCCCTCTACACTGTCCCCATCAAACACTCCCAGGACAGGTACAGCTCGGGGTTAGATACAGAGTAAAGCCCCATGTACACTGATCCATCAACACTCCTAGGACAGATACAGCACAGGGTTAGAAACAGAGTAAAGCACGCTTGACACCGTCCGCATCAAACACTCCCAGGACAGGTACAGCAAGGGGTGAGATACAGAGTAAAGCTCCCTCTACACTGTCCCCATCAAACACTCCCAGGACGGGTTACAGCACGGGGTCAGATACAGAGTAATGCTTTCTCTACACTGTCACATTCAAACACTCCCAGGACGGGTTACAGCACGGGCGTAGATTCAGAGTAAAGCTCCCTCTACATTGTCCCCATCAAACACTCCCAGGACAGGTACAGCATGAAGATAGATAAAGAATAAAGCTCCCTCTACACTGAACCCATCAAACACTCCCAGGACAGGTACAGCACAGTGTTAGATACAGGGTAAAGCTCCCTCGACACTGACCCCATCAAACACACCCAGGACACGTACAGCACTGGGTTAGATACAGAGTAAAGCTCCCTCTGCACTGTCCCCAGCAAACACTCCCAGGACAGGTACAGCACAGTGTTACATACAGGGTAAAGCTCCCTCGACACTGACCCCATCAAACCCTCCCAGGAATGGTACAGCACAGGGTTAGATACAGAGTAAAGCTCCCTCTACACCGTCCCCATCAAACACTCCCAGGACAGGTACAGCATGGGGTTAGATACAGAGTAAAGCTCCCTCTATACAGTCCGCATCAAACACTCCCAGGACAGATACAGCACGGGGTTAGATACAGAGTAAAGCTCTCTCGACACACTCCCCATCAAACACTCCCAGGACAGGTACAGCACGGGGTTAGATACAGAGTAGAGCTCCCTTTCCACTGTCCCCATCGAACCCTCCCAGGACAGGTACATCACAGGGTTTCATTCAGAGCAAAGCTCCCTCTGCATGGTCCCCATCAAACCCTCCCAGGACTGGTACAGCACAGGGTTAGATACAGAATAAAGCTCCCTCTACACTGACCCCATCAAACAGTCACAGCGCAGGTACACCATGGGGTTAGATACAGAGTAAAGCTCCCACTACACTGTCCCCATCAAACACTCCCAGGACAGGTACAGCACCGGGTTAGATACAGAGTAAAGCTCCCTCTACACTGTGCCCATCAAACACTCCCAGGACAGGTACAGCACGGGATTAGATACAGAGTAAAGCTCCCTCTACACTGTTCAAATCAAACACTCCCAAGACAGGTATAGCACAGGGTTAGATACAGAGTAAAGCTCCCTCTAAACTGTCCCCATCCCACTTTCCCAGGACAGGTACAGCACGGGGTTAGATACAGAGTAAAGCTCCCTCTACACTGTCCCCATCAAACACTCCCAGGACAGGTACAGCACGGGGTTAGATACAGAATAAAGCTCCCTCTACACTGTCCCCATCAAACACTCCCAGGACTGGTACATCACAAGGTTTGATTCAGAGCAAAGGTCCCTCCACATTGCCTCCATGAACACTCGCAGGACAGGAACATCACGGGGTAAGAAAGAGAGTAAACCTCCCTCTACTCTGTCCCCATCAAACACTCCACGGACAGGTAGATCACAGGTTAAGATACAGAGTAAAGCTCCTTCTAATCTGTTCCCATCAAACACTCCCAGGACAGGAACAGCACGGGGTTAGATACAGAGTAAAGCTCCCTCTACACCGTCCCCAACAAACACTCCCAGGACAGGTACAACACAGGGTTAGATACAGAGTAAAGCTACCACTATAATGACCACATCAAACACTCCCAGCGCAGGTACACCATGGGCTTAGATACAGAGTAGAGCTCCCTCTACACTGTCCCCATCAAACACTCCCAGGACAGGTACAGCACGGGGTAAGATACAGAGTAAATCTCTCTCTACACTGTCCCCATCAAACACTCCCAGGACAGGTACAGCACGGGGTTAGATACAGAGTAAAGCTACCTCTACACTGTCCCCATCAAACACTCCCAGGATAAGTACATCACATGGTTTGATTCAGAGCAAAGCTCACTCCACACTGCCTCCATGAAACAATCCCAGGACAGGGACAGCACGGGGTAAGATACAGAGTAATGCTCCCTCTACACTATCCCCATCAAACACTCCCAGCGCAGGTATACCATGGGGTTATATACAGAGTTAAGCCCCCTCGACACTGTCCCCATCAAACACTCCCAGGACAGGTACAGCACGGGGTTAGATACAGAGTAAAGCTCCATCTACACTGTTCCCATCAAACACTCCCAGGACAGGTACAGCACGGGGTTAGATACAGAGTAAAGCTCCCTCTACACTGTCCCCATCAAACACTCCCAGGACAGGTACAGCACAGGGTAAGAAAGAGAGTAAAGCTCCCTCTACACTGTCCCAATCAAACACTCCCAGAATAGGTACAGCACAGGGTTTGATACAGAGTAGAGCTACCACTATAATGACCACATCAAACACTCCCAGGACTGGTACAGCACGGGGTTAGATACAGAGTAAAGCACCCCTCTACACTGTCCCCATCAAACACTCCCAGGGCAGGTACAGCATGGGGTTAGATGCAGAGTAAAGCTCCCTCTACACTGTCCCAATCAAACACTCCCAGGACAGGTACAGCACAGAGTGAGATACAGAGTAAAGTTCCCTCGACACTGTCCCAATCAAACACGCCCAGGACAGGTACATCACGAGGTTAGATACAGAGTAGAGCTCCCTCAACACTGTCCCCATCAAACACTCCCAGGACAGGTACAGCACAGGGTAAGAAAGAGAGTAAAGCTCCCTCTACACTGTCCCCATTAAACACTCCCAGGAGTGGCACAGCACGGGGTGAGAAAGAGAGTAAACGTCCCTCTACACTGTCCCCATCAAACATTCCCAGGACAGGTACAGTACGGGGTTAGATACAGAGTAAAGCTCCCTCAACACCGTCCCCATCAAACCCTCCCACGACAGGTACATCACGGGGTTAGATACAGAATAGCGCCCCATCTACGATGTCCCCATCAAACATTACGAGGATAGGTACAGCACAAAGTTAGATACAGAGTAGAGCTCCCTCCAAACTGTCCCCATCACACATTCCCAGGACAGGTACAGTCCGGGGTTAGATACAGAGTAGAGCTCCCTCTACATTGTCCCCATCAAACACTGCCAGGACAGGTACAGCATGAAGATAGATAAAGAATAAAGCTCCCTCTACACTGAACCCATCAAACACTCCCAGGACAGGTACAGCACAGTGTTAGATACAGGGTAAATCTCCCTCGACACTGACCCCATCAAACACTCCCAGGACAGGTACAGCACTGGATTAGATACAGAGTAAAGCTCCCTCTGCACTGTCCCCATCAAACACTCCCAGGACAGGTACAGCACTGTGTTAGATACAGGGTAAAGCTCCCTCGACACTGACCCCATCAAACACTCCCAGGACAGATACAGCATTGGGTTAGACACAGAGCAAAGCTCCCTCTACACTGTCCCCATCAAGCACTCCCAGGGCAGGTACAGCACGGGGTTAGATACAGAGTAAAGCTCCCTGTACTCTGTCCCCATCAAACACACCCAGGACAGGTACATCACAGTGTTTGATTCAGAGCAAAGCTCACTCCACACTGCATCCATGAAACACTCCAAGGACAGGTACAGCACGGTGTTAGATACAGAGTAAAGCTACCTCCACACTGTCCCCATCAAACACTCCCAGGACAGGTACGGCACGGGGTTAGACAGAGAACAAAGCTCCCTCTACTCTGTCCCCAGCAAACACTCCCAGGACAGGAACATGACAGTGTTTGATTCAGAGTAAAGCTCACTCCACACTGCCTCCATGAAACACTCCCAGGACAGGTACAGTATGGGGTTAGATACAAAGTAGAACTCCCTCTACAATGACCCCATCAAACAATCCCAGGACAGATACAGCACAGACGTAGATACAGAGTGCAGCTCCCTGTACACTATCCCCATCAAACACTCCCAGGGCAGTTAAAGCACGGAGTTAGATACAGAATAAAGCTCCAACTACACTGTCCCCATCAAACACTCCCAAGACAGATACAGAAGATAGTTCGATACAGAGTAAAGCTCGCTCTACACTGTCCCCATCAAACACTCCCAGGGCAGATACACCATGGGGTTAGATACAGAGTAAAGCTCCCTATAATCTGTCCTCATCAAACACACCCAGGACAGGAACATCACAGGGATTGATTCAGAGCAAAGCTCACTCCACACTGCATCCATGAAACACTCCCAGGACAGGTACAGCACGGTGTTAGATACAGAGTAAGGCCCCCTCTACACTGTCCCCATCAAACACTCGCAGGACAGGCACAGCACGGAGTTAGATACTGAGGAAAGCTCCTTCCATACTGTCATAATCAAACACTCCCAGGACAGGTTAGAGCAAGGGGGTAGATTCAGAGTAAAGCTCGCGCTACAATGTCCCCATCAAACACTCCCAGCACAGGTACACCATGGGGTTAGATACAGAGCATAGCTCTACACTGTCCCCATTAAAGATTCCCAGTAAAGGTACATCACGGGGTAAGATACAGAGTAAAGCTCTCTCTACACCGTCCCCATTAAACACTCCCACGGCAGATACAGGACGGGGTTAGATACAGAGTAAAGCTCCCTTTACACATTCCCCATCAAACACTCCCACAGCAGATACAGCACGGGGCTAGATACAGAGTAAAGCTCCCTCTACAGGGTCACCATCAAACACTCCCAGGAGAGGAACAGCACGGGGCTAGATACAGAGTAAAGCTCCGTCTAAACTGTCCGCATCAAACACTCCCAAGACAGGTACAGCACGGGGTTAGATACAGAGTAAAGCTCCATCTACACTGTCCCCATCAAACACTCCCAGGACAGGTACAGCATGGAGTTAGATATAGAGTAAAGCTCCCTTTACACTGTCCGCATCAAGCACACCCAGGACTGGTACAGCACGAAGTTAGATACAGACTAAAGCTCCCTCTACTCTGTCCCCATCAAACAATCGTAGGGCAGGTACACCATGGGATTAGATACAGAGTAAAGCTCCCTCTTCACTGTCCCTATCAAAGATTCCCAGTAAAGGTACATCACGGGGCTAGATACAGAGTAAAGCTCCCTCTAAACTGTCCACATCAAACACTCCCAGGACAGGTACAGCACGGGGTTAGATACAGAGTAAAGCTCCCCTTACACTGTCCCCATCAAACACTCCCACGACAGGTACAGCACAGGGTTAGATACAGAGTAAAGCTCCCTCCAGACCGTTCCCATCAAACACTCCCAGGACAGGCACAGCAAGGGGTTCGATACAGAGTAAAGCTCCCTCTACACTGTCCCCATCAAACACTGCCAGCATAGCTAGAGCATGGAGTTAGATACAGAATAAAGCTCCCTCCAGACCGTTCCCATCAAACACTCCCAGGACAGGCACTGCAAGGGGTTAGATACAGAGTAAAGCACCCTCTACACTGACCGCATCAAACACACCCAGGACTGGTACAGCACGGGTTTAGATACAGAGGAAAGCTCCCTCCACACGGTCACAATCAAATACTCCCAGGACAGGTTAGAGCAAAGGGGTAGATTGAGAGTAAAGCTCGCGCTACATTTTCCCCATCAAACACTCCCAGGGCAGGTACACCATGGGGTTAGATACAGAGCAAAGCTCCCTCTGCACCGTCCCCATTAAACACTCCCAGGACAGGTACAGCACGGAGTTAGATACAGAGTAAAGCTCCCTCTACACTGTCCCCATCAAACACTCCCAGGAGAGGAACAGCACGGGGCTAGATACAGAGTAAAGCTCCCCCTACACTGTCCCCATCAAACACTCCCAGGACAGGTACAGCACGGGGTTAGATACAGAGTAAAGCTCCCTCTACACCGTCCCTATCAAACACTCCCAGGACAGGTACAGCACAGGGTTAGATACAGAGTAAATATCCCTCTACACCGTCTCCATCAAACACTCCCAGGACAGGTACAGCACGGGGTAAGATACAGAGTAAATCTCTCTCTACACTGTCCCCATCAAACACTCCCAGGACAGGTACAGCACGGGGTTAGATACAGAGTAAAGCTACCTCTACACTGTCCCCATCAAACACTCCCAGGATAAGTACATCACATGGTTTGATTCAGAGCAAAGCTCACTCCACACTGCCTCCATGAAACAATCCCAGGACAGGGACAGCACGGGGTAAGATACAGAGTAATGCTCCCTCTACACTATCCCCATCAAACACTCCCAGCGCAGGTATACCATGGGGTTATATACAGAGTTAAGCCCCCTCGACACTGTCCCCATCAAACACTCCCAGGACAGGTACAGCACGGGGTTAGATACAGAGTAAAGCTCCATCTACACTGTTCCCATCAAACACTCCCAGGACAGGTACAGCATGGGGTTAGATGCAGAGTAAAGCTCCCTCTACACTGTCCCAATCAAACACTCCCAGGACAGGTACAGCACAGAGTGAGATACAGAGTAAAGTTCCCTCGACACTGTCCCAATCAAACACGCCCAGGACAGGTACATCACGAGGTTAGATACAGAGTAGAGCTCCCTCAACACTGTCCCCATCAAACACTCCCAGGACAGGTACAGCACAGGGTAAGAAAGAGAGTAAAGCTCCCTCTACACTGTCCCCATTAAACACGCCCAGGAGTGGCACAGCACGGGGTGAGAAAGAGAGTAAACGTCCCTCTACACTGTCCCCATCAAACATTCCCAGGACAGGTACAGTACGGGGTTAGATACAGAGTAAAGCTCCCTCAACACCGTCCCCATCAAACCCTCCCACGACAGGTACATCACGGGGTTAGATACAGAATAGCGCCCCATCTACGATGTCCCCATCAAACATTACGAGGATAGGTACAGCACAAAGTTAGATACAGAGTAGAGCTCCCTCCAAACTGTCCCCATCACACATTCCCAGGACAGGTACAGTCCGGGGTTAGATACAGAGTAGAGCTCCCTCTACATTGTCCCCATCAAACACTGCCAGGACAGGTACAGCATGAAGATAGATAAAGAATAAAGCTCCCTCTACACTGAACCCATCAAACACTCCCAGGACAGGTACAGCACAGTGTTAGATACAGGGTAAATCTCCCTCGACACTGACCCCATCAAACACTCCCAGGACAGGTACAGCACTGGATTAGATACAGAGTAAAGCTCCCTCTGCACTGTCCCCATCAAACACTCCCAGGACAGGTACAGCACTGTGTTAGATACAGGGTAAAGCTCCCTCGACACTGACCCCATCAAACACTCCCAGGACAGATACAGCATTGGGTTAGACACAGAGCAAAGCTCCCTCTACACTGTCCCCATCAAGCACTCCCAGGGCAGGTACAGCACGGGGTTAGATACAGAGTAAAGCTCCCTGTACTCTGTCCCCATCAAACACACCCAGGACAGGTACATCACAGTGTTTGATTCAGAGCAAAGCTCACTCCACACTGCATCCATGAAACACTCCAAGGACAGGTACAGCACGGTGTTAGATACAGAGTAAAGCTACCTCCACACTGTCCCCATCAAACACTCCCAGGACAGGTACGGCACGGGGTTAGACAGAGAACAAAGCTCCCTCTACTCTGTCCCCAGCAAACACTCCCAGGACAGGAACATGACAGTGTTTGATTCAGAGTAAAGCTCACTCCACACTGCCTCCATGAAACACTCCCAGGACAGGTACAGTATGGGGTTAGATACAAAGTAGAACTCCCTCTACAATGACCCCATCAAACAATCCCAGGACAGATACAGCACAGACGTAGATACAGAGTGCAGCTCCCTGTACACTATCCCCATCAAACACTCCCAGGGCAGTTAAAGCACGGAGTTAGATACAGAATAAAGCTCCAACTACACTGTCCCCATCAAACACTCCCAAGACAGATACAGAAGATAGTTCGATACAGAGTAAAGCTCCCTCTACACTGTGCCCATCAAACACTCCCAGGACAGGTACAGCACGGGATTAGATACAGAGTAAAGCTCCCTCTACACTGTTCAAATCAAACACTCCCAAGACAGGTATAGCACGGGGTTAGATACAGAGTAAAGCTCCCTCTAAACTGTCCCCATCCCACTTTCCCAGGACAGGTACAGCACGGGGTTAGATACAGAGTAAAGCTCCCTCTACACTGTCCCCATCAAACACTCCCAGGACAGGTACAGCACGGGGTTAGATACAGAATAAAGCTCCCTCTACACTGTCCCCATCAAACACTCCCAGGACTGGTACATCACAAGGTTTGATTCAGAGCAAAGGTCCCTCCACATTGCCTCCATGAACACTCGCAGGACAGGAACATCACGGGGTAAGAAAGAGAGTAAACCTCCCTCTACTCTGTCCCCATCAAACACTCCACGGACAGGTAGATCACAGGTTAAGATACAGAGTAAAGCTCCTTCTAATCTGTTCCCATCAAACACTCCCAGGACAGGAACAGCACGGGGTTAGATACAGAGTAAAGCTCCCTCTACACCGTCCCCAACAAACACTCCCAGGACAGGTACAACACAGGGTTAGATACAGAGTAAAGCTACCACTATAATGACCACATCAAACACTCCCAGCGCAGGTACACCATGGGCTTAGATACAGAGTAGAGCTCCCTCTACACTGTCCCCATCAAACACTCCCAGGACAGGTACAGCACGGGGTAAGATACAGAGTAAATCTCTCTCTACACTGTCCCCATCAAACACTCCCAGGACAGGTACAGCACGGAGTAAGATACAGAGTAATGCTCCTTCTATACTATCCCCATCAAACACTCCCAGGACATGTACAGCAAGGGTTAAGATACAGAGTAAATCTCCCTCTACACTGTCCCCATCAAACACTCCCAGGACAGGTACAGCACGGGGTTAGATACAGAGTAAAGCTACCTCTACACTGTCCCCATCAAACACTCCCAGGATAAGTACATCACATGGTTTGATTCAGAGCAAAGCTCACTCCACACTGCCTCCATGAAACAATCCCAGGACAGGGACAGCACGGGGTAAGATACAGAGTAAAGCACCCCTCTACACTGTCCCAATCAAACACTCCCAGGATAGGTACAGCACAGGGTTTGATACAGAGTAGAGCTACCACTATAATGACCACATCAAACACTCCCAGGACTGGTACAGCACGGGGTTAGATACAGAGTAAAGCTCCCTCTACACTGTCCCCATCAAACACTCCCAGGACAGGTACACCATGGGGTTAGATGCAGAGTAAAGCTCCCTCTACACTGTTCCCAACAAACACTCCCAGGACAGGTACAGCACGGGGATAGATACAGGGTAGAGCTCCCTCTACACTGTCCCAATCAAACACTCCCAGGACAGGTACAGCACAGAGTTAGATACAGAGCAAAGCTCCCTATACTCGATCCTCATCAAACACTCTCAGGACAGGAACATCATAGTGTTTGATTCAGAGCATAGCTCACTCCACACTGCCTCCATGAAACACCCCCAGAACAGGTACAGCATGGGTTTAGAAACTGAGTAGAGCTCCCTCAACACTGTCCCCATCATACATTCCCAGGACAGGTCTGGCACGGCGTTAGATACAGAGTAGAGCTCCCTCAACACTGTCCCCATCAAACACTCCCAGGACAGGTACAGCACAGGGTAAGAAAGAGAGTAAAGCTCCCTCGACACTGTCCCCATTAAACACTCCCAGGAGTGGCACAGCACGGGGTGAGAAAGAGAGTAAACGTCCCTCGACTCTGTCCCCATCAAACACTCCATGGACAGGTAGATGACAGGGAAAGATACAGAATAAAGCTCCCGCTACTCTTCCAATCAAACACTCCCAGGACAGGTACATCACAGGGTTTGATTCAGAGCAAAGCTCACTCCACACTGCCGCCATGAAACACTCCCAGAACAGGTACAACACAGGGTTAGATACAGAGTAAAGCTACCACTATAATGACCACATCAAACACTCCCAGGACAGGTACAGCACGGGGTTAGATACAGAGTAAAGCTCCCTCTACACTGTCCCCATCAGACACACCCAGGACTGGTACAGCATGGGGTTAGATACAGAGTAAAGCTCCCTCTACACTGTTCCCATCAAACACGCCAAGGACAGGTACATCACAGGGTTTGATTCAGAGCAAAGCTCCCTCCACACTGCCTCCATGAAACACTCCCAGGACAGCTACAGCACGGGGTTAGATACAGAGTAGAGCTCCCTCTACACTGTCCACATCAAAAGCTCCCAGGACAGGTACAGCACGGGGTTAGATACAGAGTAAAGCTCCCTCTACACTGTCCCCATCAAACACTCCCAGGACAGGTACAGCACGGGGTTACATACAGAGTAAAGCTCCCTCTACACTGTCCCCATCAAACACTCCACGGACAGGTGGGTCACAGGGTTAGATACAGAGTAAAGCTCCCTCTACACTGTCCCCATCAAACACTCCCAGGACAGGTACAACACGGGGTTAGATACAGTGTAAACCTCCCTCTACACTGTCCCCATCAAATACTCCGAGGACAGGTACAGCACGGGGTTAGATACAGAGTAAAGCTCCCTCTACACTGTCCCTATCAAACACTCCCAGGACAGTTACAACACAGGGTTACATACTGAGTAAAGCTCACTCTACACTGTCCACATCAAACGCTCCCAGGACAGGTACATCACAGTGTTTGATTCAGAGCAAAGCTCCCTCCACACTGCCTCCATGAAACACTCCCAAGACAGTTACAGCACGGGGTTAGATACGGAGCAAAGCTCCCTCTGCACCGTCCCAAACAAACACTCCCAGGACAGGTACAGCACGGGGTTAGATACAGAGTAAAGCTCCCTCTACACTGACCCCATCAAACACTCCCAGGACAGGTACAGCACGGGGTTAGATACAGAGTTAAGATCCCTCTCCACTGTCCCCATCAAACACTCCCAGGACAGGTACAGCACAGGGTTAGATACAGAGTAAAGCTCCCTCTACACTGTTCCCATCAAACACGCCCAGGACAGGTACATCACGGGGTTAGATACAGAGTAAAGCTCCCTCTACACTGTCCCCATCAAACATTCCCAGGACAGGTACAGCATGGGGTTAGATACAGAGTAAAGCTCCCTCTGCACCGTCCCCATCAAACATTACGAGGATAGGTACAGCACGGGTGAAGATACAGAGTAAAGCTCCCTCTAAACTGTCCCCTTCACGCATTCCCAGGACAGGTACAGCACGGGGTTAGATACAGAGTAAAACTCCCTCTACACTGTCCACATCAAACGCTCCCAGGACAGGAACATCACAGGGTTTGATTCAGAGCAAAGCTCCCACCACACTGCCTCCATGAAACACTCCCATGACAGGTCCAGCACGGGGTTAGATACAGAGTAAAGCTCCCTCTACACAGTCCCAAACAAAAACTCCCAGGACAGGCACAGCACGGGGTTAGATACAGAGTAGAGCTCCCTCTACAACTGTCTCCATCAAACACTCCCAGGACAGGTACAGCATGGGGTTAGATACAGAGTAAAGCTCCCCCTACAGTGTCCCCATCAAACACTCCCAGGACAGGTACAGAACAGGGTTAGATACAGAGTAAAGTTCCCTCGACACTGTCCCAATCAAACACGCCCAGGACAGGTACAGCACGGGGTTAGATACAGAGCAAAGCTCCCTATACTCGATCCTCATCAAACACTCTCAGGTCAGGAACATCATAGTGTTTGATTCAGAGCATAGCTCACTCCGCACTGCCTCCATGAAACACTCCCAGGACAGGTACAGCATGGGTTTAGAAACAGAGTAGATCTCCCTCAACACTGTCCCCATCAAACACTCCCAGGACAGGTACAGCACAGAGTTAGATACAGAGTAGAGCTCCCTCAACACTGTCCCCATCAAACACTGCCAGGACAGGTACAGCACAAGGTAAGAAAGAGAGTAAAGATCCCTCTACACTGTCCCCATTAAACACTCCCAGGAGTGGCACAGCACGGGGTGAGAAAGAGAGTAAACCTCCCTCGACTCTGTCCCCATCAAACACTCCATGGACAGGTAGATGACAGGGAAAGATACAGAATAAAGCTCCCGCTACTCTTCCAATCAAACACTCCCAGGACAGGTACATCACGAGGTTAGATACAGAGCAAAGCTCCCTATACTCGATCCTCATCAAACACTCTCAGGACAGGAACATCATAGTGTTTGATTCAGAGCATAGCTCCCTCAACACTGTCCCGATCATACATTCCCAGGACAGGTACAGCATGGGTTTAGAAACTGAGTAGAGCTCCCTCAACACTGTCCCCATCAAACACTCCCAGGACAGGTACAGCACAGGGTAAGAAAGAGAGTAAAGCTCCCTCTACACTGTCCCCATTAAACACTCCCAGGACAGGTACAGCATGGGGTTAGATACAGAGTAAAGTTCCCTCTACATTGTCCCATTCAAACACTCCCAGGGCAGGTACAACACGCGGTTAGACAGGGAGCAAAGCTCGCGCTATACTGTCCCCATCAAACACACCCAGGACAGGTACGTCACATTGTTTGATTCAGAGCAAAGCTCACTCAACACTGCCTCCATGAAACACCCCCAGAACAGGTACACCATGGGGATAGATACAGAGTAGAGTAAAGCTCCCTCTACACTGTTCCCATCAAACACGCCCAGGACAGGTACAGCACAGCGTTAGATACAGAGTAGAGCAGCCACTACACTGTCCAAATCAAACACTCCCACGACAGGTACATCAAGGGGTTAGATTCAGAGCAAAGCTCCCTCCAAACTGCCTCCATGAAACATTCCCAGGACAGGTACAGCACGGGGTTAGATACAGAGTAGAGCTCCCGCTAAACTCTCCCAATCAAACATTCCGAGGACACGTACAGCACGGGGTTAGATACAGAGTAGAGCTCCCTCTAAGCTGTCCCTATCACACATTCACAGGACAGGGCAGCACGGGTTTAGATACAGAGTAAAGCTCCCTCTACACCGTCCCCATCAAACACTCCCACGACAGGAACATCACGGGGTTAGTTACAGATAACACCCCGTCTACAATGACCCCATCAAACATTACGAGGACAGGTACAGCACAGGTGAAGATACAGAGTAAAGCTCCCTGTACACTGTCCCCATCAAACACTCCCAGGACTGGTACAGCATGGGGTTAGCTACAGAGTAAAGCTCCCTCTACAGTGTCCCCATCAAACACTCCCAGGACAGGTACAGCACGGAGTTAGATATAGAGTAAAGCTCCCTCTACTCTGTCCCCATCAAACACTCCCAGGACAGGTACAGCATGGGGTTAGATACAGAGTAAAGCTCCCTCTACACTGTCCCCATCAAACACTCCCAGGACAGGTACAGCACGAGGTTAGAGACAGAGTAAAGCTCCCAATAGTCGATCCCCATCAAACACTCCCAAGAAAGGTACAGCACGGGGTTAGATACAGAGTAAAGCTCCCTCTACACTGTCCCCATCAAACACTCCCAGGACAGGAACATCACAGTGTTTGATTCAGAGAAAAGCTCCCTCCACACTGCCTCCAGGAAACACTCCGAAGACAGGTACAGCACGGGGTCAGATACAGAGGGGAGCTCTCTCTGCACCGTCGCCATCAAACACTCCCAGTACAAGTACAGCACGGGTTTCGATACAGAGCAAAGCTCCCTCTACACCATCCCCATCAAACACTCCCAGGACAGGTACATCACGGTGTTAGATACAGAGTAAAGCTCCCTCTACACTGTCCCAATCAAACACTCCCCGGACCGGTACATCACAGGGTTTGATTCAGAGCAAAGCTCCCTCCACACTGCCTCCATGTAACACTCCCAGGACAGATACAGCACAGGGTTAGATACAGAGTAGAGCTCCCTCTAAATTGTCCCCATCACACATTCCCAGGACAGGTACAGCATGGGGTGAGATACAGAGTAAAGCTCACTCCAAACTGCCTCCATGAAACATTCCCAGGACAGGTACAGCACGGGGTTAGATACAGAGTAAAGCTCTCACTACACTGTCCCCATCAAACACTCCCAGGACAGGTACAGCATGGGGTTAGATACAGAGTATAGCTCCCTCTACACTGTCCCCATCAAACACTCCCAGGACAGGAACAGCACGGGGTTACATACAGAGTAAAGCTCCCTCTACACTGTCCCCATCAAACACTCCCAGGACAGGTACAGCACGGGGTTAGATACAGAGTAAAGCTCCCTCTACACCGTCCCAAACAAAAACTCCCAGGACAGGCACAGCACGGGGTTAGACACAGAGTAGAGCTCCCTCTACAACTGTCTCCATCAAACACTCCCAGGACAGGTACAGCATGGGGTTAGATACAGAGTAAAGCTCCCCCTACAGTGTCCCCATCAAACACTCCCAGGACAGGTACAGAACAGGGTTAGATACAGAGTAAAGTTCCCTCGACACTGTCCCAATCAAACACGCCCAGGACAGGTACAGCACGGGGTTAGATACAGAGCAAAACTCCCTATACTCGATCCTCATCAAACACTCTCAGGACAGGAACATCATAGTGTTTGATTCAGAGCATAGCTCACTCCACACTGCCTCCATGAAACACCCCCAGAACAGGTACAGCATGGGTTTAGAAACTGAGTAGAGCTCCCTCAACACTGTCCCCATCATACATTCCCAGGACAGTTACAGCACGGGGTTAGATACAGAGTAGAGCTCCCTCAACACTGTCCCCATCAAACACTCCCAGGACAGGTACAACACAGGGTAAGAAAGAGAGTAAATCTCCCTCTACACTGTCCCCATTAAACACTCCCAGGACAGGTACAGCATGGGGTTAGATACAGAGTAAATTTCCCTCTACATTGTCCCATTCAAACACTCCCAGGACAGGTACAGCACGGGGTTACATACAGAGTAAAGCTCCCTCTACACTGTCCCTATCAAACACTCCCAGGACAGGTACAGCACGGTGTTACATACAGAGTAAAGCTCCCTCTACACTGTCCCTATCAAACACTCCCAGGACAGGTACAGCACGGGGTTACATACAGAGTAAAGCTCCCTCTACACTGTCCACATCAAAAGCTCCCAGGACAGGTACAGCACGGGGTTAGATACAGAGTAAAGGTCCCTATACTTGGTCCCCATCAAACTCTCTCAGGACAGGTACAGCACAGTGTTTGATTCAGAGCATAGCTCACTCCACACTGCCTCCATGAAACACCCCCAGAACAGGTACAGCATGGGGTTAGATACAGAGTGAAGCTGCCTCTACACAGTCACCATCAAACATTCCCAGGACAGGTACAGCACGGGGTTAGATACAGAGTAAAGCTCCCTCTAACTGTCCCAAACAAACACTCCCATGACAGGTACAGCACGGGGTTAGATACAGAGTAAAACTCCCTCTACACTGTCCCCATCAAACACTCCCAGGACAGGTACAGCACAGGGTTAGATACAGAGTAAAGCTCCCTCGACACTTTCCCCATCAAACACTCCCAGGACAGGTACAGCATGGGGTTAGATACAGAGTAAAGCTCCCTCTACACTGTCCCAATCAAACGCTCCCAGGACAGGTACATCACGGGGTTAGATACAGAATAAAGCTCCCTATACTTGGTCCCCATCAAACTCTCTCAGGACAGTTACAGCACAGTGTTTGATTCAGAGCATAGCTCACTCCACCCTGCCTCCAGGAAACACTCCCAGAACAGGTACAGCATGGGTTTAGATACAGAGTAGAGCTCCCTCAACACTGTCCCCATCAAACATTACCAGGACAGGTACAGCACGGTGTTAGATACAGAATAAAGCTACCTCTACTCTGTCCCCATCAAACACTCCCGGACCAGTACATCACAGGGTTTGATTCAGAGCAAAGCTCCCTCCACACTGCCTCCATGTAACACTCCCAGGACAGATACAGCACAGGGTTAGATACAGAGGAGAGCTCCCTCTAAATTGTCCCCATCACACATTCCCACGACAGGTACAGCATGGGGTTAGACACAGAGTAAAGCTCTCACTACACTGTCCCCATCAAACACTCCCAGGACAGTTACAGCACGGGGTTAGTTACAGAGTATAGCTCCCTCTACACTGTCCCCATCAAACAATCCCAGGACAGGAACAGCACGGGGTTAGATACAGAGTAAAGCTCCCTCTACACTGTCCCCATCAAACACTCCCAGGACAGGTACAGCACGG
Organism: Isurus oxyrinchus; assembly: GCA_026770705.1. Lineage (NCBI taxonomy): Eukaryota > Metazoa > Chordata > Chondrichthyes > Lamniformes > Lamnidae > Isurus > Isurus oxyrinchus. The sequence goes on along the minus strand of JANJGN010000465.1, from coordinate 98,579 downwards.
GGTTACATACAGTGTAAAGCTCCCTCTACACTGTCCCCATCAAACACTCCACGGACAGGTGGGTCACAGGGTTAGATACAGAGTAAAGCTCCCTCTACACTGTCCCCATCAAACACTCCCAGGACAGGTACAACACGGGGTTAGATACAGTGTAAAACTCCCTCTACACTGTCCCCATCAAATACTCCCAGGACAGGTACAGCACGGGGTTAGATACAGAGTAAAGCTCCCTCTACACTGTCCCCATCAAACACTCCCAGGACAGCTACAGCACGGGGTTAGATACAGAGTAAAGCTCCCTCTACACTGTCCCTATCAAACACTCCCAGGACAGGTGCAGCACGGGGTTAGATACAGAGTAAAGCTCCCTCTACACTGTCCCTATCAAACACTCCCAGGACAGTTACAACACAGGGTTACATACTGAGTAAAGCTCACTCTACACTGTCCACATCAAACGCTCCCAGGACAGGTACATCACAGTGTTTGATTCAGAGAAAAGCTCCCTCCACACTGCCTCCATGAAACACTCCCATGACAGTTACAGCACGGGGTTAGATACGGAGCAAAGCTCCCTCTGCACCGTCCCAAACAAACACTCCCAGGACAGGTACAGCACGGGGTTCGATACAGAGTAAAGGTCCCTGTTCACTGGCCCCATCAAACATTCGCAGGACAGGTACAGCACAGGGGAAGATACAGAGTAAAGCTCCCTCTACACTGTCCCCATCAAACAATCCCAGGACAAGTACAGCACAGGGTTAGATACAGAGTAAAGCCCCCTCTACACTGTCCACATCAAACACTCCCAGGGCAGGTACATCTTGGGGTTAGATACAGAGTAAAGCTCCCTCTAGACTGTCCCCATCAATCACTACCAGGGAGGTACACCATGGGGATAGATACAGAGTAAAGCTCCCTCTACTCTGTGCCCATCAAATACACCCAGGACAGGTAGATAACAGTGTGTGATTCAGAGCAAAGCTCACTCCACACTGCCTCCATGAAACACTCCCAGGACAGGTACAGCACGGGGTTAGATACAGAGTAGTGCACCCTCTACACTGTGCCCATCAAACACTCCCAGGACAGGTACAGCACGGGGTTAGATACAGAGTAGAGCACCCTCTACACTGTTCCCATCAAACACTCCCATGACCGTTACAGCACGTGCTTTGATTCAGAGTAAATATACCTCAAAACCGTCCTCATCAAATATTCACTGGAAAGCGACAGCACAGGTTTAGATGCAGAGTTAACCTCAGCCTACACAGACACCATCAAATACTCCCAGGACAGATACAGCACAGGGTTAGATACAGAATAAAGCTCGCTCGACACTGTCCCCATCAAACAATCCCAGGACAGGTACAGCAGGGTGTTAAATACAGAATAAAGCTCCCTCTAGACTGTCTCCAACAGACACTCCCAGGACAGATACAGCACAGGGTTAGGTACACAGTAAAGCTCCCTCTACACTGTCCCCATCAAACACTCCCTGGACATATCAAGCACAGGATTAGATACAGAGCAAATCTTCCTCTACACTATCACCATCAAACACACACAGGGCAGGTACAGCACGGGGTTTGATACAGAGTAAAGCTCCCTCTACACTGTCCCCATCAAACACTCCCAGGACAGGTACAGCACGGGGTTTGATTCAGAGTAAATATCCCTCAAGTCCGTACCCATCAACTATTCCCTGGAAAGCTACAGCACAGGATTAGATACAGAGTAGAGCTCTCTCTACACCGTCCCCATCAAACACTCCCAGGACAGGTACAGCCTGGAGTTAGATACAGAGTAAAGCTCCCTTGACACTGTCCGCATCAAGCACACCCAATACTGGTACAGCACGAAGTTAGATACAGACTAAAGCTCCCTCTACACTGTCCCCATCAAACAATCGTAGGGCAGGTACACCATGGGGTTAGATACAGAGTAAAGCTCCCACTACACTGTCCCCATGAAACACTCCCAGGGCAGGAACACCATGGGTTTAGATACAGAGTAAAGCTCCCTGTGCACTGTCCCCATCAAACACTCCCAGGACAGGTCCAGCACAGTGTTAGATACACAGTAAAGCTCCCTCGACACATTCCCCATCAAACACTCCCTGAACAGGTACAGCAACGGGTTCGATATAGAGTAAAGCTCCCTCTACACTGTCACCATCAAACTCTCCCAGGACAGATCAAGCACGGGATTAGATACAGAGCAAATCTCCCTCTACACTATCACCATCAAACACTCCCAGGACAGGCACAGCATGGAGTTAGATACAGAGTAAAGCTCCCTTTACACTATCTGCATCAAGAACACCCAGGACTGGTACAGCACGAAGTTAGATACAGACTAAAGCTCCCTCTACATTGTCCACACCAAACACTCCCAGGGCAGGTACACCATGGGGTTAGATACAGAGCAAAGCTCACTCTACACTGTCCCCATCAAAGATTCCCAGTAAAGGTACATCACGGGGTAAGATACAGAGTAAAGCTCTCTCTACACCGTCCCCATTAAACACTCCCAGGACAGGCACAGCACGGAGTTCGATACAGAGTAAAGCTCCGTTTACTCTGTCCCCATCAAACACTCCCACGGCAGATACAGCACGGGGTTAGATACAGAGTAAAGCTCCCTTTACACATTCCCCATCAAGCACTCCCACAGCAGATACAGCACGGCGTTAGATGCAGAGTAAAGCTCCCTCTAAAGGGTCCCCATCAAACACTCCCAGGAGAGGAACAGCACGGGGATAGATACAGAGTAAAGCTCCCTCTAAACTGTCTGCATCAAACAGTCCCAGGACAGGTAAATCACGGTCTTAGATACAGAGTAAAGCTCTCACTGCACTGTCCCTATTAAACACTCCCAGGACAGGTACAGCTCGGGGTTAGACACTGAGTAAAGCTCCCTCCACATCGTCCCCATCAAACACTCCCAGGACAGGTACAGCACAGGTTTAGATACAGAGTAAAGCTCTCTCTCCACCGTCCCCATCAAACATTCCCAGGACAGGTACAGCATGGAGATTGATACAGAGTAAAGATCCCTTTACACTGTCTGTGTCAGACACACCCAGGACAGGTACAGCACGGAGTTAGATACTGAGTAAACCTCACTCGAAACTGCCCTCATCAAACACTCCCAGGACAGGTACAGCATGGAGTTAGAAAAAGAGTAAAGCTCCTTCTACACTGTCCCCATCAAATAATCGCAGGGCAGGTACACCATAGGGTTAGATACAGAGTAAAGCTCCCTCTACACTGTCCCCATCAAACACTGCCAGGGCAGGTACAACATGGGGTTAGATACAGGGTAATGCTCCCTCTACACTGTCCCCATCAAACCCTCCCAGGACAGGTACAGCACGGGGTTAGATACAGAGTAAAGCTCCCTCTACACTGTCCCCATCAAACACTCCCAGGACAGGTACAGCACAGAGTAAGATACAAAGTAAAGCTCCCTCTACACTGTCACAATCAAACACTCCCAGGACAGGTAAAACACAGGGTTAGATACAGAGTAAAGCTCCCTCCACATTGTCACAATCAAACACTTCAAGGTCAGATACAACACAGGGTTAGATACAGAGTAAAGCTTACACTACACTGTCCCCATCAAACACTCCCAGGACAGGTCCAGCACGGGATTGGATACAGAGTAAAGCTCCCCCTACACGGTCCCCATCAAACACTCACAGGACAGGTACAGCACGGGGTTAGATATAGAGTAAAGCCCCCTCTACATCGTCCCCATCGAACACTCCCAGGACAGGTACAGCACGTGGTTAGATACAGAGTAAAGCTCCTTCTACACTGTACCATCAAACACTCTCAGGAGAGATACAGCACGGGGTTAGATACAGAGTAAAGCTCCCTCTACACTGTCCCCATCAAACACACCCAAGACAGGTACAGCACGGGGTTAGATACAGAGTAAAGCTCCCGTCTAACTGATCCCATCAAACACTCCCAGGACAGGTACAGCACGGGATTGGATACAGAGTAAAGCTCCCTCTAAACGGTCCCCATCAAACACTCCCAGGACAGGTACAGCACGGGGTTAGATATAGAGTAAAGCCCCCTCTACATCGTCCCCATCAAACACTCCCAGGACAGGTACAGCACGTGGTTAGATACAGAGTAAAGCTCCCTCTACACTGTCCCCATCAAACACTCCCTGGACAGGTACCGCAAGGGATTAGATACAGACTAAAGCTCCCTCTACACTGTCCCCATCAAACACACCCAAGACAGGTGCAGCACGGAGTTAGATACAGAGTAAATCTCCCTCTACACTGTCCCCATCAAACACTCACAGGACAGGTACAGCACGGGGTTAGATACAGAGTAAATCTCCTTCTACACTGTCACCATCAAACACTCCCAGGACAGATCAAGCACGGGATTAGATACAGAGTAAAGCACCCTCTGCACTGACCTGATCAAACATTCCCAGGAGAGACACAGCACGGAGTTAGATACAGAGTAAAGATCCCTCCTCATTGTCACAATCAAACATTCTCAGGACAGGGACAACACGGGGCTAGATACAGAGTAATGCTCACACTACAACTCCCCCATCAACCACTCCCAGGGCAGGTCCAGCAAGGGGTAAGATAGAGTGTAAATATCCATCGACACTGTCCCCTTCCAACACTCCCAGGACAGGTAAAGCACGAGGTTAGATACAGAGTAAAGCTCCCTCCACACTGTCACCATCAAACATTCCCAGGACAGGTACAGCACGGGGTTAGATACAGAGTAAAGCACCCTCTACACTGTCCCCATCAAACACTCCCAGGACAGGTACAGCACGGGGTTAGATACAGAGTAAAGCTCCCTCTACACCGTCCCCATCAAACACTCCCAGGACAGGTACAGCACAGGGTTAGATACAGAGTAAAGCTCTCACTACACTGTTCCCATCAAACACTCCCAGGACAGGTACAGCACGGGGTTAGATACAGAGTAAAGCTCTCACTACACTGTTCCCATCAAACACTCCCAGGACAGGTACATCACAGGGGTAGATACAGAGTAAAGCTCTCACTGCACTGACCCCATCAAACAATCCCAACACAGGTACCGCAAGGGGTTAGATACAGTGTAAAGCTCCCTCTACACTGTCCCTATGAAACACTCCCAGGACAGGTAAAGCATGGGGTTAGATACAGAGTAAAGCTCCCTCTACACTGTCACCATTAAACACTCCCAGGACAGGTACAGCACGGGGTTAGATACAGAGTAAAGCTCCCTCTACACTGTCCCTATGAAACACTCCCAGGACAGGTAAAGCATGGGGTTAGATACAGAGTAAAGCTCCCTCCACACTGTCACCATTAAACACTCCCAGGACAGGTACAGCACGGGGTTAGATACAGAGTAAAGCTCCCTCCACACTGTCACCATTAAACACTCCCAGGACAGGTAAAGCATGGGGTTAGATACAGAGTAAAGCTCCCTCCACACTGTCACCATTAAACACTCCCAGGACAGGTAAAGCAAGGGGTGAGATACAGAGTAAAGCTCCCTGCAAACTGATCCAATGAAACGCTCCCAGGACAGGTAATGCACAGGGTTAGATACAGAGTAAATCTCCCTCTACACAGCATCCATCAAACCCTCCCAGGACAGGTACAGCACTGGGTTCGATACAGAGTAAAGCTCCTTCTACACTGTCCCCATCAAACACTCCCAGGACAGGTCCAGCACGGGATTAGGTACAGAGTAAAGCTCTCTCTACACTGTCCCTAATAAACACTCCCAGGGGAGGACCATAACAGGGTGAGATATAGAGTAAAGCTCCCTCTACACTGTCCCCAGCAGATACTTTCAGGGGAGCAACATCATGGGTTTAGATACAGAGTAAATCTCCATCTACTCTGTCCCCATCAAACACTCCCAGGACAGGTACAGCACGGGGTTAGATACAGAGTAAAGCTCCATCTACTCTGTCCCCATCAAACACTCCCAGGACAGGTACAGCATGGGGTTAGATACAGAGTAAAGCTCCCTCTACACTGTCCCCATCAAACACTCCCAGGACAGGTACAGCACGGGGTTATATACAGAGTAAAGCTCCCTCTACACTGTCCCCATCAAACACTCCCAGGACAGGTACAGCACGGGGTTAGATACAGAGTAAATCTCTAACTACACTGACCCCATCAAACACTCCTTGGACAGGTACAGCAACAGGTGAGATACAGAGTAAAGCTCCCTCGACACTGTCCCCGTCAAACACTCCCAGGACAGGTACAGCACGGGGTTAGGTACAGAGTAAAGCTCCCCCTACAACGCCCCCATCAACACGCCCAGGACAAGTAAAACACGGGGTTAGATACAGAGTAAATCTGCCTCTCCACTGTCCCCATCAAACACTCCCAGGACAGGTACAGCACGGGGTTAGATACAGAGTAAAGCTCCCTCTACACTGTCCCCATCAAACACTCTCAGGACAGGTACAGCACGGGGTTAGATACAGAGTAAAGCTCCCTCTGCACCGTGCCCATCAAACACTCCCAGGGCAGGTACAGCATGGGGTTAGATACAGAGCAAAGCTCCCTGCAATCTGATCCCATGTAACGGTCCCAGGACACTTATAGCATGGGATTAGATACAGAGTAAAGCTTCCTCTACACTGTCCCCATCAAACACACACAGGACAGGTAATGCACGGGATTAGATACAGAGTAAATTTCTCTCGACACTGACCACATCAAACACTCCCAGGACAGGTACCGCAAGGAGTTAGATACAGAGTAAAGTTCCCTCTACACTGTCACAATCAAACACTCCCAGGACAGGTAACACACGGGGTTAGATACAGTGTAAAGGTCCCCCTACACCGTCCCCATCAACCATTCCCAGGACAGATACAGCACGGGATTAAATACAGACTAAAGCTCCCTCTACAGTGTCCCCATCAAACACTCCCAGGACAGGTACAGCATGGTGTTAGAAACAGAGTATAGCTCCCACTATAGTGTCCCCATGAAACACTCCTTGGACAGGTACAGCAGAGGGTTAGATACAGAGAATAGGTCCCTCTACACTGTCCCCATCAAACACTCCCAGGACAGATACAGCACGGGATGAGATACAGAGTAAAGCTCCCACTACACTGTCCCCATCAAACACTCCCAGGACAGGTACATCACGGGGTTAGATACAGAGTAAAGCTCCCTCTACATTGTCCCCATCAAACAGTCCCAGGACAGGTACAGCACAGGGTTAGATACAGAGTAACGCTCCCTCTGCACTGTCCCCATCAAACACTCCCAGGACAGGTACAACACGGGGTGAGATACAGAGGAAAGCTCCCTCTACACTGTCACAATCAAACACTCCCAGGACAGGTAACACACGGGGTTAGATACAGAGTAAAGCTAACTCTACACTGTCCCCATCAAACACTTTCAGGACAGGTACAGCACGGGGTTAGATACAGAGTAAAGCTCCCTCTACACTGTCCCCATCAAACACTCCCAGGACAGGTACAGCACGGGGTTAGATACACAGAAAAGCTCCCTCTACACCGTCCCCATCAACCACTCCCAGGACAGGTCCAGCACGGGATTAAATACAGACTAAAGCTCCCTCTACAGTGTCATCATCAAACACTGCCAGGACAGGTACAGCACAGGGTTAGATACAGGGTAATGCCCCATCGACACTGTGCACATCAAACACTCCCTGGACAGGTACAGCATGGGGTTAAATACAGAGTAAAGCTCCCTCTACACTGTCCCCAACAAACACTCCCAGGACAGGTCCAGCACGGGATTAGATACAGAGTAAAGCTCCCTCTACACTCTCCCCATCAAACTCTCCCAGGACAGGCACAGCACGGGATTAGAGTCAGAGTAAAGCTCCCTCTGCACGGTCACCATCAAACACTCCCAGGACAGGTACATCAACAAGGTTTGATTCAGAGTAAAGCTCCCTCTGCACTGTCCCTAATAAAAACTCACAGGGGAGGAACATAACAGGGATAGGTCCACAGTAAAGCTCTCTGTACACTGACCCCATCAAACACTCCCAGGACAGGTACAGTAACGGTTTAGATACAGAGTAAAGCTCCTTCTACACTGCCCCCATCAAACAATCACAGGACAGGTAGAGCACGGGGTGAGATACAGAGTAATTCTCCCTCTGGCCTGTCCCCATCAAACACTCCCAGGACAGATCAAGCATGGGATTAGATATAGACTAAAGCTCCCTCTACACTGTCCCCATCAAACAATCCCAGGACAGGTACAGCACGGAGTTAGATACAGAGTAAAGCTCCCACTACACTATCCCCATAAAACACTCCCAGGACAGGTACAACACGGGGTTAGATACAGAGTAAAGCTCCCTCTACACTGTCCCCATCAAACACTCCCAGGACAGGTACAGCCTGGGATTAGTTACAGAGTAAAGCTCCCACCACATTGTCCCCATCAAACACTCCCAGGACAGATCAAGCACAGGATTAGATACAGAGTAAAGCTCCCTCTACACTGTCCCCATCAAACACTCCCAGGACAGATACAGCACAGGATTAGATACAGAGTAAAGCTTCCTCTACACTGTCCCCATCAAACCCTCCCAGGACAGGTACAGCACGGAGTTAGATACAGAGTAAATTTCCCTCTACACTGTCCCCATAAAACAGTCCCGGACAGGTACAGCACGGTATTAGATACAGAGTAAGGATCCCTCTGCACTCTCCCCATCAAACTCACCCAGGACAGTTACAGCCCGGGTTAAGATACAGAGTAAAGCTCCTTGTAAACTGATCCCATCAAGTACTCCCAGGACAGGTAAAGCACGGGGTTATATACAGAGTAATTCTCCCTCTACCCTGCCTCCATCAAACACTCCCTGGACAGGTACAGCAAGGGGTTAGATACAGAGTAAAGCTGCCTCTACACTGTCCCCATCAAACGTTCCCAGGACAGGAACAGCACGGGGTTAGATACAGAGTAAAGCGCCCTTTACACTGTCTGCATCAAACACTCCCAGGACAGGTACAGCACGGGCTTAGAAACAAAGTAAAGCTCCCTATACACTGTCCCCATCAAACACTCCCAGGACAGGTACATCACAGTGTTTCATTCAGAGCAAAGTTAACTCCACACTGCCTCCATGAAACACTCCCAGGACAGGTACAGCACGGGGTTAGATACAGGGTAAAGCTCACTCTACACTCCCCATCAAACACTCCCAGGACAGGTTCAGCACGAGGTTAGATACAGAATAGGGCTCCCTCTACAATGTCCACTTCAAACACTCCCAGGGTAGTTACTCCATGGGGTTAGAAACAGAGTAAAGCTCCCTCTACGCTGTCCGCGTCAAACACTCCCAGGACAGGAACAGCACGGGACTAGATACAGAGTAAAGCTCCCTCCAAACTGTCCGCAGCAAACACTCCCAGGACAGGTACAGCACGGAGTTAGATACAGAGTAAAGCTCCATCTACACTGTCCCCATCAAACACTCCCAGGACAGGTACAGCACGGGGTTAGATACAGAGCATATCTCCCACTATAGTGTCCCCATGAAACACTCCTTGGACAGGTACAGCAGAGGGTTAGATACAGAGAAAAGGTCCCTCTACACTGTCACCATCAAACACTCCTAGGACAGATCAAGCACGGGATTAGATACAGAGTAAAGCTCCCACTACAATGACCCGATCAAACACTCCCAGGGCAGGTACAGCACGGGGTTAGATACAGAGTAAAGCTGCCTCTACACTGTCCCCAACAAACACTCCCAGGACAGATACAGCACGGGGTTAGATACAGAGTAAATTTCCCTCTACACTGTCCCCATCAAACTCACCCGGGACAGTTACAGCACGGGGTTAGATACAGAGTAAAGCTCCCTCTACACTGTCCCCATCAAACACTCCCTGGACAGGTACAGCACGTGATTAGATACAAAGTAAAGCTCCCTCTACAATGTCCCCATCAAACACTCACAGGACAGGTACAGCATGGGGTTAGATACAGAGTAAATCTCCCTCTACACTGATCCCATCAAACACTCCCAGGACAGGTACAGCACGGGGTTAGATACAGAGTAAAGCTCCCTCTGCACTGTCCCCATCAAACACTCCCAGGACAGGTACAGCACGGGGTTAGATACAGAGTAAATCTCCCTCTACACTGTCCCCATCAAACACTCCCAGGACAGGTACAGCACGGGGTTAGATACAGAGTAAAGCTCCCTCTACACTGTCCCCATCAAACACTCCCTGGACAGGTACAGCACGGGATTAGATACAGAGTAAAGCTCCCTCTACACTGTCCACATCAAACACTCCCAGGATAGGAACAGCACGGGGTTAGATACAGAGTAAATCTCCCTCTACACTGTCCACCTCAAACACTCCCAGGACAGGTACATCACAGGGTTTGATTCAGAATAAAGCTCCCCCTAAAATGTCACAATCAAACACTCCCTGGACAGGTAGAGCACGGGGTTAGGAACAGGGTAAGCTCCCACTACACCGTCCCCATCAACCACTCCCAGGACAGGTCCAGCATGGGATTTAATACAGAGTAAAGCTCCCTCTCCACTGACCCCATCAAACTCACCCAGGACAGGCCCAGCACGGGGTTAGATACAGAGTAAAGCTCCCTGCAAACTGATCCCATCAAATACTCCCAGGAGAGGTAAAGCACGGGTTTAGATACAGATTTAAACTCCTTCTACACAGTCCCCATCAAACACACCCAGGACAGGTACAGCACGGGGTTAGATACAGAGTAAAGCTCCTTCTACTCTGTTCCCATCAAACACACCCAGGACAGGTACAGCACGGGGTTAGATACAGAGTAAAGCACCCTCTACAGTGTCTGCATCAAACACTCCCAGGACTGATAGAGCATGGGGTTAGATCCAGAGTAAAGCTCCCTCTACACTGTCCCCAACAAACACTCCCAGGGGAGGAACATAACAGGGTGAGGTACAGAATAAAGATCCTTCTCCACTGTCCTCAACAGACACTCCCAGGGGATGAACAACATGTGGTTAGATACAGAGTAAGGAACCCTCTACACTGTCTCCATCAAACACTCTCAGGACAGCTGCAGCACTGGTTTAGATGCTGAGATAAGCTCCCCCTACACTGTCCCCATCACATTTTCCTAGGACAGGAAGAGCACAGGGTTAGATACAGAGTAAAGCTCCCTCTACACTGTCCCCAACAAACACTCCCAGGACAGGTACTTCAAGGGGTTAGATACAGAGTAAAACTCCCTCTACACTGTCCCTTTCAAACACTGCCAGGACAGATCAAGCACGGGATTAGATACAGAGTAAAACCGCATCGACACTGTCCCCATCAAACACTCCCAGGACAGATACAGCACGGGCTTAGATACAGAGTAAAGCTCCCTCTACACTTTCCTCATCAAACACTCCCAGGACAGGTACAGCAGCAGTTAAGATACAGAGCAAAGCTCCCTCTACACTGACCCCAACAAACACTCCCAGGACAGGTACAGCAGCAGTTAAGATACAGAGCAAAGCTCCCTCTACACTGACCCCAACAAACACTCCCAGGACAGGTACAGCACGGGATTAGATACAGAGTAAAGCTCCCTCTACACTTTCCTCATCAAACACTCCCAGGACAGGTAAAGCAGCAGTTAAGATACAGAGTAAAGCTCCCTCTACACTGACCCCAACAAACACTCCCAGGACAGGTACAACACAGGGTTTGATTAAGAGTAAATATCCCTCTAAACCGTCTCCATCAAATATTCCCAGGAAAGCTACAGCACAGGGTGAGATACAGAGTAAATCTCCCTCTACACTGTCCCCATCAAACACTCCCAGGGCTTGTTCAGTACAGGATTAGGTATAGAGTAAAGCTCACTCTACACTGTCACCATCAAACATTCCAGGTCAGGTACAGAAAGGGTTTTGATAGAGTAAAGCTGCCTCTAAACTGTCCCGATCAAACACTCCCAGGGCTTGTTCAGTACAGGATTAGATACAGAGCAAAGCTCTCTCTACACTCTCACAATCAAACATTCCAGGACAGGTACATCACAGGGTTAGATACAGAGTAAAGCTCCCTCTACACTGTCCCCATCAAACACTCCCAGGACAGGTACATCACAGGGCTGGTAGCTGAGTCAAGCCTCCTCTGTATCTAACCCCTTGCTGTATCTCTCCTGGGAGTGTTTGATGTGGACAACGTTGGGGGAGCTTAACTCTGTATCTTAACCCGTGCTGTAGCTGTCCTGGGAGTGTTTGAAGGGGTCAGTCTAGAGGCCACTTTTCTCTGTATCTAATCCTGTACTGTACCTGGCATTGGAGTGTTTCATGGAGACAGTGTGGATGGAGCTTTACTCTATATCTTAAACCGTGATGTACCTGTCCTGGGTGTGTTTGATGGGGACAGTGTAAAGGGAGCTTTACTCTATATCTTAAACCGTGCTGCACCTGTCCTGGGAGTGTTTGATGGGGTAAGTGTAATGGGAGCTTTACTCTGTATCTAACTCCATGCTATGGCTGTCCTGGGAGTGTTTGACGGGGTCTGTGTAGAGGGAGCTTTACTCTATATCTAACCCCGTGCTGTACCTGTCCTGGGAGTGTTTGATTGCAATAGTGTGGATGGAGCTTTACTCTGTATCTAACCCCATGCTGTAACTGTACTGAGAGTGTTTGATTGGGATATTGTAGAGAGAGCTTTACACTGTATCTAACCCCGTGCTGTCCCTGGACTGGGAGTGTTTGATGGGGACAATGTAGAGTGAGCTTTACTCTGTATCTAATCCCGTGCTGGACCTTTCCTGGCAGTGGTTGACGGGGATCGTGTACAGGGAGATTTACTCTGTATTTAACCACGTCCTGTACCTGTCCTTGGAATGTTTGATGGGGATAGTGTTGCGGGAGCTTTACTCTGTATCTAACCCCGTGCTGTCCCTGGACTGGGAGTATTTGGTGGGAACAGTGTAGAGGAGGCTTTATTCAGCAACCAACCCTGTGCTGTACCTGTCCAGGGAGTGTTTGATGGGGTCAGTGGAGAGGGAGCTTTGCTCAGTATCTAGCCCTCTGCTGTACCTGTCCTGGGAGTGTTCTATGGGGTCAGTGTAGAGGGAGCTTTACTCTGTATCGAATCCCATGCTGTATCTCTCCTGGGAGTGTTTAATGGGGACAACGTAGGGGGGAGTTTAACTCTGTATCTTAACCCGTGCTGTAGCAATGCTGGGAGTGTTTGAAGGGGACACTCGAGAGGCCGCTTTTCACTTTAACTCAGCCTGTTCTGTGTCTGTCGTTGGAGTGTTTCATGGAGACAGTGTGGATTGAGCTTTACTCTATATCTTAAACCGTGATGTACCTGTCCTGGGAGTGTTTGATGGGGTCTGTGTAGAGGGAGCTTTACTCTATATCTTAAACCGTGCTACACCTGTCCTGGGAGTGTTTGATGGGGTCAGTGTAATGAGTGCTTTACTCTGTATCTCACTCCGTGCTGTGGCTGTCCTGGGAATGTTTGATGGGGTCAGTGTAGAGGGAGATTTACTCAAAATCTAACCTCGTGCTATACCTGTCCTGGGAGTGTTTGATTGCAATAGTGTGGATGGAGCTTTACTCTGTATCTAACCCCGTGCTGTACCTGTCCTGGGAGTGTTTGATGGGGACGGTGTAGAGGGAGCTTTACTCTGTATCTAACCCCTTGTTGTAACTGTCCTGAGAGTGTTTGATGGGGACAGGGTAGAGAGAGCTTTACACTGTATCTAACCCCGTGCTGTCCCTGGACTGGGAGTGTTTGATGGGGACAGTGTACAGGTATCTTTCCTCTGTATCTAAACCTGTGCCGTACCTGTCATGGAAGTGTTTGATGGGGACAGTGTAGAGGGAGCTTTACTCTGTATCTCACCTTTTGCTGCACCTGCACTGGGAGTGTTTGATGGGGACAGTGTAGGGGGAGATTTACTCTGTACTTCATCACGTCCTGTACCTGACCTTGGAATGTTTGATGGGGATGGTGTAGCGGGAGCTTTACTCTGTATCTAACCCTGTGCTGTACCTGTCCTGGGAGTGTTTGATGGGGACAGTGCAGAGGGAGCTTTACTCTGTATCTAACCCTGTGCTGTAACTGTCCAGGGAGTCTCTAATGGGGACAGGGTAGTTGGAGTTTAACACTGTATCTAACCCTGTGATGTATTTGCGCTGGGAGTGTTTGATGGGGACAGTGTAGAGGGAGCTTTACTCTGTATCTAACCCCTTGCTGTACCTGTCCTGGGAGTGTTTGATGGGGACAGTGAAGAGGGAGCTTTACCCTGTATCTAACTCCGTGCTGTACCTGTCAGGGAGTGTTTGATGGGGACAGTGTAGAGGGAGCTTTACTCTGTATCTCACCCCGTGCTGTACCTGTCCTGGGAGTGTTTGATGAGGACAGTGTAGAGGGAGCTTTACTCTGTATCTAACCCCGTGCTGTACCTGTCCTGGGAGTGTTTGATGGGGTCAGTGTCGGGGGAGCTTTACTCTATCGAAGTCCTTGCTGTCCCAGGACTGGGAGTGTTTGGTGGGGACAGTGTAGAGGGAGATCTACTCTGCATCTAAACTCGAGCTGTACCTGTCCTGGGAGTGTTTGATGGGGACAGTGTAGAGGGAGCTTTACTCTGTATCTAACCCCGTGCTGTACCTGTCCTGGGATTGTTTGATGGGGATGGTGTAGATGGAGCTTTACTCTGTATCTAACCCCGTGCTGTACCTGTCCTGGGAGTGTTTGATGGGGACAGTGTAGATGGAGCTTTACTCTGTATCTAACCCCGTGCTGTACCTGTCCTGGGAGTGTTTGATGGGGACAGTGTAGAGGGAGCTTTACTCTGTATCTAACTTCATGCTGTAGCTGTTCTGGGAGTGTTTGATGTGACCAGTGTAGAGGGAGCTTTGCTCAGTATCAAACCCTCTGTTGTACATGTCCTGGGAGTGTTTGATGGGTACAGTGTAGAGGGTGCTTTACTCTGTATCTAACCCCATGCTGTACCTGTCCTGGCAGTGTTTGATAGGGTCAGTGTAGAGGGAGATTTACTCTGTATGTAATCCCGTGCTATACCTATCCTGGAAGTGGTTGATGGGGTCAGTGTAGAGGGAGATGTACTCTGTATCTAACCTCGTGCTGTACTTGTCTTGGAAGTGTTTGATGGGGAGAGTGGAGAGGGAGCTTTACTCTGTATCTGACCCTGTTCTGTACCTGCCCTGGGAGACTCTGATGGGGACAATCTAGAGGCCGCTTTTCTCTGTATCTAAGCCCATTCTGTTCCTGTCCTGGGAGTGTTTGATGGGGACGGTTTAGAGGGAGCTTTACTCTGCATCTAACCCCGTGCTGTACCTGCCCTGGCAGTCTCTGATGGGGACAGTCTAGAGGCCACTTTTCTCTGTATCTCAGCTTGTACTGCATCTGTCATTGGAGTGTTTCATGGACACAGTGTAGAGGGAGCTTTACTCTGAATCATAACCTGTGATGTACCTGTCCTGGGAGTGTCTGATGGGGTCAGTGTCGGGGGAGCTTTACTCTGTACCTAACCCCGTTCTGTACCTGCCCTGGGAGTGTTCGATGGGGACGGTGTAGAGTGAGCATGACTCTGTATCTAATCCCGTACTGAACAAACCCTAGGAATGTTTGATGGGGACAGTGTAGAGGGAGATTTACTCAGTGTCTAACCTCGTGCTGTACCTTTCCTGGGTGTCTCTGATGGGGACAGCATAGTGGGAGCTTTACCCTGTATCTAACTCCGTGCTGTACCTGTCCTGGGAGGGTTTGATGGGGACAGTGTAGAGGGAGCTTTACCCTGTATCTAACTCTGTGCTGTACCTTTCCTGGGAATGTTTCATAGTGACAGTGTAGAGGGAGCTTTACTCTGTATCTAACCCCGTGCTGCACTAGCCCTGGGAGTGTTTGATGAGGACAGTCTAGAGCGCGCTTTTCTCTGGATCTAAGCCTGTACTGTATCTGTCATGGGAGTGTTTGATGAGGACAGTGTGGAGGGAGCTTTACTCTGTATATAATCCCATGCTGTACCTATCCTGGGATTGTTTGATGTTGACAGTGTAGAGAGATCTTTACTCAGCATCTAATAACGTACTGAACAAGCGCTAGGAGTATTTGAAGGGGCAATGTAGAGGGAGCTTTACACTGTATCTAATCCCGTACTGATCAATCCCTAGGAGTGTTTGATGGGGTCAGTGTAGTTTGAGCTTTACTCTGTATCTAACAACGTCCTGTACCTGTCCTTGGAGTGTTTGTTGGGGATAGTATAGCGGGAGCTTAACGCTGTATCTAGCCATTTGCTGTACCTGTCCTGGGAGTGTTTGATGGGGACAGTGTAGAGGGAGCTTTACTCTGTATCTAACCCCGTGCTGTACCTGTCCTGGGAGTGTTTGATGGGGACAGTGTAGAGGGAGCTTTACTCTGTATCTAACCCCGTGTTGTACCTGTCCAGGGAGTGTTTGATGGGGACAGTGTAGGGGGAGCTTAAATATGTATCTTAACCCGTGCTGTAGTTGTCCTGGGAGTGTTTGAAGTGGACAGCTTAGAGGGAGCATTACTCTGTATCTGAACCCGTGCTGTATATCTCCTGGGAGTGTTTGATGATACAGTGTAGTGGGAGCTTTATAATTTTTCTAACCCCGTGCTGTCCCTATCCTGGGAGTGTTTGATAGGGTCAGTGTAGAGGGAGATGTACTCTGTATCTAACCTCGTGCTGTACCTGTCTTGGGAGTATTTGATGGGGACGGTGTAGAGGGAGCTTTACTCTGTATCTAACCCCGTGGTGTACCTGTCCTGGGAGAGTTTGATGGGGACAGTGTAGAGGGAGATTTACTCTGTATCTAACCCCGTGCTGTACCTGTCCTGGGAGTGTTTGATGGGGACAGTGTAGACGGAACTTTACTCTGTATCTAACCCCGTGCTGTACCTGTCCTGGGTGTGTTTGATGGTGACAGTGTAGAGGGAGCTTTACTCTGTATCTAATAACGTACTGAACAATGTTCTGTTGAAGGGTCATGAGGACTCGAAACGTCAACTCTTTTCTTCTCCGCCGATGCTGCCAGACCTGCTGAGTTTTTCCAGGTAATTCTGTTTTTGTTTTGGACTTCCAGCATCCGCAGTTTTTTTGTTTTTAAGCGCTAGGAGTGTTTGATGGGGTCAGTGTAGTGGGAGCTTTACTCTGTATCTAACCCTGTGCAGTAACTGCCCTGGGAGTGTTTGAAGGGGACGCTGTAGAGGGAGCTTTACTCTGTATCTAACCCCATGCTGTACCTGCCCTGGGAGTGTTTGATGTGGACAGTGTAGAGGGAGCTTTACTCTGTATCTAACCCCGTGCTGTACCTGTCCTGGGAGTGTTTGATGGGACGTTGTAGAGGGAGCTTTACTCTGTATCTAACCCTGTGCTGTATTTCTCCTGGGAGTGTTTGATGGGGACAGTGTAGAGGGAGCTTTACTCTGTATCTAACCCCGTGCTGTACCTGTACTGGGAGTGTTTGATGGGGTCAGTGTAGACTGAGCTTTACTCTGTATCAAACCCTGTGCTGTACCTGTCCCGGGAGAGTTTGATGGGGACAGTGTAGGGGGAGCTTTACTCTGTATCTAACCCCGTGCTGTACCTGTCCTGGGAGTGTTTGATGGGGACAGTGTAGAGGGAGCTTTACTGTGTATCTAACACCGTGCTTGACCTGTCCTGGGAGTGTTTGATGGGCATGGTCTACAGGCCGTTTTTCTCTGTATCTAAGCCTGTACTGTGTCTGTCATTGGAGTGTTTCATGGAGACAGTGTGTAGAGAGCCTTACTCTGAATCATAACCTGTGATGTACCTGTCCTGGGAGTGTTTGATGGGGACAGTGTTTGGTGGAGAGAAAAGCAGGTACAGCACGAGGTTAGATACAGAGTAAAGCTCCCTCTACACTGTCCCCATCAAACACTCCCAGGACAGGTACAGCACGGGGTTAGATACAGAGTAAAGCTCCCTCTACACTGTCCCCATCAAACACTCCCAGGACAGGTACAGCACGGGGTTAGATACAGAGTAAAGCTCCCTCTGCACCGTCCCCATCAAACACTCCTAGGACAGGTCCAGCACGGGGTTAGACACAGAGTAAAGCTCCCTCTACACTGTCCCCAACAAACACTCCCAGGACAGGTACAGCACGGGGTTAGATACAGAGTAAAACTCCCTCTATAATGTCCCCATCAATCACTCCCAGGACAGGTACAGCACAGAGTTGATATAGAGTAGAGCTCTCTTTACACTGTCCCCATCTAACACTCCCAGGACAGGTACATCACAGGGTTTGATTCAGAGCAAAGGTCCCTCCACACTGCCTCCATGAAACACTCCCAGGACAGGTACAGCATGGGGTTAGATACAGAGTAAAGCTCTCTCTACACCGTCCCCATCAAACACTCCCAGGACAGGTACATCACGTGTTAAAATATAGAGTGAAGCTCCCTCTACACTGTCCCCATCAAACACTCCCAAGGGAGGTACACCACGGGGATAGATACAGAGTAGAGCGCCCTCTACACTCTCCCCATCAAACACTCCCAGGACGGGGACAGCACAGGATTACAGACAGAGTAAAACTCCATCTACACTTACCCCATCAAACACTACCAGTACCGGTACAGCACGGGGTTAGATAAAGAGTAAAGCTCCCTCGACACTGTCCCCATCAAACACTCCCAGGACAGGTACAGCCCAGGGTTAGATACAGAGTAAAGCTCCCTCTCCACCGTCCCCATCAAACACTCCCAGGACAGGTACACCATGGGGTTAGATACAGTGTAAAGCTACCTCTACACTGTCCACATCAAACACTCCCAGGACGGGAACCGCATGGGACTAAAAACAGAGTAAAGCTCCCTCCACACTATCACCATCAAACACTCCCAAAACAGGTACAGCACTGGGTTAGAAACAGAGTAAAGGTGCCTCTACACTATCCACATGAAACACTCCCAGGGAAGGAACACCATGGGGTTAGATACAAAATAAAGCTCCCGCTACACTGTCCCAATCAAACACTCCCAGGACAGGTACAGCACAGGGTTAAATACAGAGTAAAGCCCCCTCTACACTGTCCCCATCAAACACTCCCAGGGCAGTTACAGCACGTGGTGAGATACAGATGAAAGGTCCCTCTGGACTGTCCCCAACAAATATTCCCATGGCAGGTACGCCACGGGGTTAGATACAGAATAAAGCTCCCTATACACGGTCCCCATCAAGCACTCTCAGGGCATGTACACCATGGGGTTAGATACAGAGTACATCTCCCTATACTCTGTCCCCATCAAACACACCGATGACAGGTACACAATGGGTTTAGATACAGAGGAATGCTCCCTCTACACTGTCCACATCAAGCACTCCCAGGACAGGTACAGCAGTGTTACATACAGAGTAAAACTCCCTCTACACTGTCCCCATCAATCACTCCCAGGACAGGTACAGCACGGAGTTAAATACAGAGTAAAGCTCGCTCTACACTGTCCCCATCAAACACTCACAAGACAGGTACAGAGGGGGGTTAGATACAGAATAAAGCTCCCTCAACTCTGTCCCCATCAAACACTCCCAGGACAGGTCCAACATGCGGTTAGATACAGAGTAAAGCTCCATCTCCACTGTCCCCATCAAAGACTCCCAGGGCAGGTACACCAAGGGGTTAGATACAGAGTAGAGCCACCACTACACTGACCACATCTAACACTCCCAGGACAGGTACAGCACGGAGTTAAATACAGAGTAAAGCTCCCTCTACACTGTCCCCATCAAACACTCCCAGGGCATGTACACCATGGGGTTAGATACAGAGTACATCTCCCTATACTCTGTCCCCATCAAACACACCGATGACAGGTACACCATGGGTTTAGATACAGAGGAATGCTCCCTCTTCACTGTCCACATCAAGCACTCCCAGGACAGGTACAGCAGTGTTACATACAGAGTAAAGCTCCCTCTACAGGGTCACCATCAAACACTCCCAGGAGAGGAACAGCACGGGGCTAGATACAGAGTAAAGCTCCCTCTAAACTGTCCGCATCAAACACTCCCAAAGACAGGTACAGCATGGGGTTAGATACAGAGTAAAGCTCCCTTTACACTGTCCGCATCAAGCACACCCAGGACTGGTACAGCACGAAGTTAGATACAGACTAAAGCTCCCTCTACTCTGTCCCCATCAAACAATCGAAGGGCAGGTACACCATGGGATTAGATATAGAGTAAAGCTCCCTCTTCACTGTCCCTATCAAAGATTCCCAGTAAAGTTACATCACGGGGCTAGATACAGAGTAAAGCTCCCTCTAAACTGTCCGCATCAAACACTCCCAGGACAGGTACAGCACAGGATTAGATACAGAGTAAAGTTCCCTCCAAATTGTCCCCATCAAACAGTCCTAGGAAAGTTACAGCACGGGGTGAGATACAGACAGACTAAAGCTCCCTTCACATCGTCCCCATCAAACACTCCCAGGACAGGTACAGCACGGGGTTAGATACAGAGTAAAGCTCCCTCCACATCGTCCCCATCAAACACTCCCAGGACAGGTACAGCACAGGATTAGATACAGAGTAAAGCTCCCTCTAGACTGTCCCCATCAAACACTCCCAGGACAGGTACAGCTCAGGGTTTGATACAGAGTAAAGCTCCCTCCGCACTGTCACAGTCAAAATCTCCCAGGACAGGTTACAGCACGGGGTTTGATACAGAGTAAAGATCCGTCTACACCGTCCCCATCAACCACTTCCCGGACTGGTACAGCACAGGGTTAGATAAAGAGTAAAGGTCCCTCTACACTGTCCCCATGAAACACTCCCAGGGGAGGAACATAACAGGGGATGGTACAGAGCAGATCTCCCTGTACACTGTCCCCCATCAAACACTCCCAGGACAGGTACAGCATGGGGTAAGATACAGAGTAAAGCTCCCTCTACACTGTCCCCATGAAACACTACCAGGACAGGTACAACACGGCGTTAGATACAGACTAAAGCTCCCTCTACACTGTCCCCATCAAACACTCCCAAGACAGGTACAGCACAGGATTACATACAGAGTAAAGCTCCCTCTACACTGACCCCATCAAACACTATCAGGACCGGTACAGCATAGGGTTAGATACAGAGTAAAGCTCCCTCCACACTGTCACAATCAAACAATCCCAGGACAGGTACAGCACTGATTTAGGTACAGAGTAAAGCTCCCTCTACACTGTCCCCATCAAACACTCCCAGGACAGGTGCAGAACGGGGTTAGATACAGTGTAAAGCTCCCTCTACACTGTCCCCATCAAACACTCCCAGGACAGGTACAGCACGGGGTTAGATACAGAGTAAAGCTCCCTCTACACTATCAGCATCAAACACTCCCAGGACAGGTACAGCACCAGGTCAGATACAGAGTAAAGCTCCCTCTACACTGACCCAATCAATCACACCCAGGACATGTACAGCACGGGGTTAGATACAGAGTAAAGCTCCCACTACACAATGTCCATGAAACACTCCCAGGACAAGTACAGCACGGGGTTAGATACGGAGTAAAGCTCCCTCTGCACCGTCCCCATCAAAAACTCCCAGGACAGGTACAGCGCGAGGTAAGATACAGAGTAAATCTCCCTCTACACCGTCTGCATCAAACACTTCCAGGACAGGTCCAGTACGGGGTAAGATACAGAGTAAAGCTCCCTCTACACTGTACCCATCAAACACTCCCAGGACAGGTTCAGCATTGGTTTAGATACAGAGTAGAGCTCACTCTACACTGACCCCATCAAACAGTCCCAGGGCAGGTACAGCACGGGGTTAGATACAGAGTAAAGCTCCCTCTACACTGTCCCAATCAAACACTCCCTGTACTGGTACATCACAGGGTTTGATTCAGAGCAAAGCTCCCTCCACACTGCCTCCATGAAACACTCCCAGGACAGGTACAGCACGGGGTTAGATACAGAGTAGAGCTCCCTTTACACTATCCCCATCAAACACTCCCAGGACAGGTACAGCACGGGGTTAGATGCAGAGTAAAGCTGCCTCTACACTGTCCCCATCAAACACTCCCAGGACAGGTACGGCACAGTGTGAGATACAGAGTAAAGCTCCCTCTACACTGTCCCCATCAAACAGTCCCAGGACAGGTACAGCACGGGTTTAGATAAAGAGTAGAGCTACCTCAACACTGTCCCCATCAAGCACTCCAGGACTGGTACATCACAGGGTTTGATTCAGAGCAAAGCTCTCTCCAAACTGTCTCCATGAACACTCCCAGGACAGGTACAGCATAGGGTTAGATACATAGTAGAGCTCCCTCTAAACTGTCCCCATCAAACATTCCCAGGACAGGTACAGCACAGGGTTAGATACAGAGTAAAGCTCCCTATACTCGATCCCCATCAAACACTCTCAGGACAGGAACATCACAGTGTTTGATTCAGAGCAAAGCACACTCCACACGGCCTCCATGAGACACTCCCAGGACAGGTACAGCACGGGGTTAGATACAGAGTAGAGCTCCCTCTACACGGTCCCAGTCAAACACTCCCAAGATAGGTACAGCACCGTGTTAGATACAGAGTAAAGCTCCCTCTACACTGTCCCCATCAAACACTCCCAGGACAGGTACAGCACGGTGTTAGATACAGAGTAATGCTCCCTCTATACAGTCCCCATCAAACACTCCCAGGACAGGTACAGCATGGGGTTAGATACAGAGTAAAGCTCCCTCTACACAGTCCGGATCAAACACTCCCAGGACAGGTACAGCACGGGGTTAGATACAGAGTAAAGCTCCCTCTATACAGTCCCCATCAAACACTCCCAGGACAGGTACAGCACGGGGTTAGATACAGAATAAATCTCCCGCTACTGTGTTCGCATCAAACACTCCCAGGACTGGTACATCAGAAGGTTTGATTCAGTGCAAAGCTCCCTCCACACTGCCTCCATGAAACACTCGCAGGACAGGTACAACACAGGTTTAGATACAGAGTAAAGCTCCCTTTACACTATCCCCAACAAACAATCCCAGGACAGGTACAAAACAGGGTTAGATACAGAGTAAAGCTCCCGCTACACTGTCCCCATCAAACACTCCCAGGACAGGTACGGCACAGGGTGAGATACAGAGTAAAGCTCCCTCTACACCGTCCCCATCAAACACTCACAGGACAGGTACAGCACGGGTTTAGATAAAGAGTAGAGCTTCCTCAACACTATCGCCATCAAGCACTCCAGGACTGTGACATCATAGGGTTTGGTTCAGAGCAAAGCTCCCTCCACACTGCCTCCATGAAATACTCCCAGGACAGGTACAACACAGGGTTAGATACAGGGTAAAGCTACCACTATATTGACCACATCAAACACTCCCAGGACAGGTACAGCACAGGGGTAGATTCAGAGCAAAGATCCCTCGACATTGTCCCCATCAAACACTCCCAGCACAGGTACAGCATGAGGTTAGATACAGAATAAAGCTCCCTCTACAGTGTCCCCATCAAAGACTGCCAGGACAGGTACAACACGGTGTTAGATACAGAGTAAAGCTCCCACTACACCATCCCTAACAAAAACTCCCAGGACAGGTACAGCATGGGGTTAGATACAGAGTACAGCTCCCTCTACACTGTCCCCATCAAACACTCCAAGCGCAGGTACACCATGGGGTTAGATACAGAGTAAAGCTCCCTCTACACTGTTCCCATCAAACACGCCGAGGACAGGTACAACTCGGGTCTAGATACAGAGTAGAGCTGCCCCTACACTGTCCCAATCAAACACACCCAGGACGGGTACATCACAGGGTTTGATTCAGAGCAAAGCTCCCTCCACACTGCCTCCATGAAACACTCCCAGGACAGGTACAGCACGGGGTTAGATACAGAGTAGAGCTCCCTTTACACTATCCCCATCAAACACTCCCAGGACAGGTACAGCACGGGGTTAGATGCAGAGTAAAGCTGCCTCTACACTGTCCCCATCAAACACTCCCAGGACAGGTACGGCACAGTGTGAGATACAGAGTAAAGCTCCCTCTACACTGTCCCCATCAAACAGTCCCAGGACAGGTACAGCACGGGTTTAGATAAAGAGTAGAGCTACCTCAACACTGTCCCCATCAAGCACTCCAGGACTGGTACATCACAGGGTTTGATTCAGAGCAAAGCTCTCTCCAAACTGTCTCCATGAACACTCCCAGGACAGGTACAGCATAGGGTTAGATACATAGTAGAGCTCCCTCTAAACTGTCCCCATCAAACATTCCCAGGACAGGTACAGCACAGGGTTAGATACAGAGTAAAGCTCCCTATACTCGATCCCCATCAAACACTCTCAGGACAGGAACATCACAGTGTTTGATTCAGAGCAAAGCACACTCCACACGGCCTCCATGAGACACTCCCAGGACAGGTACAGCACGGGGTTAGATACAGAGTAGAGCTCCCTCTACACGGTCCCAGTCAAACACTCCCAAGATAGGTACAGCACCGTGTTAGATACAGAGTAAAGCTCCCTCTACACTGTCCCCATCAAACACTCCCAGGACAGGTACAGCACGGTGTTAGATACAGAGTAATGCTCCCTCTATACAGTCCCCATCAAACACTCCCAGGACAGGTACAGCATGGGGTTAGATACAGAGTAAAGCTCCCTCTACACAGTCCGCATCAAACACTCCCAGGACAGGTACAGCACGGGGTTAGATACAGAGTAAAGCTCCCTCTCTACAGTCCCCATCAAACACTCCCAGGACAGGTACAGCACGGGGTTAGATACAGAATAAATCTCCCGCTACTGTGTTCGCATCAAACACTCCCAGGACTGGTACATCAGAGGGTTTGATTCAGTGCAAAGCTCCCTCCACACTGCCTCCATGAAACACTCGCAGGACAGGTACAACACAGGTTTAGATACAGAGTAAAGCTCCCTTTACACTATCCCCAACAAACAATCCCAGGACAGGTACAAAACAGGGTTAGATACAGGTAAAGCTCCCTCTACACTGTCCCCATCAAACACCCCCAGGACAGGTACGGCACAGGGTGAGATACAGAGTAAAGCTCCCTCTACACCGTCCCCATCAAACACTCACAGGACAGGTACAGCACGGGTTTAGATAAAGAGTAGAGCTTCCTCAACACTATCGCCATCAAGCACTCCAGGACTGTGACATCATAGGGTTTGGTTCAGAGCAAAGCTCCCTCCACACTGCCTCCATGAAATACTCCCAGGACAGGTACAACACAGGGTTAGATACAGGGTAAAGCTACCACTATATTGACCACATCAAACACTCCCAAGACAGGTACAGCACAGGGGTAGATTCAGAGCAAAGCTCCCTCGACATTGTCCCCATCAAACACTCCCAGCACAGGTACAGCATGAGGTTAGATACAGAATAAAGCTCCCTCTACAGTGTCCCCATCAAAGACTGCCAGGACAGGTACAGCACGGTGTTAGATACAGAGTAAAGCTCCCTCTACACTGTCCCCATCAAACACTCCCAGGACAGGTACAGCACGGGGTTAGATACAGAGTAAAACTCCCTCTACACAATCCGTAACAAAAACTCCCAGGACAGGTACAGCATGGGGTTAGATACAGAGTAAAGTTCCCTCTACACCGTCCCCATCAAACACTCCCACGACAGCTACATCACGGGGTTAGATACAGATTAGCGCCCCCTCTACAATGTCCCCATCAAACATTATGAGGACAGGTACAGCACGAGTGAAGATACAGAGTAAAGCTCCCTATACACTGTCACAATCAAACACTCCCAGCACAGGTACAGCATGAGTTTAGATACAGAATAAAGCTCCATCTACACTGAACCCATCAAACACTCCCAGGACAAGTACAGCACAGTGTTAGATACAGGGTAAAGCTCCCTCGACACCGTCCCCATCAATCACTACCAGGACAGGTACAGCACGGGGTTAGATACAGAGTAAAGCTCCCTCGACACTGTCCCCAATCAAACAATCCCAGGACAGGTACATCACGAGTTTAGATACAGAGTAAAGGTCCCTCTACACTCCCTCTATGAAACACTCCCAGGACAGTTAGAACACAGGGTTAGATAAAGTGTAAAGCTACCACTATAATGACCACATCAAACACTCCCAGGACTGGTACAGCACGCGGTTAGATACAGAGTAAAGCTCCCTCTACACTGTCCCCATCAAACACTCCCAGGACAGGTACAGCACGGGGTTAGATACAGAGTAAAGCTCCCTCTACACTGTCCCCATCAAACACTCCCAGGACAGGTACAGCACGGGGTTAGATAGAGAGTAAAGCTCCCGCTATACTGTCCCCATCAAACACACCCAGGACAGGTACATCACATTGTTTGATTCAGAGCATAGCTCACTCCACACTGCCTCCATGAAACACTCCCAGGACAGGGACAGCACGGGGTTAGATACAGAGTAGAGCTCCCTCTACACGGTCACCATCAAACATTCCCAGGACAGGTACAGCACGGAGTAAGATACAGAGTAAAGATCGCTCTACACTATCCCCATCAAACACTCCCAGGACAGGTACAGCACAGGGTTAGATACAGAGTAAAGCTCCCTCTACACTGTCCCCATGAAACACTCCTAGGACATGTACGGCACAGGGTTAGATACAGAGTAAAGCTCCCTCGACACTGTCCCCAATCAAACACTCCCAGGACAGGTACATCACGAGTTTAGATACAGAGTAAAGGTCCCTATACTCGATCCCCATCAAACACTCTCAGAACAGGAACATCACAGTGTTTGATTCAGAGCAAAGCTCACTCCACACGGCCTCCATGAAACACTCCCAGGACAGGCACAGCACAGTTTTCGATACGGAATAGAGCTCCCTCTACACTGTCCCCATCAAACACTCCCAGGACAGGTACAGCACAGGGTTAGATACAGAGTAAAGCTCCCTCTACACAATTCCTAACAAAAACTCCCAGGACAGGTACAGCACGGGGTTAGATGCAGAACATAGCTCCCTCTATACTGTCCCCATCAAACACTCCAAGGACAGGTACAGCAAGGGGTTAGATACAGAGTAGAGCTCCCTCTAAACTGTCCCAATCAAACATTCCCATGACACAAACAGAAAGGGGTTAGATACAGATTAGCGTCCCCTCTACAATGTCCCCATCAAACATTAAGAGGACAGGTACAGCACGAGTGAAGATACAGAGTAAAGCTCCCTCTACACCATCCCCATCAAACACTCCCAGGACTGGTACAGGAAGGGGTTAGATATAGAGTAAAGAGGCCCCTACAGTGTCCCCATCAAAGACTGCCAGGACAGGTGCAACACGGTGTTAGATACAGAGTAAAGCTCCCTCTACACAATCCCTAACAAAAACTCCCAGGACAGGTACAGCATGGGGTTAGATACAGAGTACAGCTCCCTCCACATGGTCCCCATCAAACACTCCCAGGACAGGTACAGCACGGGGTTAGATTCAGAGTAAAGCTCCCTCTACACTGTCCCAATTAAACACTCCCAGGACTGTTACATCACAGGGTTTGATTCAGATCAAAGCTCCCACCACACTGCCTCCATGAAACACACCCATGACAGGTACAGCATGGGGTTAGATCTAGAGTAAAGCTCCCTCTACACCATCCCCATCAAACACTCCCACGACAGGTACATCACGGGGTTAGATACAGATTAGCGTCTCCTCTACAATGTCCCCATCAAACATTACGAGGACAGGTACAGCACAGGTGAAGATACAGAGTAAAGCTCCCTCTACACCGTCCCCATCAAACACTCCCAGGACTGGTACAGCATGGGGTTAGATACAGAGTAAAGCTCCCTCCACACTGTCCCCATCAAACAATCCCAGGACAGGTACAGCACGGGGTGAGATACAGAGTAAAGCTCCCTCTACACTGTCTCCATCAAACACTCCCAGGACAGGTACAGCACGGGGTTAGATACAGAGTAAAGCTCCCTCGACACTGTCCCCATCAAACACTCACAGGACAGGTACATCACGGCTTTAGATACAGAGAAAACATCCCACTACACCATCCCTAACAAAAACTCCCAGGACAGGTACAGCCCGGGGTTAGATACAGAGTAAAGCTGCCTCTATACCGTCCCCATTAAAGACTTCCACAACAGGTACATCACGGGGTTAGATACAGATTAGCAGCCACTCTACAATGTCCCCATCAAACATTACGAGGACAGGTACAGCACGGGTGAACATACAGAGTAAAGCTCCCTCGACACTGTCCCCATCAAACACTCCCAGGACAGGTACAGCATGGGGTTAGATACAGAGCAAAGCTCCCTCTACACTATCCCCATCAAACACTCCCAGGACAGTGACAGCACGGGGTTAGATACAGAGTAAAGCTCCCTCTACACTGTCCCCATCAAGCACTCCCAGGACAGGTACAGCACGGGGTTAGATAGAGAGTAAAGCTCCCGCTATACTGTCCTCATCAAACACACCCAGGACAGGTACATCACACTGTTTGATTCAGAGCAAAGCTCACACCACACTGCCTCCATAAAACACACCCAGGATAGGGACAGCACGGGGTTAGATACAGAGTAAATCTCCCTCTACACTGTCCCCATCACACACTCCAAGAACAGGTACAGCACGGGGTTAGATACAGAGTAAAGTTCCCTCTACACCGTCCCCATCAAACACTCCCACGACAGCTACATCACGGGGTTAGATACAGATTAGCGCCCCCTCTACAATGTCCCCATCAAACATTATGAGGACAGGTACAGCACGAGTGAAGATACAGAGTAAAGCTCCCTCTACACTGTCACAATCAAACACTCCCAGCACAGGTACAGCATGAGGTTAGATACGGAATAAAGCTCCCTCTACACTCTCCCCATCAAACACTGTCACAATCAAACACTCCCAGGACAGGTACAGCACAGTGTTAGATACAGGGTAAAGCTCCCTCGACACCGTCCCCATCAATCACTACCAGGGGAGGTACACCATGGGGATAGATACAGAGTAAAGCTCCCTCTACACTGTCCCCATCAAACACTCCCAGGACAGGTACAGCACAGGTGAAGATACAGAGTAAAGCTCCCTCGACACTGTCCCCATCAAACTCTCCCAGGACTGGTACATCACAGGGTTTGAGTCAGATCAAAGGTCCATCCACACTGCCTCCATGAAACACTCCCATGACAGGTACAGCATGGGGTTAGATCCAGAGTAAAGCTCCCTCTACACCGTCCCAAACAAACACTCCCAGGACAGGTCCAGCACGGGTTTAGATACAGAGTAAAGCGCCCCCTACAGTGTTCCCATCAAACACTCGCAGGACAGGTACAGCACGGGGTTAGATACAGAGTAAAGCTCCCAACACTCGTTCCCCATCAAACACTCTCAGAACAGGAACATCACAGTGTTTGATTCAGAGCAAAGCTCACTCCACACGGCCTCCATGAAACACTCCGTGGACAGGTACAGCACGGGTTTAGATACAGAATAGAGCTCCCTCTACACTGTACCCATCAAACACTCCCAGGACAGGTACAGCATGGGGTTAGATACAGAGTAAAGCTCCCTCTACACTGTCCCCATCAAACACTCCCAGGACAGGTACAGCACGGGGTTAGATACAGGGTAGAGCGCCCTCTACATGGTCCCCATCAAAAACTCCCAGGACAGGTACAGCACGTGGTTAGATACAGAGTAAAGCTGCCTCTGCACCGTCCCCATTAAAGACTTCCACAACAGGTACATCACGGGGTTAGATACAGATTAGCACCCACTCTACAATGTCCCCATCAAACATTACGAGGACAGGTACAGCACGGGTGAACATACAGAGTAAAGCTCCCTCTACACCGTCCCCATCAAACACTCCCAGGACTGGTACAGCATTGGGTTAGATACAGAGCAAAGCTCCCTCTACACTAGCCCCATCAAACACTCCCAGGACTGGTACATCACAGGGTTTGATTCAGATCAAAGCTCCATCCACACTGCCTCCATGAAACACTCCCATGACAGGTACAGCATGGGGTTAGATCCAGAGTAAAGCTCCCTCTACACCGTCCCAAACAAACACTCCCAGGACAGGTACAGCACGGGGTTAGATACAGAGTAAAGCGCCCCCTACAGTGTTCCCATCAAACACTCGCAGGACAGGTACAGCACGGGGTTAGATACAGAGTAAATCTCCCTACACTCGTTCCCCATCAAACACTCTCAGAAAAGGAACATCACAGTGTTTGATTCAGAGCAAAGCTCACTCCACACGGCCTCCATGAAACACTCCCAGGACAGGTACAGCACGGCTTTAGATACAGAATAGAGCTCCCTCTACACTGTACCCATCAAACACTCCCAGGACAGGTACAGCATGGGGTTAGATACAGAGTAAAGCTCCCTCTACACTGTCCCCATCAAACACTCCCAGGACAGGTACATCACACTGTTTGATTCAGAGCAAAGCTCACTCCAAACTGCCTCCATGAAACACTCCCAGGACAGGTACAGCACGGGGTTAGATACAGAATAGAGCTCGCTCTACACTGTCCCCATCAAGCACTCCCAGGACAGGTACAGCATAGGGT
Organism: Isurus oxyrinchus; assembly: GCA_026770705.1. Classification (NCBI taxonomy): domain Eukaryota; kingdom Metazoa; phylum Chordata; class Chondrichthyes; order Lamniformes; family Lamnidae; genus Isurus; species Isurus oxyrinchus. The sequence continues at coordinate 67,972 of JANJGN010000465.1, read as the reverse complement.
TAGATACACAGTAGAGCTCCCCCTACACTGTCCCAAACAAACACTCCAAAGGCAGGTACAGCACGGGGTGAGATACAAAGTAAAGCTCCCTCTACAATGTCCCCATCAAACACTCCCAGGACAGGTACATCACGGCTTTAGATATAGAGAAATCATCCCACTACACCATCCCTAACAAAAACTCCCAGGACAGGTACAGCACGGGGTTAGATACAGAGTAGAGATCCCTCTACACGGTCCCCATCAAACACTCCCACGACAGCTACATCACGGGTTTAGATACAGATTAGCGCCCCCTCTACAATGTCCCCATCAAACATTATGAGGACAGGTACAGCACGAGTGAAGATACAGAGTACAGCTCCCTCTACACCGTCCCCATCAAACACTCCCAGGACAGGTACAGCACGGGGTTAGATACAGAGTAACGCTCCCTCTACACTGTCCCCATCAAACACTCCCAGGAGAGGTTACAGCACGGGGGTAGATTCAGAGTAAAGCTCCCTCTACATTGTCCCCATCAAACACTCCCAGCACAGGTACAGCATGAGGTTAGATAAAGAATAAAGATCCCTCTACACTGAACCCATCAAACACTCCCAGGACAGTTACAGCACAGTGTTAGATACAGGGTAAAGCTCCCTCGACACCGTCCCCATCAATCACTACCAGGGGAGGTACACCATGGGGATAGATACAGAGTAAAGCTCCCTCCACACTGTCCCCATCAAACACTCCCAGGACAGGTAGATGACAGTGGGTGATTCAGAGCAAAGCTCACTCCACACTGCCTCCATGAAACACTCCCAGGACAGGTACAGCACGGGGTTAGATACAGAGTAGAGCTCCCTCTACACTGTGCCCATCAAACACTCCCAGGACAGGTAGATGGCAGTGGGTGATTCAGAGCAAAGCTCACTTCACACTGCCTCCATGAAACACTCCCAGCACAGGTACAGCACGGAGTTAGATACAGAGTAAAGCTCCCTCGACACTGTCCCCAATCAAACAATCCCAGGACAGGTACATCACGAGTTTAGATACAGAGTAAAGGTCCCTATACTCGATCCCCATCAAACACTCTCAGAACAGGAACATCACAGTGTTTGATTCAGAGCAAAGCTCCCTCCACACTACCTCTATGAAACACTCCCAGGACAGTTAGAACACAGGGTTAGATAAAGAGTAAAGCTACCACTATAATGACCACATCAAACACTCACAGGACTGGTACAGCACGCGGTTAGATACAGAGTAAAGCTCCCTCTACACTGTCCCCATCAAACACTCCCAGGACAGGTACAGCACGGGGTTAGATAGAGAGTAAAGCTCCCTCTACACCGTCCCCATCAATCACTACCAGGGGAGGTACACCATGGGGATAGATACAGAGTAAAGCTCCCTCTACACTGTCCCCATCAAGCACTCCCAGGACAGGTACAGCACAGGGTTATATACACAGTAGAGCTCCCCCTACACTGTCCCCAACAAACACTCCAAGGGCAGGTACAGCACGGGGTTAGATACAGAGTAAAGCTCCCTCGACACTGTGCCCATCAAACACTCCACGGACAGGTACAGCACGGGGTTAGATACAGAGTAAAGCTCCCTCTACAATGTCCCCATCAAACACTCCCAGGACAGGTACATCACGGCGTTAGATACAGAGAAAACATCCCACTACACTGTCCCCATCAAACACTCCCAGGACAGGTACAGCACGGGGTTAGATACAGAGTAGAGCTCCCTCTACACGGTCCCCATCAAAAACTCCCAGGACAGGTACAGCACGTGGTTAGATACAGAGTAAAGCTGCCTCTGCACCGTCCCCATTAAAGACTTCCACAACAGGTACATCACGGGGTTAGATACAGATTAGCACCCACTCTACAGTGTCCCCATCAAACATTACGAGCACAGGTGCAGCACGGGGTGAACATACAGAGTAAAGCTCCCTCTACACCGTCCCCATCAAACACTCCCAGGACTGGTACAGCATGGGGTTAGATACAGAGCAAAGCTCCCTCTACACTATCCCCATCAAACACTCCCAGGGCAGGGACAGCACGGGGTTAGATACAGAGTTAAGCTCCCTCTACACTGTCCCCATCAAACACTCCCAGGACAGGTACAGCACGGGGTAAGATAGAGTAAATCTCCCTCTACACTGTCCACATCAAACACTCCCAGGACAGGTACAGCACGGGATGAGATACAGAGTAAAGCACCCTCTGCACTGTCCCCATCAAACACTCCCAGGACTGGTACATCACAGGGTTTGATTCAGAGCAAAGCTCCCTCTACACCGTCCCCATCAAACACTCCAAGGACAGGTACAGCACAGGGTACAGAGTAAAGATACAGAGTAAAGCTCCCACCACACTGTCCCCATCAAACACTGCCAGGACAGGTACAGCACGGAGTTAGATAGAGAGTAAAGATCCGTCAACACCAGCCCCATCAAACACTCCCAGGCAGGTACACCATGGGGTTAGATACAGAGTAAAACCCCCTGCCTCCATGAAACACTCCCAGGACAGGTACAACACTGGGTTAGATACAGAGTAAAGCTACCACTATAATGACCACATCAAACACTCCCAGCACTGAAACAGCACGGGGTTAGATACAGAGTAAAGCTCCCTCTACACTGTCCCCATCAAGCACGCCAGGACTGGGACATCATAGGGTTTGTTTCAGAGCAAAGCTCCCTCCACACTGCCTCCATGAAACACTCCCAGGACAGGTACAGCACGGGGTTAGATACAGAGTAAATTTCCCTCTACACTGTGCCCATCAAACACTCCGAGCGCAGGTAAACCATGGGGTTAGATACAGAGTAGAGCTCCCAGTACACTGTCCCCATCAAACACTCCCAGGACTGGTACAGCACAGGGTGAGATACAGAGTAAAGTTCCCTCTACACCGTCCCCATCAAACACTCCCACGACAGGTACATCACGGGGTTAGATACAGATTAGCGCCCCCTCTACAATGTCCCCATCAAACATTATGAGGACAGGTACAGCAAGGGGTGAGATACAGAGTAAAGCTCCCTCTACACTGTCCCCATCAAACACTCGCAGGACAGGTACAGCACGGGGTTAGATTCAGAGTAAATTTCCCTCTACACTGTCCCAATCAAACAATCCCAGGACAGGTACATCACGAGTTTAGATACAGAGTAAAGCTCCCTCTACACTGTCCCCATCAAACACTCCCAGGACAGGTACATCACAGTGTTTGATTCAGAGCAAAGCTCACTCCACACTGCCTCGATGAAACACTCCCAGGACAGGTACAGCACGGGTTTAGATACAGAATAGAGCTCACTCTACACTGTCCCCATCAAGCACTCCCAGGACAGGTACAGCACGGGGTTAGATACACAGTAGAGCTCCCCCTACACTGTCCCCAACAAACACTCCCAGGGCAGGTCCATCACAGCGTCAGATACAGAGTAAAGCTCCCTATAATTGGTCCGCATCAAACTCTCTCAGGAGAGGTACAGCACAGTGTCTGATTCAGAACAAAGCTCATTCCAAACTGACTCCATGGAACACCCCGAGAACAGGTACAACATGGGTTTAGATACAGAGTAAAGCTCCCTCTACACCGTCCCCATCAAACACTCCCAGGACAGGAACATCACAGTGTTTGATTCAGAGCAAAGCTCCCTCCACACTGCCTCCATGAAACACTCCCAGGACAGGTACAACACTGGGTTAGATACAGAGTAAAGCTACCACTATAATGACCACATCAAACACTCACAGCACTGGTACAGCACGGGGTTAGATACAGAGTAAAGCTCCCTCTACACTGTCTCATTCAAGCATTCCCAGGACATGTATAGCACGGGGTTAGATAGAGAATAAAGCTCCCGCTATACTGTCCCCATCAAACACACCCAGGACAGGTACATCACATGGTTTGATTTAGAGCAAAGCTCACTCCACACTGCCTCCATGAAACGCTCCCAGGACAGGTACAGCACGGAGTAAGATACAGAGCAAAGCTCCCTCTACACTATCCCTATCAAACACTCCCAGGACAGGTACAGCACGGGGTTAGATACAGAGTAAAGCTCCCTCTACACTGTCCCCATCAAGCACTCCCAGGACAGGTACAGCACGGGGTAAGATAGAGAGCAAAGCTCCCGCTATACTGTCCTCATCAAACACACCCAGGACAGGTACATCACATTGTTTGATTCAGAGCAAAGCTCACACCACACTGCCTCCATGAAACACTCCCAGGATAGGGACAGCACGGGGTTAGATACAGAGTAAATTTCCCAGTACACTGTCCCCATCAAACACTCCCAGGACTGGTACAGCACAGGGTTAGATACAGAGTAAAGTTCCCTCTACACCGTCCCCATCAAACACTCCCACGACAGGTACATCATGGGGTTAGATACAGATTAGTGCCCCCTCTACAATGTCCCCATCAAACATTATGAGGACAGGTACAGCAAGGGGTGAGATACAGAGTAAAGCTCCCTCTACACTGTCCCCATCAAACACTCCCAGGACAGGTACAGCACGGGGGTGGATTCAGAGTAAAGCTCCCTCTACATTGTCCCAATCAAACACTCCCAGCACAGGTACAGCATGAGGTTAGATAAAGAATAAAGCTCCCTCTACACTGAACCCATCAAACACTCCCAGGACAGGTGCAGCACGGTGTTAGATACAGGGTAAAGCTCCCTCGACACCGTCCCCATCAAACACTCCCAGGACAGGTACAGCACGGGGTTAGATACAGAGTAAAGCTCCCTCTACACTGAACCCATCAAACACTCCCAGGGCAGGTACAGCACGGGGTTAGATACAGAGTAAAGCTCCCTCTACACTGTCCCCATCAAACACTCCCAGGACTGGGACATCAAAGGGTTTAATTCAGAGCAAAGCTCCCTCCACACTGCCTCCACTTAACACTCTCAGGACAGGTGCAGCACGGGGTTAGATACAGAGTAAAGCTCCCTCTACACCATCCCTAACAAAAACTCCCAGGACAGGTACAGCACGGGGTTAGATACAGAGTAGAGCTCCGTCTATAGTGTCCCAATCAAACACTCACAGCACTGGTACAGCACGGGGTTCGATACAGAGTAAAGCTACCGCTGTACTGTCCCCGTCAAACACTCCCAGGACAGGTACAGCACAGGGTTTGATTCAGAGCAAAGCTCCCTCCACACTGCCTCCATGAACACTCGCAGGACAGGTACAGCACGGGGTTAGACAGAGAGTAAAGCTACCGCTATACTGTCCCCATCAAACACACCCAGGACAGGTACAGCACGGAGTAAGATACAGAGTAATGCTCCCTCCACACTATCCCCATCAAACACTCCCAGCGCAGGTAGACCATGGGGTAAGATATAGAGTAAAGCTCCCTCTACACTGTCCCCACCAAACACTCCCAGGACAGGTACAGCACAGGGTTTGATACCGAGTAAACCTACCACTATAATGACCACATCAAACACTCCCAGGACTGGTACAGCACGGAGTTAGATACAGAGTAAAGCTCCCTCTACACTGTCCCCATCAAGCACTCCCAGGACAGGTACAGCACGGGGTTAGATAGAGAGTAAAGCTACCGCTATACTGTCCCCATCAAACACTCCCAGCGCAGGTACACCATGGGCTTAGATACAGAGTAGAGCTCCCTCTACACTGTCCCCATCAAACACTCCCAGGACAGGTACAGCACGGCGTTAGATACAGAGTAAAGCTCCCTCTACACTGTCCCCACCAAACACTCCCAGGACAGCTACAGCACAGTGTTTGATTCAGAGCATAGCTCACTCCACACTGCCTCTATGAAACACCCCCAGAACAGGTACAGCATGGGATTAGATACAGAGTAAATCCCCCTCAACACTGTTCCCATCAAACATTCCCAGGACAGGTACAGCACAGGGCTAGATACAGAGTAGAGCTCCCTCTACACTGTCCCAATCAAACACTCCCAGGACAGGTACAGCACGGGGTTAGATACAGAGTAAAGCTCCCTCTACACTGTCCCAATCAAACACTCCCAGGACTGGTACATCACAGGGTTTGATTCAGAGTAAAGCTCCCTCTACACTGCCTCCATGAACACTCCCAGGACAGGTACAGCACGGGGTTAGATACAGAGTAAATCTCCCTCTACACTGTCCCCATCAAACACTCCTAGGACAGGTACAGCACAGGGTTTGATACCGAGTAAACCTACCACTATAATGACCACATCAAACACTCCCAGGACTGGTACAGCATGGAGTTAGATACAGAGTAAAGCTCCCTCTACACTGTCCCCATCAAGCACTCCCAGGACAGGTAGAGCACGGGGTTAGATAGAGAGTAAAGCTACCGCTATACTGTCCCCATCAAACACACCCAGGACAGGTACAGCACGGAGTAAGATACAGAGTAATGCTCCCTCTATACTATCCCCATCAAACACTCCCAGCGCAGGTACACCATGGGGTTAGATACAGAGTAAAGCTCCCTCTACACTGTCCCCATCAAACACTCCCAAGACAGGTATAGCACGGGGTTAGATACAGAGTAAAGCTCCCTCTAAACTGTCCCCATCACACATTCCCAGGACAGTACAGCACGGGTTAGATACAGTGTAAAGCACCCTCTACACAGTCCCATCAAACACTCCCAGGACTGGGACATCACAGGGTTTGATTCAGAGCAAAGGTCCCTCCACACTGCCTCCATGAACACTCCCAGGACAGGAACATCACGGGGTAAGAAAGAGATTACAGCTTTCTCTACACTGGACCCATTAAACAGTCCCCAGGAGTGGCACAACACGGGGTTAGAAAGAGACTAAACCTCCCTCTACTCTGTCCGCATCAAACACGCCACGGACAGGGAGATCACAGGTAAAGATACAGAGTAAAGCTCCCTCTACACTGTCCCCATCAAACACTCCCAGGACAGGTATAGCACGGGGTTAGATACAGAGTAAAGCTCCCTCTACACTGTCCCCATCAAACACTCCCAGGACAGGTACAGCACGGGGTTAGATACAGAGTAAAGCTCCCTCTACACTGTCACCATCAAACACTCCCAGGACAGGTACAGCACGGGGTTAGATACAGAGTAAGGCACCCTCTACACTATCCCAATCAAACACTCCCAGGACTGGTATATCACAGGGTTTGATTCAGAGCAAAGGTCCATCCACATTGCCTCCAGGAACACTCCCAGGACAGGAACATCACGGGGTAAGAAAGAGATTACAGCTCTCTCTACACTGGACCCATTAAACACTCCCAGGAATGGCCAACACGGGGTTAGATATAGAGTAAAGCTACCACTATAATGACCACATCAAACACTCCCAGCGCAGGTACACCATGGGCTTAGATACAGAGTAGAGCTCCCTCTACACTGTCCCCATCAAACACTCCCAGGACAGGTACAGCACCGGGGTTAGATACAGAGTAGAGCTCCCTCTACACTATCCCCATCAAACACTCCCAGGACAGGTACAAGCACGGGGTTAGATACAGAGTAAAGCACCCTCTACACTGTCCCAATCAAAACACTCCCAGGTCTGGTACATCACAGGGTTTGATTCAGAGCAAAGCTCCCGACACACTGCCTCCATGTAACACTCTCAGGACAGGTGCAGCACGGGGTTAGATACAGAGTAAAGCTCCCTCTACACTGTCCCCATCAAACACTCCCAGGACAGGTACAGCACGGGGTTAGATACAGAGTAGAGCTCCCTCTACACAGTCCCCATCAAACACTCCCAAGATAGGTACAGCACGGTGTGAACTACAGAGTTAAGCTCCCTCTACACATCGCTGACAAAAACTCCCAGGACAGGTACAGCACGGGGTTAGATACAGAGTATAGCTCCCTCTACACTGTCCCCATGAAACACTCCCAGCACTGGTACAGCACGGGGTTAGATACAGAGTAAAGCTCCATTTACACTGTCCACATCAAACACTCCCAGGACTGGTAACTGGTACAGCACGGAGTAAGATACAGAGTAAAGCTCCCACTACGCTGTCCCATCACACATTCCCAGGACAGGTACAGCACGGGGTTAGATACAGAGTATAGCGCCCTCTACACTGTCCCCATCAAACACTCCCAGCACTGGTACAGCACGGGGTGAGATACAGAGTAAAGCGCCCTCTTCACTGTCCCCATCAAACACTCCCAGCACTGGTACAGCACGGGGTGAGATACAGAGTAAAGCTCCCTCTACACTGTCCACATCAAACACTCCCCAGGACAGGTACAGCACGGGGTTAGATACAGAGTAAAGCTCCCTCTGCCCCTTCCCCATCAAACACTCCCAGGGCAGGTACAGCACGGGGTTAGATCGAGAGTAAAGCTACCGCTATACTGTCCCCGTCAAACACACCCAGGACAGGTACATCACATTGTTTGATTCAGAGCAAAGCTCACTCCACAATGCCTCCATGAAACAATCCCAGTACAGGGACAGCAGGGGGTTAGATACAGAGTAAGCTCCCTCTTCACTGTCGCCATCAAACACTCCCAGGACAGGTACAGCATGGAGTAAGATACAGAGTAAGCTCCCTCTACACTATCCCCATCAAACACTCCCAGCGCGGGTACACCATGGAGTTCGATACAGAGTAAAGCTCCCTCTACACTGTCCCCATCAAACACTCCCAGCGCAGGTACACCATGGGGTTAGATACAAAGTAAAGCTCCCACTACGCTGTCCCCATCACACATTCCCAGGACAGGTACAGCACGGGGTTAGATACAGAGTATAGCGCCCTCTACACTGTCCCCATCAAACACTCCCAGCACTGGGACAGCACGGGGTTAGATACAGAGTAAAGCTCCCTCTGCCCCGTCCCCATCAAACACTCCCAGGGGCAGGTACAGCACGGGGTTAGATAGAGAGTAAAGCTACCGCTATACTGTCCCCGTCAAACACACCCAGGACAGGTACATCACATTGTTTGATTCAGAGCAAAGCTCACTCCACAATGCTTCCATGAAACAATCCCAGGACAGGGACAGCAGGGGGTTAGATACAGAGTAAAGCTCCCTCTACACTGTCGCCATTAAACACTCCCAGGAGAGGTACAGCACAGGGTTAGATACAGAGTAAAGCTCCCTCTACACTGTGCCCATCAAACACTCCCAGCGCAGGTACAGCACGGGGTGAGATACAGAGTAAAGCTCCCTCTACACTGTCCACATCAAACACTCCCAGGACAGGTACAGCACGGGGTTAGATACAGAGTAAAGCTCCCTCTGCCCCTTCCCCATCAAACACTCCCAGGACAGGTATAGCACGGGGTTAGATACAGAGTAGAGCTCCCTCTAAACTGTCCCCATCACACATTCCCAGGACAGTACAGCACGGGTTAGATACAGAGTAAAGCACCCTCTACACTGTCCCAATCAAACACTCCCAGGACTGGTACATCACAGGGTTTGATTCAGAGCAAAGGTCCCTCCACACTGCCTCCATGAACACTCCCAGGACAGGAACATCACGGGGTAAGAAAGAGATTACAGCTTTCTCTACACTGGACCCATTAAACACTCCCAGGAGTGGCACAACACGGGGTTAGAAAGAGACTAAACCTCCCTCTGCTCTGTCCCCATCAAACACGCCACAGACAGGGAGATCACAGGTAAAGATACAGAGTAAAGCTCCCTCTACACTGTCCCCATCAAACACTCCCAGGACAGGTACAGCACGGGGTTACATACAGAGAAAGGCTCCCTATACACTGTCCCCATCAAACACTCCCAGGACAGGTACAGCACGGTGTTAGATATAGAGTAAATCTCCCTCTACACTGTTCCCATCAAACACTCCCAGGACAGGTACATCATAGGGTTTGATTCAGAGCAAAGCACCCACCACACTGCCTCCATGAAACACTCCCAGGACAGGTACAACACAGGGTTAGATACGGAGTAAAGCTCGAACTACAATATCCCCATCACACACTCCCAGGACAGGTACACCATGGGGTTAGATACAGAGTAGAGCTCCCTCGACACTGTCCCCATCAAGTACTCCCAGGACAGGTACAGCACGGGGTTAGATAGAGAGTAAAGCTACCGCTATACTGTCCCCATCAAACACACCCAGGACAGGTACATCACATTGTTTGATTCAGAGCAAAGCTCACTCCACACTGCCTCCATGAAACAATCCCAGGACAGGGACAGCACGGGGTTAGATAGAGAGTAAAGCTCCCTCTACACTGTCGCCATCAAACACTCCCAGGACAGGTACAGCACGGAGTAAGATACAGAGTAAAGCTCCCTCTACACTATCCCCATCAAACACTCCCAGGACAGGTACAGCACGGAGTAAGATACAGAGTAAAGCTCCCTCTACACTATCCCCATCAAACACTCCCAGGACAGGTATAGCACATGGTAAGATACAGAGTAAAGCTCCCTCTAACCTGTCCCCATCACACATTCCCAGGACAGTACAGCACGGGGTTAGATACAGAGTAAAGCTCCCTCTACACTGTCCCAATCAAACGCTCCCAGGACTGGTACATCACAGGTTTTGATTCAGAGCAAAGGTCCCTCCACATTGCCTCCATGAACACTCCCAGGACAGGAACATCACGGGGTAAGAAAGAGATTACAGCTCTCTCTACACTGGACCCATTAAACAGTCTCAGGAATGGCCAACACGGGGTTAGAAAGAGAGTAAACCTCCCTCTACTGTGTCCCCATCAAACACCCCCAGGACAGGTACAGCACGGGGTTAGATACAGAGTAAATCTCCTTCTACTCTGTCCCCATCAAACACTCCCAGGACAGGTACATCATAGGGTTTGATTCAGAGCAAAGCACCCTCCACACTGCCTCCATGAAACACTCCCAGGACAGGTACAACACAGGGTTAGATACAGAGTAAAGCTAGCACTTTAATGACCACATCAAACACTCCCAGCGCAGGTACATCATGGGGTTGAATACAGAGTAAAGATCCCTCTACACTGTCCCCATCAAGTACTCCCAGGACAGGTACAGCACGTGGTTAGACAGAGAGTAAAGCTCCTGCTATACTGTCCCCATCAAACACACCCAGGACATGTACATCACATTGTTTGGTTCAGAGCAAAGCTCACTCCACAGTGCCTCCATGAAACAATCCCAGGACAGGGACAGCACGGAGTAAGATACAGAGTAAAGCTCCCTCTACACTAGCCCCATCAAACACTCCCAGCGCACATACACCATGGAGTTAGATACAGAGTAAAGCTCCCTCTACACTGTCCCCATCAAACAATCCCAGCGCAGGTACAGCACGGGGTTAGATGCAGAGTAAAGCTCCCACTACACTGTTCCCATCAAACACTCTCAGGACAGGTACAGCACGGAATAAGATACAGAGTAAAGCTCCCTCTACACTATCCCCATCAAACACTCCCAGCGCAGGTACACCATGGAGTTAGATACAGAGTAAAGCTCCCTCTACACTATCCCCATCAAACACTCCCAGCGCAGGTACACCATGGAGTTAGATACAGAGTAAAGCTCCCACTACACTGTCCCCATCAAACACTCCCAGGACAGGTATAGCACGGGGTTAGATACAGAGTAAAGCTTCCTCTACACTGTCCCCATCAAACACTCCCAGGACAGGTACAGCACGGTGTTAGATACAGAGTAAAGCAGCATCGACACTGTCCCCATCACACATTCCCAGCACAGGTACAGCACGGGGTTAGATACAGAGTAAAGCTCCTTCTACACTGACCCCATCAAACACTCCCAGGACAGGAACATCGCGGGGTAAGAAAGATTACAGCTCTCTCTACACTGGACCCATTAAACACTCACAGGAGTGGCACAGCACAGGCTTAGAAAGAGAGTAAACCTCCCTCTACTCTGTCCCCATCAAACACTCCACGGACAGGGAGATCACAGGTTAAGATAGAGAGAAAAGCTCCCTCTAATCTGTTCCCATCAAACACTCCCAGGACACGTACATCATAGGGTTTGATTCAGAGCAAAACTCCCTCCACACTGCCTCCATGAAACACTCCCAGGACAGGTACAGCACGGGGTTAGATACAGTGTAAAGCTCCCTCTACACTGTCCCCATCACACACTCCCAGGACAGGTACAGCACGGGGTTAGATACAGAGTAAAGCTCCCTCTACACTGTCCCAATCAATCACTCCCAGGACTGGTACAACACAGGGTTTGATTGAGAGTAAAGCTCCCTCCACACTGCCTCCATGAAACACTCCCAGGACAGGTACGGCACGGGGTTCGATACAGAGTAAAGCTCCCTCAACACCGTCCCAAACAAACACTCCCAGGACAGGTGCAGCACGGGGTTAGATACAGAGTAAAGCTCCCTCTACGCTGACCCATCAAACACTCCCAGGACAAGTACAGCATGGGGTTAGATACAGAGTAAAGCTCCCCCTACAGTGTCCCCATCAAACACTCCCAGACAGTTACAGCACGGGGTTAGATACAGAGTAAAGCTCACACTACACTGTACCCATCAAACACTCCCAGGACAGGAAACATCACAGTGTTTGATTCAGAGCAAAGCTCCCTCCACACTGCCTCCATGAAACACTCCCAAGACAGGTACAGCACAGGGTTAGATACAGAGCAAAGCTCCCTCTGCACCGTCCCAAACAAACACTCCCAGGACAGGTACAGCACAGGGTTAGATACAGAGGAGAGCTCCCTCTACACCGTTCCCATCAAACACTCCCAGGACAGGTACAGCACGGGGTTAGATACAGAGTAAAGCTCCCTCTACACCGTCCCCATCAAACACTCCCAGGACAGGTACATCACGGGGTTAGATACAGATTAGCGCCCCCTCTTCAATGTCCCCATCAAACATTACGAGGATAGGTACAGCACGGGTGAAGATACAGAGTAAAGCTCCCCCTGCAGTGTCCCGATCAAACACTCCCAGGACAGGTACAGAACAGGGTTAGATACAGAGTAAAGTTCCCTCGACACTGTCCCAATCAAACACTCCCAGGACTGGTACATCATAGGGTTTGATTCAGAGAAAAGCTCCCTCCACACTGCCTCCATAAAACACTCCCAGGAAAGGTACAACACAGGGTTAGATAGAGAGTAAACCTACCACTATAATGACCACGTCAAACACTCCCAGGACAGGTACAGCACGGGGTTAGATACAGAGTAAAGCTCCCTCTACACTGTCCCCATCAAGCACTCCCAGGACGGGTACAGCATGGGGTTAGACAGGGAGTAAAGCTCCCTCTACACTGTCGCAATCAAACACTCCCAGGACAGGCACAGCACGGAGTAAGATACAGAGTAAAGCTCCCTCTACACTATCCCCATCAAACACTCCCAGCGCAGGTACAGCACGGTGTTCGATACAGAGGAGAGCTCCCTCTGCACCAACTCCATCAAACACTCCCACGACAGGTACATCACGGGGATAGATACAGATTAGCGCCCCCTCTACTATGTCCCCATCAAACATTACGAGGATAGGAACAGCACGGGTGAAGATACAGAGTAAAGTTCCCTATACTCGATCCCCATCAAACACTCTCAGGACAGGAACATCATAGTGTTTGATTCAGAGCATAGCTCACTCAACACTGCCTCCATGAAACACCCCCAGAACAGGTACAGCATGGGTTTAGATACAGAGTAGAGCTCCCTCAACACTGTCCCCATCAAACATTCCCAGCACAGGTACAGCACGGGGTTAGATACAGAGTAGAGCTCCCTCTAAACTGTCCCCTTCACGCATTGCCAGGACAGGGACAGCACGGGTTAGATACAGAGTTAAGCTCCCTCTACACTGTCCCAATCAATCACACCCAGGACTGGTACATCACAGGGTTTGATTCAGAGCAAAGCTCCCACCACACTGCCTCCATGAAACACTCCCATGACAGGTACAGCACGGGGTTAGATACAGAGTAAAGCTCCCTCTCCACCGTCCCAAACAAAAACTCCCAGGACAGGTACATCAAGGGGTTAGATACAGAGTAAAGCTCCCTCTACATCTGTCCCCATCAAACACTCCCAGGACAGGTACAGCACGGGGTTAGGTACAGATTAAAGCACCCTCTACACCGTCCCCATCAAACACTCCCAGGACAGGTACATCACATTGTTTGATTCAGAGCAAAGCTGACTCCACACTGCCTCCATGAAACAATCCCAGGACAGGGACAGCACGGTGTTAGATACAGAGTAGAGCTCCCTCTACACTGTCGCAATCAAACACTCCCAGGACAGGTACAGCACGGAGTAAGATACAGAGTAAAGCTCCCTCTACACTATCCCCATCAAACACTCCCAGCGCAGGTACATCACGGGGTTAGATACAGATTAGCGCCCCCTCTACTATGTCCCCATCAAACATTACGAGGATAGGAACAGCACGGGTGAAGATACAGAGTAAAGTTCCCTATACTCGATCCCCATCAAACACTCTCAGGACAGGAACATCATAGTGTTTGATTCAGAGCATAGCTCACTCAACACTGCCTCCATGAAACACCCCCAGAACAGGTACAGCATGGGGTTAGATACAGAGTATAGCTCCCACTATACCGTCCCCATCAAACACTCCCAGGACAGGTACAGCACGGCGTTAGATACAGAGTAAAGCTCCCTCTACACTGTCCCCACCAAACACTCGCAGGACAGCTACAGCACAGTGTTTGATTCAGAGCATAGCTCACTCCACGCTGCCTCTATGAAACACCCCCAGGACAGGTACAGCATGGGATTAGATACAGAGGAAATCTCCCTCAACACTGTTCCCATCAAACATTCCCAGGACAGGTACAGCACAGGGTTAGATACAGAGTAGAGCTCCCTCTACACTGTCCCCATCAAACACTCCCAGGACAGGTACAGCACGGGGTTAGATACAGAGTAAAGCTCCCTCTACACTGTCCCAATCAAACACTCCCAGGACTGGTACATCACAGGGTTTGATTCAGAGTAAAGCTCCCTCTACACTGCCTCCATGAACACTCCCAGGACAGGTACAGCACGGGGTTAGATACAGAGTAGAGCTCCCTCTACACTGTCCCCATCAAACACTCCCAGGACAGGTACAGCACGGGGTTAGATACAGAGTAAATCTCCCTCTACACTGTCCCCATCAAACACTCCCAGGACAGCTACAGCACAGTGTTTGATTCAGAGCATAGCTCACTCCACGCTGCCTCTATGAAACACCCCCAGGACAGGCACAGCATGGGATTAGATACAGAGGAAATCTCCCTCAACACTGTTCCCCATCAAACATTCCAGGACAGGTACAGCACAGGGTTAGATACAGAGTAGCGCTCCCTCTACACTGTCCCCATCAAACACTCCCAGGACAGGTACAGCACGGGGTTAGATACAGAGTAAAGCTCCCTCTACACTGTCCCAATCAAACACTCCCAGGACTGGTACATCACAGGGTTTGATTCAGAGTAAAGCTCCCTCTACACTGCCTCCATGAACACTCCCAGGACAGGTACAGCACGGGGGTTAGATACAGAGTAGAGCTCCCTCTACACTGTCCCCATCAAACACTCCCAGGACAGGTACAGCACGGGGTTAGATACAGAGTAAATCTCCCTCTACACTGTCCCCATCAAACACTCCCAGGACAGGTACAGCACAGGGTTTGATACCGAGTAAACCTACCACTATAATGACCACATCAAACACTCCCAGGACTGGTACAGCACGGAGTTAGATACAGAGTAAAGCTCCCTCTACACTGTCCCCATCAAGCACTCCCAGGACAGGTACAGCACGGGGTTAGATAGAGAATAAAGCTACCGCTATACTGTCCCCATCAAACACACCCAGGACAGGTACAGCACGGAGTAAGATACAGAGTAATGCTCCCTCTATACTATCCCCATCAACACTCCCAGCGCAGGTACACCATGGGGTTAGATACAGAGTAAAGCTCCCTCTACACTGTCCCCATCAAACACTCCCAGGACAGGTACACCATGGGGATAGATACAGAGTAAAGCTCCCTCTACACTGTTCCCATCAAACACTCCCAAGACAGGTATAGCACGGGGTTAGATACAGAGTAGAGCTCCCTCTACACTGTCCCCATCAAACACTCCCAGGACAGGTACAGCACGGGGTTAGATACAGAGTAAAGCTCCCTCTACACTGTCCCAATCAAACACTCCCAGGACTGGTACATCACAGGGTTTGATTCAGAGTAAAGCTCCCTCTACACTGCCTCCATGAACACTCCCAGGACAGGTACAGCACGGCGTTAGATACAGAGTAGAGCTCCCTCTACACTGTCCCCATCAAGCACTCCCAGGACAGGTACAGCACGGGGTTAGATAGAGAGTAAAGCTACCGCTATACTGTCCCCATCAAACACACCCAGGACAGGTACAGCACGGGGTTAGATAAAGAGTAAAGCTCCCTCTACACTGTCCCAATCAAACACTCCCAGGACTGGTACATCACAGGGTTTGATTCAGAGTAAAGCTCCCTCTACACTGCCTCCATGAACACTCCCAGGACAGGTACAGCACGGGGTTAGATACAGAGTAGAGCTCCCTCTACACTGTCCCCATCAAACACTCCCAGGACAGGTACAGCACGGGGTTAGATACAGAGTAAATCTCCCTCTACACTGTCCCCATCAAACACTCCCAGGACAGGTACAGCACAGGGTTTGATACCGAGTAAACCTACCACTATAATGACCACATCAAACACTCCCAGGACTGGTACAGCACGGAGTTAGATACAGAGTAAAGCTCCCTCTACACTGTCCCCATCAAGCACTCCCAGGACAGGTACAGCACGGGGTTAGATAGAGAGTAAAGCTACCGCTATACTGTCCCCATCAAACACACCCAGGACAGGTACAGCACGGAGTAAGATACAGAGTAATGCTCCCTCTATACTATCCCCATCAAACACTCCCAGCGCAGGTACACCATGGGGTTAGATACAGAGTAAAGCTCCCTCTACACTGTCCCCATCAAACACTCCCAAGACAGGTATAGCACGGGGTTAGATACAGAGTAAAGCTCCCTCTAAACTGTCCCCATCACACATTCCCAGGACAGTACAGCACGGGTCAGATACAGAGTAAAGCACCCTCTACACTGTCCCAATCAAACACTCCCAGGACAGGTACATCACAGGGTTTGATTCAGAGCAAAGGTCCCTCCACACTGCCTCCATGAACACTCCCAGGACAGGAACATCACGGGGTAAGAAAGAGATTACAGCTTTCTCTACACTGGACCCATTAAACAGTCCCAGGAGTGGCACAACACGGGGTTAGAAAGAGACTAAACCTCCCTCTACTCTGTCCGCATCAAACACGCCACGGACAGGGAGATCACAGGTAAAGATACAGAGTAAAGCTCCCTCTACACTGTCCCCATCAAACACTCCCAGGACAGGTACAGCACGGGGTTAGATACAGAGTAAAGCTCCCTCGACACTGTCACCATCAAACACTCCCAGGACAGGTACAGCACGGGGTTAGATACAGAGTAAGGCACCCTCTACACTATCCCAATCAAACACTCCCAGGACTGGTATATCACAGGGTTTGATTCAGAGCAAAGGTCCATCCACATTGCCTCCATGAACACTCCCAGGACAGGAACATCACGGGGTAAGAAAGAGATTACAGCTCTCTCTACACTGGACCCATTAAACACTCCCAGGAATGGCCAACACGGGGTTAGATATAGAGTAAAGCTACCACTATAATGACCACATCAAACACTCCCAGCGCAGGTACACCATGGGCTTAGATACAGAGTAGAGCTCCCTCTACACTGTCCCCATCAAACACTCCCAGGACAGGTACAGCACGGGGTTAGATACAGAGTAGAGCTCCCTCTACACAGTCCCCATCAAACACTCCCAAGATAGGTACAGCACGGTGTGAACTACAGAGTTAAGCTCCCTCTACACCATCGCTGACAAAAACTCCCAGGACAGGTACAGCACGGGGTTAGATACAGAGTAAAGCTCCCTCTACACTGTCCCCATGAAACACTCCCAGCACAGGTACAGCACGGGGTTAGATACAGAGTAAAGCTCCCTCTACACTGTCCACATCAAACACTCCCAGGACTGGTACAGCACGGAGTAAGATACAGAGTAAAGCTCCCTGTACACTATCCCCATCAAACACTCCCAGCGCGGGTACACCATGGAGTTCGATACAGAGTAAAGCTCCCTCTACACTGTCCCCATCAAACACTCCCAGCGCAGGTACACCATGGGGTTAGATACAAAGTAAAGCTCCCACTACGCTGTCCCCATCACACATTCCCAGGACAGGTACAGCACGGGGTTAGATACAGAGTAAAGCTCCCTCTGCCCCGTCCCCATCAAACACTCCCAGGGCAGGTACAGCACGGGGTTAGATAGAGAGTAAAGCTACCGCTATACTGTCCCCGTCAAACACACCCAGGACAGGTACATCACATTGTTTGATTCAGAGCAAAGCTCACTCCACAATGCCTCCATGAAACAATCCCAGGACAGGGACAGCAGGGGGTTAGATACAGAGTAAAGCTCCCTCTACACTGTCGCCATCAAACACTCCCAGGACAGGTACAGCATGGAGTAAGATACAGAGTAAAGCTCTCTCTACACTAACCCTATCAAACACTCCCAGCGCAGGTACACCATGGGGTTAGATACAGAGTAAAGCTCCTACTACACTGTTCCTATCAAACACTCCCAGGACAGGTATAGCACGGGGTTAGATACAGAGTAGAGCTCCCTCTAAACTGTCCCCATCACACATTCCCAGGACAGTACAGCACGGTTTAGATACAGAGTAAAGCACCCTCTACACTGTCCCAATCAAACACTCCCAGGACTGGTACATCACAGGGTTTGATTCAGAGCAAAGGTCCCTCCACACTGCCTCCATGAACACTCCCAGGACAGGAACATCACGGGGTAAGAAAGAGATTACAGCTTTCTCTACACTGGACCCATTAAACACTCCCAGGAGTGGCACAACACGGGGTTAGAAAGAGACTAAACCTCCCTCTGCTCTGTCCCCATCAAACACGCCACAGACAGGGAGATCACAGGTAAAGATACAGAGTAAAGCTCCCTCTACACTGTCCCCATCAAACACTCCCAGGACAGGTACAGCACGGGGTTACATACAGAGTAAGGCTCCCTATACACTGTCCCCATCAAACACTCCCAGGACAGGTACAGCACGGTGTTAGATATAGAGTAAATCTCCCTCTACACTGTTCCCATCAAACACTCCCAGGACAGGTACATCATAGGGTTTGATTCAGAGCAAAGCACCCACCACACTGCCTCCATGAAACACTCCCAGGACAGGTACAACACAGGGTTAGATACGGAGTAAAGCTTGAACTACAATATCCCCATCACACACTCCCAGGACAGGTACACCATGGGGTTAGATACAGAGTAGAGCTCCCTCGACACTGTCCCGATCAAGTACTCCCAGGACAGGTACAGCACGGGGTTAGATAGAGAGTAAAGCTACCGCTATACTGTCCCCATCAAACACACCCAGGACAGGTACATCACATTGTTTGATTCAGAGCAAAGCTCACTCCACACTGCCTCCATGAAACAATCCCAGGACAGGGACAGCACGGGGTTAGATAGAGAGTAAAGCTCCCTCTACACTATCCCCATCAAACACTCCCAGGACAGGTACAGCACGGAGTAAGATACAGAGTAAAGCTCCCTCTACACTATCCCCATCAAACACTCCCAGGACAGGTATAGCACATGGTAAGATACAGAGTAAAGCTCCCTCTAACCTGTCCCCATCACACATTCCCAGGACAGTACAGCACGGGGTTAGATACAGAGTAAAGCTCCCTCTACACTGTCCCAATCAAACGCTCCCAGGACTGGTACATCACAGGTTTTGATTCAGAGCAAAGGTCCCTCCACATTGCCTCCATGAACACTCCCAGGACAGGAACATCACGGGGTAAGAAAGAGATTACAGCTCTCTCTACACTGGACCCATTAAACAGTCCCAGGAATGGCCAACACGGGGTTAGAAAGAGAGTAAACCTCCCTCTACTGTGTCCCCATCAAACACCCCCAGGACAGGTACAGCACGGGGTTAGATACAGAGTAAATCTCCTTCTACTCTGTCCCCATCAAACACTCCCAGGACAGGTACATCATAGGGTTTGATTCAGAGCAAAGCACCCTCCACACTGCCTCCATGAAACACTCCCAGGACAGGTACAACACAGGGTTAGATACAGAGTAAAGCTAGCACTTTAATGACCACATCAAACACTCCCAGCGCAGGTACATCATGGGGTTGAATACAGAGTAAAGATCCCTCTACACTGTCCCCATCAAGTACTCCCAGGACAGGTACAGCACGTGGTTAGACAGAGAGTAAAGCTCCTGCTATACTGTCCCCATCAAACACACCCAGGACATGTACATCACATTGTTTGGTTCAGAGCAAAGCTCACTCCACAGTGCCTCCATGAAACAATCCCAGGACAGGGACAGCACGGAGTAAGATACAGAGTATAGCTCCCTCTACACTAGCCCCATCAAACACTCCCAGCGCACATACACCATGGAGTTAGATACAGAGTAAAGCTCCCTCTACACTGTCCCCATCAAACAATCCCAGCGCAGGTACAGCACGGGGTTAGATGCAGAGTAAAGCTCCCACTACACTGTTCCCATCAAACACTCTCAGGACAGGTACAGCACGGAATAAGATACAGAGTAAAGCTCCCTCTACACTATCCCCATCAAACACTCCCAGCGCAGGTACACCATGGAGTTAGATACAGAGTAAAGCTCCCTCTACACTATCCCCATCAAACACTCCCAGCGCAGGTACACCATGGAGTTAGATACAGAGTAAAGCTCCCACTACACTGTCCCCATCAAACACTCCCAGGACAGGTATAGCACGGGGTTAGATACAGAGTAAAGCTTCCTCTACACTGTCCCCATCAAACACTCCCAGGACAGGTACAGCACGGTGTTAGATACAGAGTAAAGCAGCATCGACACTGTCCCCATCACACATTCCCAGCACAGGTACAGCACGGGGTTAGATACAGAGTAAAGCTCCTTCTACACTGACCCCATCAAACACTCCCAGGACAGGAACATCGCGGGGTAAGAAAGATTACAGCTCTCTCTACACTGGACCCATTAAACACTCACAGGAGTGGCACAGCACAGGCTTAGAAAGAGAGTAAACCTCCCTCTACTCTGTCCCCATCAAACACTCCACGGACAGGGAGATCACAGGTTAAGATAGAGAGAAAAGCTCCCTCTAATCTGTTCCCATCAAACACTCCCAGGACACGTACATCATAGGGTTTGATTCAGAGCAAAACTCCCTCCACACTGCCTCCATGAAACACTCCCAGGACAGGTACAGCACGGGGTTAGATACAGAGTAAAGCTCCCTCTAAACTGTCCCCATCACACATTCCCAGGACAGGTACAGCACGGGGTTAGATACTAAGTAAAGCTCCCTCTGCACTGTCCCAATCAATCACTCCCAGGACTGGTACAACACAGGGTTTGATTGAGAGCAAAGCTCCCTCCACACTGCCTCCATGAAACACTCCCAGGACAGGTACGGCACGGGGTTCGATACAGAGTAAAGCTCCCTCAACACCGTCCCAAACAAACACTCCCAGGACAGGTGCAGCACGGGGTTAGATACAGAGTAAAGCTCCCTCTACGCTGACCCATCAAACACTCCCAGGACAGGTACAGCACGGGGTTATATACAGAGTAAAGCTCCCTCTGCACTGTCCCCATCAAACACTCCCAGGACAAGTACAGCATGGGGTTAGATACAGAGTAAAGCTCCCCCTACAGTGTCCCCATCAAACACTCCCAGACAGGTACAGCACGGGGTTAGATACAGAGTAAAGCTCCCTCTACACTGTCCCCATCAAACACTCCCAGGACAGGAACATCACAGTGTTTGATTCAGAGCAAAGCTCCCTCCACACTGCCTCCATGAAACACTCCCAAGACAGGTACAGCACAGGGTTAGATACAGAGCAAAGCTCCCTCTGCACCGTCCCAAACAAACACTCCCAGGACAGGTACAGCACAGGGTTAGATACAGAGGAGAGCTCCCTCTACACCGTTCCCATCAAACACTCCCAGGACAGGTACAGCACGGGGTTAGATACAGAGTAAAGCTCCCTCTACACCGTCCCCATCAAACACTCCCAGGACAGGGACATCACGGGGTTAGATACAGATTAGCGCCCCCTCTTCAATGTCCCCATCAAACATTACGAGGATAGGTACAGCACGGGTGAAGATACAGAGTAAAGCTCCCCCTGCAGTGTCCCGATCAAACACTCCCAGGACAGGTACAGAACAGGGTTAGATACAGACTAAAGCTCCCTCTACACTGTCCCAATCAAACACTCCCAGGACTGGTACATCATAGGGTTTGATTCAGAGCAAAGCTCCCTCCACACTGCCTCCATGAAACACTCCCAGGAAAGGTACAACACAGGGTTAGATACAGAGTAAAGCAACCACTATAATGACCACATCAAACACTCCCAGGACAGGTACAGCACGGGGTGAGATACAGAGTAAAGCTCCCTCTACACCGTCCCCATCAAACACTCCCAGGACAGGTACAGCACGGGGCAAGAAAGAGAGTAAAGCTCCCTCTACACTGTCCCCATTAAACACTCCCAGGAGTGGCACAGCACGGGGTGAGAAAGAGAGTAAACCTACCACTATAATGACCACGTCAAACACTCCTAGGACAGGTAGATGACAGGGTAAGATACAGAATAAATCTCCCGCTACTCTTCCAATCAAACACTCCCAGGACTGGTACATCATAGGGTTTGATTCAGAGAAAAGCTCCCTCCACACTGCCTCCATAAAACACTCCCAGGACAGGTACAACACAGGGTTAGATAGAGAGTAAACCTACCACTATAATGACCACGTCAAACACTCCCAGGACAGGTACAGCACGGGGTTAGATACAGAGTAAAGCTCCCTCTACACTGTCCCCATCAAGCACTCCCAGGACGGGTACAGCATGGGGTTAGACAGGGAGTAAAGCTCCAGCTATACTGTCCCCATCAAACACACCCAGGACAGGTACATCACATTGTTTGATTCAGAGCAAAGCTCACTCCACACTGCCTCCATGAAACAATCCCAGGACAGGGACAGCACGGGGTTAGATACAGAGTAGAGCTCCCTCTACACTGTCGCAATCAAACACTCCCAGGACAGGCACAGCACGGAGTAAGATACAGAGTAAAGCTCCCTCTACACTATCCCCATCAAACACTCCCAGCGCAGGTACAGCACGGTGTTCGATACAGAGGAGAGCTCCCTCTGCACCAACTCCATCAAACACTCCCACGACAGGTACATCACGGGGATAGATACAGATTAGCGCCCCCTCTACTATGTCCCCATCAAACATTACGAGGATAGGAACAGCACGGGTGAAGATACAGAGTAAAGTTCCCTATACTCGATCCCCATCAAACACTCTCAGGACAGGAACATCATAGTGTTTGATTCAGAGCATAGCTCACTCAACACTGCCTCCATGAAACACCCCCAGAACAGGTACAGCATGGGTTTAGATACAGAGTAGAGCTCCCTCAACACTGTCCCCATCAAACATTCCCAGCACAGGTACAGCACGGGGTTAGATACAGAGTAGAGCTCCCTCTAAACTGTCCCCTTCACGCATTGCCAGGACAGGGACAGCACGGGGTTAGATACAGAGTTAAGCTCCCTCTACACTGTCCCAATCAATCACACCCAGGACTGGTACATCACAGGGTTTGATTCAGAGCAAAGCTCCCACCACACTGCCTCCATGAAACACTCCCATGACAGGTACAGCACGGGGTTAGATACAGAGTAAAGCTCCCTCTCCACCGTCCCAAACAAAAACTCCCAGGACAGGCACATCACGGGGTTAGATACAGAGTAAAGCTCCCTCTACATCTGTCCCCATCAAACACTCCCAGGACAGGTACAGCACGGGGTTAGGTACAGATTAAAGCACCCTCTACACCGTCCCCATCAAACACTCCCAGGACAGGTACAGCATGGGGTTAGATACAGAGTAAAGCTCCCTCTACACTGCCTCCATGAACACTCCCAGGACAGGTACAGCTCGGGGTTAGATACAGAGTAGAGCTCCCTCTAAACTATCCCCATCAAACATTCCCAGGACAGGTACAGCACGGGGTTAGATACAGAGTAAATCTCCCTCTACACTGTCCCCATCAAGCACTCCCAGGACGGGTACAGCATGGGGTTAGACAGGGAGTAAAGCTCTCGCTATACTGTCCCCATCAAACACACCCAGGACAGGTACATCACATTGTTTGATTCAGAGCAAAGCTCACTCCACACTGCCTCCATGAAACAATCCCAGGACAGGGACAGCACGGTGTTAGATACAGAGTAGAGCTCCCTCTACACTGTCGCAATCAAACACTCCCAGGACAGGTACAGCACGGAGTAAGATACAGAGTAAAGCTCCCTCTACACTATCCCCATCAAACACTCCCAGCGCAGGTACATCACGGGGTTAGATACAGATTAGCGCCCCCTCTACTATGTCCCCATCAAACATTACGAGGATAGGAACAGCACGGGTGAAGATACAGAGTAAAGTTCCCTATACTCGATCCCCATCAAACACTCTCAGGACAGGAACATCATAGTGTTTGATTCAGAGCATAGCTCACTCAACACTGCCTCCATGAAACACCCCCAGAACAGGTACAGCATGGGGTTAGATACAGAGTATAGCTCCCACTATACCGTCCCCATCAAACACTCCCAGGACAGGTACAGCATGGGGTTAGATACAGAGTAGAGCTCCCTCTACACTATCCCCATCAAACACTCCCAGGACAGGTACAGCACGGGGTTAGATACAGAGTAGAGCTCACTCTACACTATCCCCATCAAACACAACCAGGACAGGTACAGCACGGGGTTAGATACAGAGTAAAGCTCCCTCAACACCGTCCCCATCAAACATTACGAGGACAGGTACAGCATGGGTGAAGATACAGACTAAAGCTCCCTGTACACTGTCCCCATCAAACACTCCCAGGACTGGTACAGCATGGGGTTAGATACAGAGTAAAGCAACCTCTACACTGTCCCCATCAAACACTCCCAGGACAGGTACAGCACGGGGTGAGATACAGAGTAAAGCTCCCTCTACACCGTCCCCATCAAACACTCCCATGACAGGTACAGCACGGGGTTAGATGCAGAGTAGAGCTCCCTCTACACTGACCCCGTCAAACACTCCCAGGACAGGTACATCACAGGGTTAGATACAGAGCAAAGCTCCCTCCACACTGCCTCCATGAAACACTCTCATGACAGGTACAGCACGGGGTTAGATACAGAGCAAAGCTCCCTCTGCACCGTCCCAAACAAACACTCCCAGGACAGGTACAGCACGGGGTTAGATACAGAGTAAAGCTCCCTCTACACTGACCCCGTCAAACACTCCCATGACAGGTACAGCACGGGGTTAGATACAGAGCAAAGCTCCCTCTACACCGTCCCCATCAAACACTCCCATGACAGGTGCATCACGGGGTTAGATGCAGATTAGCGCCCCCTCTACAACGTCCCCATCAAACATTACGAGGATAGGTACAGCACGGGTGAAGATACAGAGTAAAGCTCCCCCTACAGTGTCCCCATCAAACACTCCCAGGACAAATACAGCACAGGGTTAGATACAGAGTAAATTTCCCTCGACACTGTCCCAATGAAACACTCCCAGGACATGTACATCACGAGGTTAGATACAGAGTAAAACTCCCTATAATCGATCCACATCAAACACTCCCAGGACAGGTACAGCATTGGTTTGGATACAGAGTAGAGCTCACTCTACACTGACCCCATCAAACAGTCCCAGGGCAGGTACAGCACGGGGTTAGATACAGAGAAGAGCTCCCTCTCCACTGTCCCCATCAAACACTCCAAGGGCAGGTACACCATGGGGTTAGATACAGAGTAAAGTTCCCTCTACACCATCCCTAACAAAAACCCCCAGGACAGGTACAGGACGGGGTTAGATACAGAGTAAAGGTATCACTACACGGACCACATCAAACACTCCCAGGACAGCTACGACACGGGGTAAGAAAGAGATTACAGCTCTCTCTACACTGGCCCCATTAAACACTCCCAGGAGTGGCACAGCACGGGTTTAGAAAGAGAGTAAACGTCCCTTTACTCTGTCCCCATCAAACACTCCATAGACAGGTAGATCACAGGGTTAGATACAGAGTAAAGCTCTCACTACACTGTCCCCATCAAACACTCCCAGGACAGGTACAGCACGGGGTTAGATACAGAGTAAAGCTCCCTCTACACTGACCCTATCAAACACTCCCAGGACTGCTACAGCATAGGGTTTGATTCAGAGCAAAGCTCCGTCCACACTGCCTCCATGAAACACTCCCAGGATAGGTACAACACAGGGTTAGATACAGAGTCAAGCTACCACTATAGTGACCGCATCAAATACTCCCAGGACAGGTACAGCACGGGTTTAGATACAGAATAGAGCTCCCTCTACACTGTCCCCATCAAACACTCCCAGGACAGGTACAGCACGGGGTTAGATACAGAGTAAAGGTCCCTATACTTGGTCCACATCAAACTCTCACAGGACAGGTACAGCACAGTGTTTGATTCAGAGCATAGCTCACTCCACACTGCCTCGATGAAACACCCCCAGAACAAGTACAGCATGGGTTTACATACAGAGAAGAGCTGCCTCTACACAGTCCCCTTCAAACATTCCAAAAGCAGGTACACCATGGGGTTAGATACAGAGTAAAGCTCTGTCTAACTGTCCCCATCAAACACTCCCTGGACAGGTACAGCATGGGGTTAGATACAGAGTAAAGCTCAATCTACACTGTCCACATCAAACACTCTCAGGACAGGAACATCATAGTGTTTGATTCAGAGCATAGCTCACTCCACACCGCCTCCATGAAACAGCCCCAGAACAGGTACAGCATGGGTTTAGAAACAGAGTAGAGCTCCCTCTACACTGTCCCCATCATACATTCCCAGGACAGGTACAGCACGGGGTTAGATACAGAGTAAAGCTCCCTCTACACTTTCCCCATCAAACATTCCCAGCACAGGTACAACACGGGGTTAGATACAGAGTAGAGCTCCCTCAAGATTGTCCCCATCACACGTTCCCAAGACAGGTACAGCACGGGGTTAGATAAAGAGTAAAGCTCCCTCTACACTATCCCCATCAAACACTCCAAGCGCAGGTACACCATGGGGTTAGATACAGAGTAAAGCTCCCTCTACACTGTTCCCATCAAACACGCCGAGGACAGGTACAACTCGGGTCTAGATACAGAGTAGAGCTGCCCCTACACTGTCCCAATCAAACACACCCAGGACGGGTACATCACAGGGTTTGATTCAGAGCAAAGCTCCCTCCACACTGCCTCCATGAAACACTCCTAGGGCAGGTACAGCACAAAGTTAGATACAGAGTAGAGCTCCCTCCAAACTGTCCCCATCACACATTCCCAGGACAGGTACAGCACGGGGTTAGATACAGAGTAAAGCACCCTCTACACTGTCCCAATCAAACACTCCCAGGACAGGTACATCACAGGGTTAGATACAGATTAGCGCCCCATCTACAATGTCCCCATCAAACATTACGAGGATAGGTACAGCATGGGTGAAGATACAGAGTAAAGCTCCCCCTACAGTGTCCCCATCAAACACTCCCAGGACAGGTACAGCACAGGGTTAGATACAGATTAAAGTTCCCTCAACACTGTCCCCATGAAACATTCCCAGGACAGGTACAGCACGGTGTTAGATACAGAGTAAAGCTCCATCTACACTGTCCCCATCAAACACTCCCAGGACAGGTACAGCACGGGGTTAGATACAGAGTAAAGCTCCCTCTACACTGTCCCCATCAAACACTCTAAGGACAGGTACAGTACGGGGTTAGACAAAAGAGTAAAGCTCGCTCTAGACTGACCCCATCAAACACTCCCAGGTCAGGTACAGCACGGAGTTAGATACAGAGTAAGGCTCCCTCTACACTCTCCCCATCAAACTCTCCAATGACAGGTACAGCACAGGGTTAGATACAGAGTAAAGCTCCCTCTACACTATCCCCATCAAAAACTCCCAGGGCAGGTACACCATGGGGTAAGATACACAGTAGAGCTCCCTCTACATTGCCCCCATCAAACACGCCCAGGACAGGTACAGCACGGGGTTAGAAACAGAGTAAAGCTCCCTATACTCTGTTCCCATCAAACCCTCCCAGCACAGGGACATCACAGTGTTTGATTCAGAGCAAAGCTCACTCCACCCTGCCTCCATGAACCACTCCAAGGACAGGTACAGCACGGAGTTACATACAGAGTAAAACTGCCTCGGGGTTAAATAAAGAGTAGATCTAGCACTACACTGTCCCCATCCAACACTCCCAGGACAGGTACAGCACGGGATGAGGTACAGAGCAATGCTCCGTCTGCACCATCCCCATTAAACACTCCCAGGACAGGTACATCACAGTGTTTGATTCAGAGTAAAGCTCACTCCACACTGCCTCCATGAAACACTCCGATGACAGATGCAGTACAGGGTCAGATACAGAAAACAGTGCCCTCTACACTGATCCCATCAAACACTCCCAGGACAGGTACAACACGCGGTTAGACAAAAGAGTAAAGCTCCCTCTAGACTGACCCCATCAAACACTCCCAGGACAGGTACAACACGCGGTTAGACACAGATTAAAGCTCCCTCTACACTGATCCCATCAAACACTCCCAGGACAGGTACAGCCTGTCTGTCCAATCAGAGACAATGGCTGACCAGCCTGCCTCTCGCTGATTGGCTGGAGGACCACTCTGGATCTTACTGATTGGCTGGAGGTCCAGCCGCATCTCACTGATTGTTTGGAGGACCCGCCCGGGTTAGATACAGAGTAAAACTCCCTCTATACTGTCCGCATCAAATACTCCCAGGACAGGGACAGCACGGGGTTTGATACAGAGTAGATCTAGCACTACACTGTCCCCATGAAACACTCCCAGGACAGGTACAGCACGGGATGAGGTCAAGAGCAAAGCTCCGTCTACACCCTCCCCATAAAACACTCACAGGACAGGTACATCACAGTGTTTGATTCAGAGTAAAGCTCACTCCGCACTGCCTCCATGAAACACTCCGATGACAGATGCAGTACAGGGTCAGATACAGAAAACAGTGCCCTCTACACTGACCCCATCAAACACTCCCAGGACAGGTACATCACGGGGTTAGATACAGAGTAAAGCTCCCTCTGCACTGTCCGCATCAAGCACTCACAGGACAGGTACAGCAAGTGGGGTAGATACAGAGTAAAGCTCCCTCTACGCTGTCCCCATCAAACACTCACAGGACAGGTACAGCACGGGGTTAGATACAGAGTAAAGCTCCCTCTACGCTGTCCCCATCAAACACTCCCAGGACAGGTACAGCACAGGCTTAGATACAGAGTAGAGCTCCCTCTACAATGTCCCCATCAAACATTCCCAGGACAGGTACAGCACGGGGTTAGATACAGAGTAAAGTTCCCTCTTGTGTCCACATCAATCACTCCCAGGACAGGTCAAGCACGTGATTAGATACAGAGTAAAGCTCCATCGATGCTGTCCCCATCAAACACTGCCAGCACAGGTACAGCATGGGGTTGAATAGACAGTACAGCTCCCAAATCACTGTCCCCATCAAAGACTCCCAGGACTGGTAGAGCACAGGGTTAGATACAGGGTAAAGCTCCCTCTACACAGTCCCCATCAAACATTCCCAGGAAAGGTACATCACGGGGTTAGATACAGAGTAAAGCTCCCTCTACACTGTCACCATCAAACACTCCCAGGACAGGTACAGCACGGGGTTAGATACAGAGTAAAGCTCCCTCTACACTGCCCCCATCAAACACGCCCAGGACAGGTAAAGCACGGGGTTAGATACAGAGTAAAGTTCCCTCTACACTGTCCCCATCACACATTCACAGGGCTGGTAAATCATAGGGTTTGATTCAAAGCAAAGCTCCCTCCACACTGCCTCCATGAAACTCTCCCAGGACAGGTACAGCATGGGGTTAGATACAGAGTAAAGCTACACTGTTCCCATCAAACACTCCCAGGGCAAGTATAGCACGGGGTTAGATACAGAGTAAAGCACCCTGTACACCGTCCCCATCAAACATTCCCAGGACAGTGACATCAAATTGTCTGATTCAGAGCAAAGCTACCACTCTACTGACCACATCAAACACTTCCAGGACAGGTACATCACGGGGTTAGATACAGATTAGCGCCCCCTGCACAATGTCCCCATCAAACATTATGAGGACAGGTACAGCACGGGTGAAGATACAGAGTAAAGCTCCCTCTACACCGTCCCCATCAAACACTCCCAGGACAGGTACAGCACGGGGTTAGATACAGAGTAAAGCTCCCTCTACACTGTCCCCATCAAACACTCCCAGGACAGGTACATCACAGGGTTTGATTCAGAGCAAAGCTCCCTCCACACTGTCCCCATCAAACACTCACAGGACAGGTACAGCTCGGGGTTAGATACAGAGTAAAGCTACATCTCCGCAGTCCCAAACAAACACTCACAGGACAGGTACAGCACGGGGTGAGATACAGAGTATTTTTCCCTCTACAATGTCCCCATCAAACATTACGAGGACAGGTACAGCACGGGAGAAGTGCCCTCTACACTGATCCCATCAAACACTCCCAGGACAGGTACAACACGCGGTTAGACTAAAGAGTAAAGCTCCCTCTAGACTGACCCCATCAAACACTCCCAGGTCAGGTACAGCACGCGGTTAGACACAGAGTAAAGCTCTTTCCAGACTGACCCCATCAAACACTCCCAGGTCAGGGACAATACGCGGTTAGACACAGAGTAAAGCTCCCTCTACACTGTCCCCATCAAACACTCCCAGGACAGGTACAGCACGGGGTTAGATACAGAGTAAAGCTCCTGAAACACTGACCCCATCAAACACTCTCAGGACAGGTACAGCACGGAGTTAGATATAGAGTAAAGCTCCCTCTACACTCTCCCCATCAAACTCTCCAATGACAGGTACAGCCAAGGGTTAGATACAGAGTAAAGCTCCCTCTACACTATCCCCATCAAACACTCCCATGGCAGGTACACCATGGGGTAAGATACACAGTAAAGCTCCCTATACTCTGGCCCCATCAAACCCTCCCAGCACAGGGACATCACAGTGTTTGATTCACAGCAAAGCTCACTCCACACTGCCTCCATGAACCACTCCAAGGACAGGGACAGCACGGAGTTACATACACAGAGTAAAACTGCCTTGACACCGTCCCCAACAAACACACCCAGGGAATGTACACAATGGGGTTTGATACAGACTAAAGCTCCCTCTACACTGTCCACATCAAACACTCCCAGGGCAGGTACTGCACGGGGTTAGATACAGAGTAAATCTCCCTCTACACTGTTCCCATCAAACATTCCCAGGACAGGTACAGCACGGGGTGAGATAAAGAGTAGATCTAGCACTACACTGTCCCCATCCAACACTCCCAGGACAGGTACAGCACGGGATGAGGTATAGAGCAATGCTCCGTCTATACCATCCCCATTAAACACTCACAGGACAGGCACATCACAGTGTTTGATTCAGAGTAAAGCTCACTCCACACTGCCTCCATGAAACACTCCGATGACAGATGCAGTACAGGGTCAGATACAGAAAACAGTGCCCTCTACACTGACCCCATCAAACACTCCCAGGACAGTACAGCACGGGGTTAGATACAGAGTAAAGCTCCCTCCACACAGTCCCCATCAAACACTCCCAGGGCTTGGTCAGTACAGGGTTAGATACAGAGTAAAGCTCCCTCTACACTGTCCCCATCAAACACTCATAAGACAGGTACAGCACAGGGTTAATTACAGGGTATAGTTCCCTCTACACAGTCCCGATCAAACATTCCCAGGAAATGTATCTAAACCCGTGATTACCGAGTAAAGATCCCTCCACACTGTCCGCATCAAGCACTCACAGGTCAGGTCCAGCAAGGAGTTACATACAGAGTAAAGCTCCCTATACTCTGTCCCCATCAAACACTCCCCGGAGAGGTACATCACGAGGTTAGATACAGAATAAAGCTCCCTCTACACTATACCCATCAAACATTCCCAGGACAGGTACAGCACGGGGTTAGATACAGAGTAAAGCTCCCTCCACACTTTCCCCATCAAACACTCCCAGGGCTTGGTCAGTACGGGGTTAGATAAAGAGTAAACCTCCCTCTACACTGTCCCCATCAAACACTCATAAGACAGGTACAGCACAGGGTTAATTACAGGGTATAGTTCCCTCTACACAGTCCCGATCAAACATTCCCAGGAAATGTATCTAAACCCGTGATTACCGAGTAAAGATCCCTCCACACTGTCCGCATCAAGCACTCACAGGTCAGGTCCAGCAAGGAGTTACATACAGAGTAAAGCTCCCTATACTCTGTCCCCATCAAACACTCCCCGGAGAGGTACATCACGAGGTTAGATACAGAATAAAGCTCCCTCTACACTATACCCATCAAACATTCCCAGGACAGGTACAGCACGGGGTTAGATACAGAGTAAAGCTCCCTCCACACTTTCCCCATCAAACACTCCCAGGGCTTGGTCAGTACGGGGTTAGATAAAGAGTAAACCTCCCTCTACACTGTCCCCATCAAACATTCATAAGACAGGTACAGCACAGGGTTAATTACAGGGTATAGTTCCCTCTACACAGTCCCGATCAAACATTCCCAGGAAATGTATCTAAACCCGTGATTACCGAGTAAAGCTCCCTCCACACTGTCCGCATCAAGCACTCACAGGTCAGGTCCAGCAAGGAGTTACATACAGAGTAAAGCTCCCTATACTCTGTCCCCATCAAACACTCCCCGGAGAGGTACATCACGAGGTTAGATACAGAATAAAGCTCCCTCTACACTATACCCATCAAACATTCCCAGGACAGGTACAGCACGGGGTTAGATACAGAGTAAAGCTCCATCTATACTGTCCCCATCAAACACTCCCAGGACAGGTACAGCATGGGGTTAGATACAGAGTAAAGCTCCCAGCAGACTGACCCCATCAATCAAGCCCTGCACAGGTACAGCACGGGTTAGATACAGAGTAGAGCTCCCTCTACACTGTGCCCAACAAACACTCCCAGGGGAGGAACAATACGGTGTTAGATGCAGAGTAAAGCTCCCTCTACGCCGTCCCCATCAAACACTCCCAGGACAGGTACATCACAGTGTTTGATTCAGAGTAAAGCTAACTCCACACTGCCTCCATGAAACACTCCGATGACAGATGCAGTACAGGGTCAGATACAGAAAACAGTGCCCTCTCCACTGACCCCATCAAACACTCCCAGGACAGGTATATCACGGGGTTAGATACAGAGTAAAGCTCCCACCAGACTGACCCCATCAATCAAGCCCTGCACAGGTACAGCACGGGTTTAGATACAGAGTAAAGCTCCCTCTACACTGTGCCCAACAAACACTCCCAGGGGAGGAATAATACGGTGTTAGATGCAGAGTAAAGCTCCCTCTATGCTGTCCCCATCCAAAGCTCCCAGGACAGGTACAGCACGTGGTTAGATACACAGTGAAGCTCCATCCACACTGTCCCCATCAAACACTCCCAGGACAGGTACAGCACGGGGTTAGATACAGAGTAAAGCTCCATCTATACTGTCCCCATCAAACACCCCCAGGTCAGGTACAACACGGGGTTAGATACAGAGTTAAGCTCCCTCTACACTGTCCCCATCAAACACTCATAAGACAGGTACAGCACAGGGTTAATTACAGGGTATAGCTCCCTCTACACAGTCCCGATCAAACATTCCTAGGAAATGTATCTAAACCCGTGATTACCGAGTAAAGCTCCCTCTGCACTGTCCGCATGAAGCACTCACAGGACAGGTACAGCAAGTGGGTAGATACAGAGTAAAGCTCCCTCTACACTGTGCCCAACAAACACTCCCAGGGGAGAAACAACACGGTGTTAGATGCAGAGTAAAGCTCCCTCTACGCTGTCCCCATCAAACACTCCCAGGACAGGTACAGCACGGGGTTAGATACAGAGTAAAACTCCCTCTACACTGTCCCCATCAAACACTCCCAGGATAGGTACAGCACGGGGTTAGATACAGAGTAAAGCTCCCTCTACACTGTCCCCATCAAACACTCCCAGGACAGGTACAGCCTGTCTGTCCAATCAGAGACAATGGCTGACCAGCCTGCCTCTGATTGATTGGCTGGAGGACCACCCTGGATTTTACTGATTGGCTGGAGGTCCAGCCGCATCTCACTGATTGTTTGGAGGACCCGCGCGGGTTAGATACAGAGTAAAACTCCCTATATACTGTCCCCATCAAATACTCCCAGGACAGGGACAGCACGGAGTTTGATACAGAGTAGATCTAGCACTACACTGTCCCCATCAAACACTCCCAGGACAGGTACAGCACAGGATGAAGTAAAGAGCAAAGCTCCGTCTACACCCTCCCCATAAAACACTCACAGGACAGGTACATCACAGTGTTTGATTCAGAGTGAAGCTCACTCCACACTGCCTCCATGAAACACACTGATGACAGATGCAGTACAGGGTCAGATACAGAAAACAGTGCCCTCTACACTGACCCCATCAAACACTCCCAGGACAGGTACATCACGGGGTTAGATACAGAGTAAAGCTCCCTCCACACTGTCCGCATCAAGCACTCACAGGACAGGTACAGCAAGTGGGTAGATACAGAGTAAAGCTCCCTCTACACTGTGCCCAACAAACACTCCCAGGGGAGGAACAACACGGTGTTAGATACAGAGTAAAGCTCCCTCGACACTGTCCCCATCAAACACTCCAGGACAGGTGCAGCACGGGGTGAGATACAGAATAGATCTAGCACTACACTGTCCCCATCAAACACTCCCAGGACAGGTACAGCACAGGATGAGGTAAAGAGCAAAGCTCCGTCTACACCCTCTCCATAAAACACTCACAGGACAGGTACATCACAGTGTTTGATTCAGAGTAAAGCTCACTCCACACTGCCTCCATGAAACACTCTGATGACATGCAGTACAAGGTCAGATACAGAAAACAGTGCCCTCTACACTGACCCCATCAAACACTCCCAGGACAGGTACATCACGGGGTTAGATACAGAGTAAAGCTCCCTCCACACTGTCCGCATCAAACACTCCCAGGACAGGTACATCACGGGGTTAGATACAGAGTAAATCTCCCTCTACACTGTCCCCATCAAACACTCCCAGGACAGGTACATCACGGGGTTAGATACAGAGTAAAGCTCCCTCCACACTGTCCGCATCAAACACTCCCAGGACAGGTACATCACGGGGTTAGATACAGAGTAAAGCTCCCTCCACACTGTCCACATCAAGCACTCACAGGACAGGTCCAGCAAAGAGTTAGATAAAGAGTAAATCTCCCTCTACACTTTCCCCATCAAACAATCCCAGGGCAGGTACAGCACGGGGTTAGATCCAGAGTAAACCTCCCTCTAGTGTCCACATCAATCACTCCCAGGACAGGTCAAGCACGTGATTAGATACAGAGTAAAGCTCCATCGATACTGTCCCCATCAAACACTGCCAGCACAGGTACAGCATGGGGTTAAATAGACAGTACAGCTCCCAAATCACTGTCCCCATCAAACACTCCCAGGACTGGTAGAGCACAGGGTTAGATACAGGGTAAAGCTCCCTCTACAGAGTCCCCATCAAACATTCCCAGGAAAGGTACATCACGGGGTTAGATATAGAGTAAAGCTCCCTGTACACTGTCCCTATCAAACACTCCCAGCACAGGTACAGCAAGTGGGTAGATACAGAGTAAAGCTCCCTCTCCACTGTGCCCAATAAACACTCCCAGGGGAGGAACAACACAGTGTTAGATGCAGAGTAAAGCTCCCTCTACACTGTCCCCATCAAACATTCCCAGGAAAGGTACATCACGGGGTTAGATATAGAGTAAAGCTCCCTGTACACTGTCCCTATCAAACACTCCCAGCACAGGTACAGCAAGTGGGTAGATACAGAGTAAAGCTCCCTCTCCACTGTGCCCAATAAACACTCCCAGGGGAGGAACAACACAGTGTTAGATGCAGAGTAAAGCTCCCTCTACGCTGTCCCCATCAAACACTCCCAGGACTGGTACAGCACGGGGTTAGATACAGAGTAAAGCTCCCTCTACACTGTCCCCATCAAACACCCCCAGGACAGCTACAGCATGGGATTAGTTACAGAGTAAACCTCCCACCACATTGTCCCCATCAAGCACTCACAGGACACGTACAGCACGGGGTTAGATACAGAGTAAAGCTCCCTCTACACTATGCCCAACAAACACTCCCAGGGGAGGAACAATACGGTGTTAGATGCAGAATAAATCTCCCTCTCCGCTGTCCCCATCAAACACTCCCAGGACAGGTACAGCACGGGGTTAGATACACAGTGAAGCTCCATCGACACTGTCCCCATCAAACACTCCCAGGACAGGTACAGCACGGGGTTAGATACAGAGTAAAGCTCCATCTACACTGTCCCCATCAAACACCCCCAGGACAGCTACAGCATGGGATTAGTTACAGAGTAAAGCTCCCACCACATTGTCCCCATCAAACACTCCCAGGACACGTACAGCACGGGGTTAGATACAGAGTAAAGCTCCCTCTACACCGTCCCCATCAAACACTCCCAGGACACGTGCAGCACGGGGTTAGATACAGAGTAAATCTCCCTCTACACTGATCCCATCAAACATTCCCAGGTCAGGTACAGCACGGGGTTAAATAAAGAGTAGATCTAGCACTACACTGTCCCCATCCAACACTCCCAGGTCAGGTACAGCATGGAATGAGGTACAGAGCAATGCTCCGTCTGCACCATCCCCATGAAACACTCCAAGGACAGGTACAGCACGGAGTTAGATAGAGAGTAAAGCATCCTCTACGATATCCCCATAAAACACTCCCAGCGCAGGTACAGCACGGGGTAAGATACAGAGTAAAGCTCCCTCTACACTGTCCCCATGAAACACTCCCAAGGCAGGTACAGCATGGGGTTAGATAAAGAGTAAAGCTCCCTCGACACCGTCACCAACAAACACACCCAGGGAATGTACACAATGGGGTTTGATACAGACTAAAGCTCCCTCTAGACTGACCCCATCAAACACTCCCAGGTCAGGTACAACACGCGGTTAGACACAGAGTAAAGCTCTTTCCAGACTGACCCCATCAAACACTCCCAGGTCAGGTACAATACGCGGTTAGACACAGATTAAAGCTCCCTCTACACTGTCCCCATCAAACACTCCCAGGACAGGTACAGCCTGTCTGTCCAATCAGAGACAATGGCTGACCAGCCTGCCTCTCGCTGATTGGCTGGAGGACCACCCTGGATCTTACTGATTGGCTGGAGGTCCAGCCGCATCTCACTGATTGTTTGGAGGACCCGCCCGGGTTAGATACAGAGTAAAACTCCCTCTATACTGTCCGCATCAAATACTCCCAGGACAGGGACAGCACGGGGTTAGATACAGAGTAGATCTAGCACTACACTGTCCCCATCAAACACTCCCAGGACAGGTACAGCACGGGATGAGGTAAAGAGCAAATCTCCGTCTACACCCTCCCCATAAAACACTCACAGGACAGGTACATCACAGTGTTTGATTCTGAGTGAAGCTCACTCCACACTCCCTCCATGAAACACACTGATGACAGATGCAGTACAGGGTCAGATACAGAAAACAGTGCCCTCTACACTGACCCCATCAAACACTCCCAGGACAGGTACATCACGGGGTTAGATACAGAGTAAAGCTCCCTCTACACTGACCCCATCAAACACTCCCAGGACAGGTACATCACGGGGTTAGATACAGAGTAAAGCTCCCTCCACACTGTCCGCATCAAGCACTCACAGGACAGATACAGCAAGTGGGGTAGATACAGAGTAAAGCTCCCTCTACATTGTGCCCAACAAACACTCCCAGGGGAGGAACAACACGGTGTTAGATGCAGAGTAAAGCTCCCTCTACGCTGTCCCCATCAAACACTCCCAGGACAGGTACAGCACAGGCTTAGATACAGAGTAGAGCTCCCTCTACAATGTCCCCATCAAACATTCCCAGGACAGGTACAGCACGGGGTTAGATCCAGAGTAAAGCTCCCTCTTGTGTCCGCATCAATCACTCCCAGGACAGGTCAAGCACGTGATTAGATACAGAGTAAAGCTCCATCGATGCTGTCCCCATCAAACACTGCCAGCACTGGTACAGCATGGGGTTGAATAGACAGTACAGCTCCCAAAACACTGTCCCCATCAAACACTCCCAGGACTGGTAGAGCACAGGGTTAGATACAGGGTAAAGCTCCCTCTACACTGTCACCATCAAATACTCCCAGGACAGGTACATCACGGGGTATGATTCAGAGGAAAGCGACCACTACGCTGACCACATCAAACGCTCCCTGGACAGGTACAGCACAGGGTTAGAAACAGAGTAAAGCACCCTACACTCTGTCCCCATCAAACCCTCCCAGGACTGGTACATCATAGGGTTTCATTCAGAGCAAAGCTCCCTCCACACTGCCACCATGAAACACTCCCAGGACAGGTACAGCACGGTGTTAGATACAGAGTAAAGCTCCCTCTACACTGTTTCCATCAAACACACTGAGGGCAGGTATAGCACAGGGTTAGATACAAAGTAGAGCTCCCTCTACACTGTCCCCATTCAACACTCCCAGAACAGGTACAGCACGGGGTTAGATACACAGTAATGCTCTCTCTACACCGTCCCAATCAAACACTCCCATGACAGGTACAGCATGGGGTCAGATACAGACTAAAGCACCCTGTAGACCGTCTCCATCAAACACTCCCAGGAGAGGTACAGCATGGGGTTAGATACAGATTAAAGGTCTCTCTACACTGACCCATCAAGCACTCCCAGGACAGGTACATCACAGGGTTTGATTCAGAGCAAAGCTACCACTACATTGACCACATCAAACGCTCCCTGGACAGGTACAGCACGGGATTAGAAACAGAGTAAAGCTCCCTATACTCTGTCCCCATCAAACCCTCCCAGCACAGGGACATCACAGTGTTTGATTCAGAGTAAAGCTCACTCCACACTACCTCCATGAAACACTCCCAGGACAGGTACAGCACGGGGTTAGATACAGAGTAAAGCTCCCTCCACACAGTCCCCATCAAACATTCCCAGGAAATGTATCGAAACCCGTGATGTACCAAGTAAATCTCCCTCTACACTGTCCCCATCAAACACTCCCAGGACAGGTACAGCACGGGGTTAGATACAGAGTAAAGCTCCCTCTACAATGTCCCCATCAAACATTCTCAGGACAGGTACAGCACGGGGTTAGATCCAGAGTAAACCTCCCTCTAGTGTCCACATCAATCACTCCCAGGACAGGTCAAGCACGTGATTAGATACAGAGTAAAGCTCCATCGATACTGTCCCCATCAAACACTGCCAGCACAGGTACAGCATGGGGTTAAATAGACAGTACAGCTCCCAAATCACTGTCCCTATCAAACACTCCCAGCACAGGTACAGCAAGTGGGTAGATACAGAGTAAAGCTCCCTCTCCACTGTGCCCAATAAACACTCCCAGGTGAGGAACAACACAGTGTTAGATGCAGAGTAAAGCTCCCTCTACACTGTCCCCATCAAACACTCCCAGGACTGGTACAGCACGGGGTTAGATACAGTGTAAAGCTCCCTCTACACTGTCCCCATCAAACACCCCCAGGACAGCTACAGTATGGGACTAGTTACGAGTAAACCTCCCACCACATTGTCCCCATCAAACACTCCCAGGACACGTACAGCACGGGGTTAGATACAGAGTAAAGCTCCCTCTACACTATGCCCAACAAACACTCCCAGGGGAGGAACAATACGGTGTTAGATGCAGAGTAAATCTCCCTCTACGCTGTCCCCATCAAACACTCCCAGGACAGGTACAGCACGGGGTGAGATACACAGTGAAGCTCCATCGACACTGTCCCCATCAAACACTCCCAGGACAGGTACAGCACGGGGTTAGATACAGAGTAAAGCTCCATCTACACTGTCCCCATCAAACACTCCCAGGACACGTACAGCACGGGGTTCGATACAGAGTAAATCTCCCTCTCGACTGACCCCATCAAACACTGCCAGGTCAGGTACAACACGCGGTTAGACACAGAGAAAAGCTCTTTCCAGACTGACCCCATCACACACTCCCAGGTCAGGTACAACACGCGGTTAGACACAGATTAAAGCTCCCTCAACACTGACCCCATCAAACACTCCCAGGACAGGTACAGCCTGTCTGTCCAATCAGAGACAATGGCTGACCAGCCTGCCTCTCGCTGATTGGCTGGAGGACCACCCTGGATCTTACTGATTGGCTGGAGGTCCAGCCGCATCTCACTGATTGTTTGGCGGACCCGCCCGGGTTAGATACAGAGTAAAACTCCCTGTATACTGTCCCCATCAAATACTCACAGGACAGGGACAGCACGGGGTTTGATACAGAGTAGATCTAGCACTACACTGTCCCCATCAAACACTCCCAGGACAGGTACAGCACGGGATGAGGTAAAGAGCAAAGCTCCGTCTACACCCTCCCCATCAAACCTTCCCAGCATAGGGACATCACAGCGTTTGATTCAGAGCAAAGCTCACTCCACCCTGCCTCCATGAACCACTCCAAGGACAGGTACAGCACGGAGTTACATACAGAGTAAAACTGCCTCGACACCGTCACCAACAAACACACCCAGGGAATGTACACAATGGGGTTTGATACAGACTAAAGCTCCCTCTACACTGTCCACATCAAACACTCCCAGGGCAGGTACTGCACGGGGTTAGATACAGAGTAAATCTCCCTCTACACTGTTCCCATCAAACATTCCCAGGACAGGTACAGCACGGGGTTAAATAAAGAGTAGATCTAGCACTACACTGTCCCCATCCAACACTCCCAGGACAGGTACAGCATGGGATGAGGTACAGAGCAATGCTCCGTCTGCACCATCCCCATTAAACACTCACAGGACAGGTACATCACAGTGTTTTGATTCAGAGTAAAGCTCACTCCGCACTGCCTCCACGAAACACTCCGATGACAGATGCAGTACAGGGTCAGATACAGAAAACAGTGCCCTCTACACTGACCCCATCAAACACTCCCAGGACAGGTAAATCACGGGGTTAGACTAAAGAGTAAAGCTCCCTCTAGACTGACCCCATCAAACACTCCCAGGTCAGGTACAACACGCGGTTAGACACAGAGAAAAGCTCTTTCCAGACTGACCCCATCAAACACTCCCAGGTCAGGTACAACACGCGGTTAGACACAGATTAAAGCTCCCTCTACACTGACCCCATCAAACACTCCCAGGACAGGTACAGCCTGTCTGTCCAATCAGAGACAATGGCTGACCAGCCTGCCTCTCGCTGATTGGCTGGAGGACCACCCTGGATCTTACTGATTGGCTGGAGGTCCAGCCGCATCTCACTGATTGTTTGGAGGACCCACCCGGGTTAGATACAGAGTAAAACTCCCTCTATACTGTCCGCATCAAATACTCCCAGGACAGGGACAGCACGGGGTTTGATACAGAGTAGATCTAGCACTACACTGTCCCCATCAAACACTCCCAGGACAGATACAGCACGGGATGAGGTAAAGAGCAAAGCTCCGTCTACACCCTCCCCATAAAACACTCCCAGGGGAGGAACAACACGGAGTTAGATGCAGAGTAAAGCTCCCTCTACGCTGTCCCCATCAAACACTCCCAGGACAGGTACAGCACGGGGTTAGATACACAGTGAAGCTCCATCTACACTGTCCCTATCAAACACACCCAGGACAGGTACAGCACGGGGTTAGATACAGAGTAAAGCTCCATCTACACTGTCCCCATCAAACACTCCCAGGACAGGTACAGCACGGGGTTAGATACTGAGTAAAGCTCCCTCTACACTGTCCCCATCAAACACTCTCAGGACAGGAACAGTACGGGGTTAGACAAAAGAGTAAAGCTCGCTCTAGACTGACCCCATCAAACACTCCCAGGTCAGGTACAGCACGGAGTTAGATACAGAGTAAGGCTCCCTCTACACTCTCCCGATCAAACTCTCCAATGACAGGTACAGCACAGGGTTAGATACAGAGTAAAGCTCCCTCTACACTATCCCCATCAAACACTCCCAGGGCAGGTACAGCACGGGGTTAGAAACAGAGTAAAGCTCCCTATACTCTGTTACCATCAAACCCTCCCAGCACAGGGACATCACAGTGTTTGATTCAGAGCAAAGCTCACTCCACCCTGCCTCCATGAACCACTCCAAGGACAGGTACAGCACGGAGTTACATACAGAGTAAAACTGCCTCGACACCGTCACCAACAAACACACCCAGGGAATGTACACAATGGGGTTTGATACAGACTAAAGCTCCCTCTACACTGTCCACATCAAACACTCCCAGGGCAGGTACTGCACGGGGTTAGATACAGAGTAAATCTCCCTCTACACTGTTCCCATCAAACATTCCCAGGACAGGTACAGCACGGGGTTAAATAAAGAGTAGATCTAGCACTACACTGTCCCCATCCAACTCTCCCAGGACAGGTACAGCACGGGGTTTGATACAGAGTAGATCTAGCACTACACTGTCCCCATCCAACACTCCCAGGACAGGTACAGCATGGGATGAGGTACAGAGCAATGCTCCGTCTGCACCATCCACATTAAACACTCACAGGACAGGTACATCACAGTGTTTGATTCAGAGTAAAGCTCACTCCACACTGCCTCCATGAAACACTCCGATGACAGATGCAGTACAGGGTCAGATACAGAAAACAGTGCCCTCTACACTGATCCCATCAAACACTCCCAGGACAGGTACAACACGCGGTTAGACTAAAGAGTAAAGCTCGCTCTAGACTGACCCCATCAAACACTCCCAGGTCAGGTACAACACGCGGTTAGACACAGAGTAAAGCTCTTTCCAGACTGACCCCATCAAACACTCCCAGGTCAGGTACAACACGCGGTTAGACACAGATTAAAGCTCCCTCTACACTGACCCCATCAAACACTCCCAGGACAGGTACAGCCTGTCTGTCCAATCAGAGACAATGGCTGACCAGCCTACCTCTCGCTGATTGGCTGGAGGACCACCCTAGATCTTACTGATTGGCTGGAGGTCCAGCCGCATCTCACTGATTGTTTGGAGGACCCGCCCGGGTTAGATACAGAGTAAAACTCCCTCTATACTGTCCCCATCAAATACTCCCAGGACAGGGACAGCACGGGATGAGGTAAAGAGCAAAGCTCCGTCTACACCCTCCCCATAAAACACTCACAGGACAGGTACATCACAGTGTTTGATTCTGAGTGAAGCTCACTCCACACTCCCTCCATGAAACACACTGATGACAGATGCAGTACAGGGTCAGATACAGAAAACAGTGCCCTCTACACTGACCCCATCAAACACTCCCAGGACAGGTACATCACGGGGTTAGATAGAGAGTAAATCTCCCTCCACTCTGTCCGCATCAAGCACTCACAGGACAGGTACAGCAAGTGGGGTAGATACAGAGTAAAGCTCCCTCTACACTGTGCCCAACAAACACTCCCAGGACAGGTACAGCACAGGCTTAGATTCAGA
Source organism: Isurus oxyrinchus (assembly GCA_026770705.1). NCBI lineage: Eukaryota > Metazoa > Chordata > Chondrichthyes > Lamniformes > Lamnidae > Isurus > Isurus oxyrinchus. The sequence continues at coordinate 24,046 of JANJGN010000465.1, read as the reverse complement.
GTAGAGCTCCCTCTACAATGTCCCCATCAAACATTCCCAGGACAGGTACAGCACGGGGTTAGATCCAGAGTAAAGCTCCCTCTTGTGTCCGCATCAATCACTCCCAGGACAGGTCAAGCACGTGATTAGATACAGAGTAAAGCTCCATCGATGCTGTCCCCATCAAACACTGCCAGCACAGGTACAGCATGGGGTTGAATAGACAGTACAGCTCCCAAAACACTGTCCCCATCAAACACTCCCAGGACTGGTAGAGCACAGGGTTAGATACAGGGTAAAGCTCCCTCTACGCTGTCCCCATCAAACATTCCCAGGAAAGGTACATCACGGGGTTAGATACAGAGTAAAGCTCCCTCTACACTGTCCCCATCAAATACTCCCAGGACAGGTACATCACAGGGTATGATTCAGAGCAAAGCTACCACTACGCTGACCACATCAAACGCTCCCTGGACAGGTACAGCACAGGGTTAGAAACAGAGTAAAGCACCCTATACTCTGTCCCCATCAATCCCTCCCAGGACTGGTACATCATCGGGTTTCATTCAGAGCAAAGCTCCCTCCACACTGCCACCGTGAAACACTCCCAGGACAGGTACAGCACGGTGTTAGATACAGAGTAAAGCTCCTTCTACACTGTTTCCATCAAATACACTGAGGGCAGGTATAGCACGGGGTTAGATACAAATTAGAGCTCCCTCTACACTGTCCCCATTCAACACTCCCAGAACAGGTACAGTACGGGGTTAGATACAGAGTAAAGCTCTCTCTACACCGTCCCAATCAAACACTCCCAGGACAGGTACAGCATGGGGTCAGATACAGACTAAAGCACCCTGTAGACCGTCTCCGTCAAACGCTCCCAGGAGAGGTACAGCATGGGGTTAGATACAGATTAAAGGTCTCTCTACACTGTCCCCATCAAGCACTCCCAGGACAGGTACATCACAGGGTTTGATTCAGAGCAAAGCTACCACTACATTGACCACATCAAACGCTCCCTGGACAGGTACAGCACGGGATTAGAAACAAAGTAAAGCTCCCTATACTCTGTCCCCATCAAACCCTCCCAGCACAGGGACATCACAGTGTTTGATTCAGAGTAAAGCTCACTCCACACTGCCTCCATGAAACACTCCCAGGACAGGTACAGCACGGGGTTAGATTCAGAGTAGCGCTCCCTCTACACAGTCCCCATCAAACATTCCCAGGAAATGTATCGAAACCCGTGATGTACCAAGTAAATCTCCCTCTACACTGTCCCCATCAAACAATCCCAGGACAGGTACAGCACAGGGTTAGATACAGAGTAAAGCTCCCTCTACACTGCCCCCATCAAACACGCCCAGGACAGGTAAAGCACGGGGTTAGATACAGAGTAAAGCTCCCGCTACACTGTCCCCATCAAACACTCCAAGGACAGGTACAGCACGGGGATAGATACAGAGAAAAGCTACCACTATACTGACCACATCAAACACTCACAGAACAGGTACAGCACAGTGTTTGATTCAGAGCAAGGCTCACTCCACAGTGCCTCCATGAACCACTCCAAGGACAGGTACAGCATGGGGTTAGATACAGAGTAGAGCTCACCCTACACTAACCCCATCAAACACTCCCAGGACAGGTACAGCACGGGGTTAGATACAGAGTAAAGCTCCCTCTACACTGTCCCCATCAAACACTCCCAGGACAGGAACATCACAGTGTTTGATTCAGAGTAAAGCTCCCTCTACACTGTCCCCATCAAACACTTCCTGGACAGGTCAAGCATGGGGTTAGGTACAGAGTAAAGATCCCTCTACACTGTCCCCATCAAACACTCCCTGGACAGGTCAAGCATGGGGTTAGATACAGAGTAAAGCTCCCTGTAAACTGATCCCATCAAATACTCCCAGGACAGGTAAAGCACGGGGTGAGATACAGAGTAAACCTCCATCTACACTGTCACCGTCAAACACTCCCAAGACAGGTACAGCACAGGGTGAGATAAAGACTAAAGCTCCCTCTACACTGTCCCCAAAAAACACTCCCAGGGGAGGAACATAGGGTTAGGTACAGAGTAACGCTTCCTCTACACTGACTGCATCAAACACTCCCAGGCCTTGTTCACTACGGGGTCAGATACAGAGTAAAGCTCCCTCTACACTGTCCCCATCAAACACTCCCAGGACAGGTACAGCACGGGGTTAGATACAGAGTAAAGCTCCCTCTACACTGTCACCATCAAACACTCCCAGGACAGGTACAGCACGGGGTTAGATACAGAGTAAAGCTCCCTTTACACTGTCCCCATCAAACACTCCCAGGACAGGTACATCACGGGGTTAGATACAGAGTATAACTCCCTCTACACTGTCCACATCAAACACTCCCAGGACAGGTACAGCACGGGGTTAGATACAGAGTATAGCTCCCAGCAGACTGACCCCATCAATCAAGCCCTGCACAGGTCCAGCACGGGGTTAGATACAGAGTAAATCTCGCCCTACACTGCTCCCATCAAACATTCCCAGGACAGGTACAGCACGGGGTTTGATACAGAGTAGATCTAGCACTACACTGTCCCCATCCAACACTCCCAGGACAGGTACAGCACGGGATGAGGTACAGAGCAATGCTCCGTCTACACCATCCCCATCAAACACTCACAGGACAGGTACATCACAGTGTTTGATTCAGAGTAAAGCTCACTCCACACTGCCTCCATGAAACACTCCGATGACAGATCCAGTACAGGGTCAGATACAGAAAACAGTGCCCTCTACACTGACCCCATCAAACACTCCCAGGACAGGTAAATCACGGGGTTAGATACAGAGTAAAGCTCCCTCTATACTGACCCCATCAATCACTCCCAGGACAGTCCAGCACAGGGTTAGATACAGAGTAAAGCTCCCTCTACACTGTCCCCATCAAACACTCCCAGGGCTTGTTCAGTACGGGATTAGATACAGAGTAAAGCTCCATCAACACTGACCCCAGCAAACAAGCCCTGGACAGGTACAGCACGGGGTTAGATACAGAGTAAAGCTCCTTGTACACTGTTCGCAACAAACACACCCAGCACAGGTACAGCATGGGGTTAGATACAGAGTAAAGCTCCCAGCAGACTGACCCCATCAATCAAGCCCTGCACAGGTACAGCACGGGGTTACATACAGAGTAAAGCTCCCTCTACACTGTGCCCAACAAACACTCCCAGGGGAGGAACAACACGGTGTTAGATGCAGAGTAAAGCTCCTTCTACACTATCCCCATCAAACACTCCCTGGACAGGTCATGCACGGGGTTAGGTACAGAGTAAAGCACCCTGTAAATTGATCCCATCAAATACTCCCAGGACAGGTAAAGCACGGGGTTAGATACAGAGTAAATCTCCATCTACACTGTCACCATCAAACACTCCCAAGACAGGTACAGCACGGGGTGAGATAAAGACTAAAGCTCCCTCTACACTGTCCCCAAAAAACACTCCCAGGGGAGGAACATAGGGTTAGATACAGAGTAACGCTTCCTCTGCACTGACTGCATCAAACACTCCCAGGCTTTGTTCACTTTGGGATTAGATGCAGACTAAAGCTCTCTCTACACTGTCACCATCAAACAATTCCAGGACAGGTACAGCACGGGGTTAGATACAGAGTATAGCTCTCTCTGCACTGTCCTCATCAAACACTCCCAGGACAGATTCAACACGGTGTTAGATACAGAGTATAGCTCCCTCTACAATGTCCCCATCAAACACTCCCAGGACAGATTCAGCACGGGGTTAGATAGAGTATAGCTCCCTCTGCAATGTCCCCATCAAACGCTCCCAGGACAGGTACAACACGAGGTTAGATACAGAGTAAAGCTCCATCTACACTGTCCCCATCAAACACTCCCAGGACAGGTACAGCACAGTGTTAGATACAGAGTAAAGCTCCCTCTACACTGACCCCATCAAACATTCCCAGGACAGGTACAGCACGGTGTTAGATACAGAGTAAAGCTCCCTCTGCACTGACCCCATCAAACACTCCCAGGGCAGGTATAGCACGGGGTTAGATACAGAGTAGAGCTCCCTGTGCACTGTCCCCATTCAACACTCCCAGAACAGGTACAGTTCAGGGTTAGATACAGAGTAAAGCTCCCTATACTCTGTCCCCATCAAACACTCCCCGGACAGGTACATCACGGGGTTAGATACAGAATAAAGCTCCTTCTACTCTGTCCCCATCAAACACTCCCAGGACAGGAACATCACAGTGTTTGATTCAGAGCAAAGCTCCCTCCACATTGCCTCCATGAAACACTCCCAGGACAGGTATATCACGGGGTTAGATACAGAGTAAAGTTCCCTCTACACTGTCCACATCAAACACTCCCAGGACAGGTACACCATGGGGTTAGATACAGAGTAAAGCTCCCTCTACACTGTCCGCATCAAGCACTTGCTGGACAGGTCCAGCACGGAGTTAGATAAAGAGTAAAGCTCCCTCTACACTGTCCCCATTAAACACTCCCAGGGCAGATACATCACGGGCTTAGATACAGAGTAGAGCTCCCTCTACAATGTCCCCATTAAACACTCCCAGAAAAGGTACAGCACGGGGTTTGATACAGAGTAATGCTCCGTCTACACTTACCCCATCAAACACTCCCAGGGCTTTTTCAGTACGGGATTAGATACAGAGTAAAGTTCTCTGTACACTGTCACCATCAAATACAACCAGGACAGGTACAGAGTTAGATACAGAGTAAAGCTCCCTCCACACTGTCACAATCAAACACTCCCAGGTCAGGTACAACACGGGGTTAGATTCAGAGTAAAGCTCAATCGACACTGTCCCTATGCAACACTCCCAGAGACAGGTACAGCGCGAGGTTAGATACAGAATAAATCTCCCTCTACACCGTCCCCATCAAACACTCCCAGGACAGGTATAGCACGGGTTTAGATACAGAGTAAAGCTCCCTCTACACTGTCCCCATCAAACACTCCCAGGACAGATACAGCACAGGGTTAGATATAGAGTAATTCTCCCATTACACTGTCCCCATCAAACACTCCCTGGACAGGTCAAGCATGGGGTTAGGTACAGAGTAAAGATCCCTCTACACTGTCCCCATCAAACACTCCCAGGACAGGTACAGCACGGGGTGAGATACAGAGTAAACCTCCATCTACACTGTCCCCATCAAACACTCCCAAGACAGGTACAGCACGGGGTTAGATACAGAGTAAAGCTCCCTCCACACTGTCCCCATCAAACACTCCCAGGACAGGTACAGCACGGGGTTGGATACAGAGTAAAGCTCCCTCTACACTGTCCCCATCAAACACTCCCAGGACAGGTACAGCACAGGGTTAGATACAGAGTAAAGCTCCCTCTACACTGTCCCCATCAAACACTCCCAGGACAGGTACAGCACGGGGTTAGATACAGAGTAAAGCTCCCTCTACACTGTCCCCATCAAACACTCCCAGGACAGGTACAGCACGGGGTTAGATACAGAGTAAAGCTCCCTCTACACTGTCCCCATCAAAAACTCCCAGGACAGGTACAGCACGGGGTTAGATACAGAGTAAAGCTCCCTCTACACTGTCCCCATCAAACACTCCCAGGACAGGTACAGCACAGGGTTAGATACAGAGTAACGCTCCCTCTACACTGACTGCATCAAACACTCCCAGGACAGGTACAGCACGGGGTTAGATACAGAGTAAAGCTACCTCTACACTGTCCCAATCAAACACTCCCAGGACAGGTACAGCCTGTCTGTCCAATCAGAGACAAAGGCTGACTAGCCTGCCTCTCACTGATTGGCTGGAGGACCACCCTGGCTCTCACTGATTGCCTGGAGGTCAAGCGTGTCTCACTGTTTGTTTGGAGAACCAGCCCGCGTTTCACGGATTGGTTGGAGGGCCAGCCCTCGGCTGCCGGATTGGTTGGCGTTCTCGCCCGGCTCTCCCGGATTGGTCGGACAGCCATGCGCGGCCTTCCTCCCAACGGTCGCCGCCCCCCCCGCGCCGCCGTTGGCCGGCGCCGCCTGTCAGTCATCCGCGCGGCAGGGGTCACGTGTCTGCGGCTGGGGCGGAATCGACGGCGGCGGCGGCAGCGGCGGCCGAGGCGGAAAGCTCAGGTGGGTCTTTTTAACCGTCACCATCGTTACCCCGCCCCACCGATCGGGGATGTGAGGAAAGCCTCTCCCCACCTCCCCCGCCGCTCTCCGACCGGGAGCCGCTGTTTTCCTTTCACTGTGAGGATGGTGGTGGAAGTGGGGGCGGGAGGGTTCGTTGGTGGGTGGGCGCCGCGACGGCGCAGGCGCGGTGGTCGGTTTCTGGTGGGACGGTCAACAGGGCTCGAAGTGGCCCTGCGCATGCGCAGTTTCCTGGCGGGGAGGTGCCGAGCATGCTCGGTGGCACTGCTCAGGGGAGCGGGAGCATGCGCGCTGGATGAGCGGCGCCGAGCGAGAAAGGGGCGGGCCCCGGGTCCAGGTGTTCGTGGGTGGAGGTCTGCGCTGGCGCATGCGCGTTGGCAGAGGGGCGGGGCCAAGATGACTTTAATGTGCCGGGTTTCAGTGGGGGGGCGGGTTGGGGTTCTGGGCCAATGGCCCATTGTCTTGAGAGTGGGGATTCCTCTCGGGGAGGGGGCGTGGCCACCCTTGGTGAGTGGGCGGGGCGTCATTTGTTGAGGGGGGCGGGGCGAATAGTCCATTGTCTGAGCGCGGGGACTCACCTGGAGAGGGGGCGTGGCCATTGTCTGAGTGCCAGGACTCACCTGGGTCGGGGGCGGGGCCATTGTCTAAGTGCCAGGACTCACCTGGACAGGGTGCGGGGCCATTGTCTGAGTGCTGGGACTCACCTGGAGAGGGGGCGTGGCCATTGTCTGAGTACTGGGACTCAGCTGGAGAGGGGGTGGGTCCAATGTCTGAGTGCTGGGACTCACCTGGGTCAGGGGTGGGGCCATTGTCTGAGTCCTGGGACTCACCTGGGGACTGGGCGGGGCCATTGTCTGAGTGCTGGGACTCACCTGCAGAGGGGGCGGGGCCATTGTCTGAGTGCTGGGACTCACTTGGACGCGGGGCAGGGCCATTGTCTGAGTGCCAGGACTCACCTCGGAGGGGGTGTTCGGGGCCATTGTCTGAGTGCCGTGTCTCACCTGGAGAGGGGGCGGGTCCAATGTCTGAGTGCTGGGACACCCCTGGAGAGGGGGCGGGTCCAATGTCTGAGTGCTGGGACTCACCTGATGAGGGGGTGGGGCCATTGTCTGGGTCCTGGGACTCACCTGGGGACTGGGCGGGGCCTTTGAGTGCTGGGACTCACCTGCAGAGTGGGCGGGGCCATTGTCTGAGTGCTGGGACTCACCTGGATGCGGGGCGGGGCCATTGTCTGAGTGCTGGGACTCAGCTGCGGAGGAGGCGGGGCCATTGTCTGAGTGCTGGGACTCAGCTGCGGAGGAGGCGGGGCCATTGTCTGAGTGCTGGGTCTCACCTGAGTCAGGGGCGAGGCCATTGTCTGAGTGCTGGGACTCACCTGAGGAGGGAGCGTGGCCATTGTCTGAGCGCCGGGACTCACCTGGGGAGGGGGCGGGGCAATTGTCTGAGCGCTGGGACTCCACTGGGGAGGGGGCGGGGCCATTGTCTGAGCGCCGAGACTCACCTGGGTCAGGGGCGGGGCCATTGTCTGAGCGCTGGGTCTCACCTGGGTCAGAGCGGGGCCATTGTCTGAGTGCGGGGACTCATCTGGGGAGTGGGCGGGGCCATTGTGAGCGCCGGGACTCACCTGGGTCAGGGGCGGGGCCATTGTCTGAGTGCTGAGTGCGGGGATTCACCTGGGTCAGGGGCGGGGCCATTGTCTGAGAGCGGGGACTCACCTGAGGAGGGGCGGGGCCATTGAGTGCAGGGACTCACCTGGGGAGGGGGCGGGGCCATTGTCTGAGTGCGGGGACTCACCTGGGTCAGGGGCGGGGCCATCATCTGAGAGCGGGGACTCACCTGGGGAGGGGGCGGGGTCATTGTCTGAGTGTGGGGACTCACCTGGGGAGGGGGGGCGGGGCCATTGTCTGAGTGCGGGGACTCACCTGGGGAGGGGCGGGGCCATTGTCTGAGTGCGGGGACTCACCTGGGGAGGGGGCGGGGCCATTGTCTTGAGTGCGGGGACTCACCTGGGGAGGGGGCGGGACCATTGTCTGAGTGCGGGGACTCACCTGGGGAGGGGCGGGGCCATTAGGCCGTTGTCAGAGTGCGGGCGGATTCTGACCTGGGTCAGGGGTGGGGCCTCACCTGGAGAGGGGGCGGGGCCAATAGGCAAATGTTGGAGCGCTGGGGGGAACTCACCTGGGGCCACAGGTGAGCGAGCTGCATTGACGTAGCGCCCTGCTGCGGGAGTGGGGACGGGTGTAGAGATTAACCACGGGCTAGGAGCAGGGAGAATGGCTGAATGAGTCGCGATGTGTCAGTTTATGGCAGCTCCAGCGCAAGGTGGTGTCCGTTTGGCCCAGCATGTGCCTTCTGGCCCCCCCCCCCTTCGCGAAAGCTCTTTGATTGGTTCCCCCTTGCGCTTTTACCCCCACCCCTCGCAATTCCCTTGGACTTTCTCCCTCCCTCCCTCGCCCGCGTCCGTTCTGATTGTCCCTTCGCCGTTTCAGGCCCCTCTGAGATGGAGGACTCGCAGTGGACGCCAACCTCGGAGCAGCAGCAGGAGGAGGAGGAGCAGCAAGAGGAGCCGGCGGCAGGGCCCGAGGATACGACCGAGCCGAGAGGAGGGAGAGGCGGCAGAGGAGGAGGAGGAGGCCGAGGGGGCAAGGGTTACACCTGCCCCGTGTGCGGGCGCACCTTCACCCAGTCGTCCAACCTGTCGCGGCACAAGCGGAGCCACAGCGCCGAGCGGCCCTGTCCCTGCTCGGTGTGCGGGAAGGGCTTCCTCTACCCGTCGCAGCTGAAGATCCACATGCTGGGCCACAGCGGCGAGAAGCCCCACGCCTGCCCCCACTGCGGCAAGGCCTTCGCCCGCATGTCCGGCCTCCTCACCCACCAGTGGGTGCACACGGGCGAGCGGCCCTACACCTGCCCCGTCTGCGGCAACGGCTTCACCGACCCGTCCAGCCTGAGCGTCCACCAGCGGGGCCACACCGGCGAGCGGCCCTACGTCTGCGCCGAGTGCGGCAAGGCCTTCGCCCACTCCTCCACCCTGCTGGCCCACCAGCGGGTCCACACCGGCGAGCGGCCCTACGTCTGCCCGGACTGCGGCAAGGGCTTCACCCAGTCCTCGGTGCTGGTGGCCCACCGGCGCCTCCACAGCGACGAGCGGCCCTACGTCTGCGCCATGTGCGGCCGGGCCTTCACCCAGTCCTCCTCGCTCCTCACCCACCAGCGGGTGCACACCGACGAGCGCCCCTTCGCCTGCCCGCTGTGCGGCAAGCGCTTCCGCTGGCTGTGCAACCTGCGCACCCACCGGCGCACCCACACGGGCGAGCGCCCCTTCGCCTGCCCGCTGTGCGGCAAGCGCTTCGTGGACTCCGGCAACCTGCAGGCCCACCGCCGGCTGCACACCGGCGCCAAGGACTTCGCCTGCACCGTCTGCGGCAAGGCCTTCGTCCAGCAGGCGGCGCTGCTGGTGCACCACCGGGTCCACACCGGCGAGAAGCCCTACATCTGCTCCACCTGCGGCCGCGGCTTCGCCCTCTCCTCCACACTCGCCATCCACCAGCGGGTCCACACCGGCGAGAGGCCCTTCGTCTGCAACGTCTGCGGGAAGGGCTTCTCCCAGTCCTCCGCCCGCCTCAAGCACCAGCGGGTCCACTCGGCCGAAGGGGTGGCCCAGGAGCCAGCCTCCTGACCCCTCCCACGTGCGCACCCACACCCCACCCCTCACACAGAGTCTCCACGTCCCCCCACCCCTCACACAGACTCTCCGCGTCCCCCCCAATCATTCCCCAACCGCACCCCCCCCCACACAGAGTCTCCACGTCCCCAACTCACTCCCCCTCCCCACCCCACCCTCACACAGAGTCTCCACGTCCCCCCACTCACTCCCCCCCCACACAGAGTCTCCACATGCCCCACTCACTCCCCCTCCCCATCCCACCCTCACACAGAGTCTCCACATCCCCCACTCACTCCCCCTCCCCACCCCACCCTCACACAGAGTCTCCACGTCCCCCCACTCTCTCCCCCCTCCTCACAGAGTCTCTACATCCCCCACTCACTTCCCCCTTCTCACACAGAGTCTCCACGTCCCCCACTCACTCCCCCTCCCCACCCCACCCTCACACAGAGTCTCCACATCCCCCCACTCACTCCCCCTCCCCACCTCACCCTCACACAGAGTCTCCACGTCCCCCCACTCACTCCCCCCTCACACAGAGTCTCCACATCCCCCACTCACTCCCCCTCCACCCCTCACACAGAGTCTCCACATCCCCCACTCACTCCCCCTCCCCCCACCCTCACACAGAGTCTCCACGTCCCCCCACTCACTTCCCCTCACACAGAGTCTCAACGTCCCCCACTCACTCCCCCCCTCACACAGAGTCTCCACGTCCCCCACTCACTCCCCCCCGCACCCTCACACAGAGTCTCCACATCCCCCCACTCACTCCCCCCCTTCACACAGAGTCTCCACGTCCCCCCACTCACCCTCCTCCCCCCTCACACTGAGTCTCCACATCCCCCACTCACTCCCCCCTTCTCACACAGAGTCTCCACATCCCCCCACTCACTCCCCCTCCCCACCTCACCCTCACACAGAGTCTCCACATCCCCCCACTCACTCCCCCTCCCCACCTCACCCTCACACAGAGTCTCCACATCCCCCACTCACTCCCCCCTCCTCACACAGAGTCTCCACATCCCCCCACTCACTCCCCCTCCACCCCTCACACAGAGTCTCCACATCCCCCACTCACCCTCCTCCCCCCTCACACTGAGTCTCCACATCCCCCACTCAGTCCCCCCTCACGCTGAGTCTCCACATCCCCCACTCACTCCCCCCTCACACAGAGTCTCCACATCCCCCCACTCACTCTCCCTCCCCTTCACACAGAGTCTCCACATCCCCCCACTCACTCCCCCCCTCACACAGAGTCTCCACATCCCCCCACTCACTCTCCCTCCCCTTCACACAGAGTCTCCACATCCCCCCACTCACTCCCCCTCACACAATGTCCACGTCCCCCACTCACTCCCCCTCCCCTTACAGAGTCTCCACATCCCCCCACTCACTCCTCCTCACACAATGTCCACGTCCCCCACTCACTCCCCCCTCACGCAGAGTCTCCACGTCCCCCACTCACTCCCCTCCCCCCCTCACACAGAGTCTCCATATGCCCCACTCACTCCCCCCTCACACAGAGTCTGCACGTTCCCCCACTGACTCCACCCTCACACAGAGTCTCCACATCCCCCCACTCACTCCCCCCCCCTCACACAGAGTCTCCACATCCCCCACTCACTCCCCCCCTCACACAGAGTCTCCACATCCCCCACTCACTCCCCCCCTCACACAGAGTCTCCACATCCCCCCACTCACTCCCCCCCTCACACAGAGTCTCCACATCCCCCACTCACTCCCCCCCTCACACAGAGTCTCCACATCCCCCACTCACTCCCCCCTCACACAGAGTCTCCACATCCCCAACTCACTCCCCCCCCTTACACAGAGTCTCCACATCCCCCACTCACTCCCCACCTCACACAGAGTCTCCACATCTCCCACTCACTCCCCCTCCCCCCTCACACAGAGTCTCCACATCTCCCACTCACTCCCCCTCCCCCCTCACACAGAGTCTCCACATCCCCCACTCACTCACCCCCTCACACAGAATCTCCACGTCCCCCCACTCACTCCCCCTCCCCCCTCACAGTCTCCACATCCCCCCACTCACTCCCCCTCCCCTTCACACAGAGTCGCCACATCCCCCCACTCACTCCCCCTCACACAATGTCCACGTCCCCCACTCACTCCCCCCCTCACACAGGGTCTCCACATTCCCCCACTCACTCCCCCACTCACACAGAGTCTCCACATCCCACACTCACTCCCCCCTCACACAGAGTCTCCACGTCCCCCACTCACTCCCCCCCTCACACAGAGTCTCCACATCCCCCACTCACTCCCCCCCTCACGCAGAGTCTCCACATTCCCCACTCACTCCCCACCCTCACACAGAGTCTCCACGTCCCCCACTCACTCCCCCCCTCACACAGAGTCTCCACATCCCCCACTCACTCCCCCCCTCACACAGAGTCTGCACGTCCCCCACTCACTCCCCCTCACACAGAGTCTCCACGTCCCCCCACTCACTCCCCCTCCCCACACAGAGTCTCCACGTCCCCCACTCACTCCCCCCCTCACAGAGTCTCCACATCCCCAACTCACTCCCCCCTTCACACAGAATCTCCACATCCCCCACTCACTCCCCCTCCCCCCTCACACAGAGTCTCCACATCCCCCACTCACTCCCCACCTCACGCTGAGTCTCCACATCCCCCACTCACTCACCCCCTCACACAGAGTCTCCACATCCCCCACTCACTCCCCCCCTCACACAGAGTCTCCACATCCCCCACTCACTCACCCCCTCACACAGAGTCTCCACATCCCCCACTCACTCCCCCCCTCACACAGAGTCTCCACATCTCCCACTCACTCCCCACCTCACACAGAGTCTCCACGTCCCCCACTCATTCCCCCCTCACACAGAGTCTCCACATCCCCCACTCACTCCCCCTCCCCCCTCACACACAGTCTCCACATCCCCCACTCACTCTCCCCCTCACACAGAGTCTCCACGTCCCCCCACTCACTCCCCCCCCTCACACAGAGTCTCCACATCCCCCACTCACTCCCCATCCCACCCTCACACAGAGTCTCCACATCCCCCACTCACTCTCCCCCTCACACAGAATCTCCACATCCCCCACTCACTCCCCCCCTCACACAGAGTCTCCACATCCCCCACTCACTCCCCCCCTCACACAGAGTCACCACATCCCCCCACTCACTCCCCCCCCTCACACAGAGTCTCCACGTCCCCCACTCACTCCCCCCCTCACACAGAGTCTCCACATCCCCCACTCACTCCCCCCCTCACACAGAGTCTCCACGTCCCCCCACTCACTCCCCCCCTCACACAGAATCTCCACATCCCCCACTCACTCCCCACCTCACATCGAGTCTCCACATCCCCCCACTCACTCCCCACTTCACGCTGAGTCTCCACATCCCCCACTCACTCCCCCCCTCACACAGAGTCTCCACGTCCCCCCACTGACTCCCCCCTCACACAGTCTCCACGTCCCCCACTCACTCCCCCCCTCACACAGAGTCTCCACGTCCCCCACTCACTCCCCCCCTCACAGAGTCTCCACATCCCCCACTCACTCCCCCCCTCACACAGAATCTCCACGTCCCCCACTCACTCCCCCCTCACACAGAATCTCCACGTCCCCCACTCACTCCCCCTCCCCACCCCACCCTCACACAGAATCTCCACGTCCCCCCACTCACTCCCCCCCTCACACAGAGTCTCCACGTCCCCCACTCACTCCCCCTCCCCACCCTCACACAGAGTCTCCACGTCCCCCCACTCACTCCCCCCCTCACACAGTCTCCACATCCCCCACTCACACCCCCCCTCACACAGAGTCTCCACATCCCCCACTCACTCCCCCCTCACACAGAGTCTCCACATTCCCCCACTGACTCCCCCCTCACACAGAGTCTCCACGTCCCCCCACTCACACCCCCTCCCCCCTCACACAGAGTCTCCACATCCCCCCACTCACTCCCCCCCTCACACAGAGTCTCCACGTCCCCCACTCACTCCCCCCTCACACAGAGTCTCCACGTCCCCCCACTCACTCCCCCCCTCACACAGAGTCTCCACGTCCCCCCACTCACTCCCCCCCTCACACAGAGTCTCCACATCCCACACTCACTCCCCCCCCTCACACAGAGTCTGCACATCCCCCACTGACTCCCCCCTCACACAGTCTCCACGTCCCCCCACTCACTCCCCCCCTCACACAGAGTCTCCACATCCCCCCACTCACTCCCCTCCCCCCCTCACACAGAGTCTCCACATCCCCCCACTCACTCCCCACCTCACACAGAGTCTCCACATCCCCCCACTCACTCCCCCTCCCCCCTCACACAGAGTCTCCACATCCCCCACTCACCCCCCCCCCTCACACAGAGTCTCCACATCCCCCACTCCCCCCCCCCCCACACAGAATCTCCACGTCCCCCACTCACTCCCCCCCTCACAGAGTCTCCACATCCCCCACTCACTCCCCCCTCACACAGAGTCTCCACGTCCCCCACTCACTCCCCCCTCACACAGAATCTCCACATCCCCCACTCACTCCCCCCTCACACAGAGTCTCCACATCCCCCCACTCACTCCCCCCCTCACACAGAGTCTCCACATCCCCCACTCACTCCCCCCTCACACAGAGTCTCCACATCCCCCCACTCACTCCCCCCCTCACACAGAATCTCCACATCCCCCACTCACTCCCCCCCTCACACAGAGTCTCCACGTCCCCCCACTCACTCCCCCTCCCCCCTCACACAGAGTCTGCACATCCCCCACTGACTCCCCCCTCACACAGTCTCCATGTCCCCCCACTCACTCCCCCCCCTCACACAGAATCTCCACGTCCCCCACTCACTCCCCCCCCTCACAGAGTCTCCACATCCCCCACTCACTCCCCCCTCACACAGAATCTCCACATCCCCCACTCACTCCCCCCCTCACACAGAGTCTCCACATCCCCCCACTCACTCCCCCCCTCACACAGAATCTCCACATCCCCCACTCACTCCCCCCCTCACACAGAGTCTCCACATCCCCCCACTCACTCCCCTCCCCCCCTCACACAGAGTCTCCACATCCCCCCACTCACTCCCCACCTCACACAGAGTCTCCATATCCCCCACTCACTCCCCCCTCACAGAGTCTCCACATCCCCCCACTCACTCCCCCTCCCCCCTCACACAGAGTCTCCACATCCCCCACTCACCCCCCCCCCTCACACAGAATCTCCACATCCCCCACTCACTCCCCCCCTCACACAGAGTCTCCACATCCCCCCACTCACTCCCCTCCCCCCCTCACACAGAGTCTCCACATCCCCCCACTCACTCCCCACCTCACACAGAGTCTCCATATCCCCCACTCACTCCCCCCCTCACAGAGTCTCCACATCCCCCCACTCACTCCCCCTCCCCCCTCACACAGAGTCTCCACATCCCCCACTCACCCCCCCCCCTCACACAGAGTCTCCACATCCCCCACTCACCCCCCCCCACACAGAATCTCCACATCCCCCACTCACTCCCCCCTCACACAGAGTCTCCACATCCCCCACTCACTCCCCACCTCACACAGAGTCTCCACGTCCCCCACTCACTCCCCCCCTCACACAGAGTCTCCACGTCTCCCCACTCACTCCCCCCCTCACACAGAGTCTCCACATCCCCCACTCACTCCCCCTCCCACCTCACACAGAGTCTCCACGTCCCCCCACTCACTCCCCTCCCCCCCTCACACAGAGTCTCCACGTCCCCCCACTCACACCCCCTCCCCCCTCACACAGTCTCCACGTACCCCCACTCACTCCCCCCCTCACACAGAGTCTCCACGTCCCCTCACTCCCCCCTCACACAGAGTCTCCACATCCCCCACTCACTCCCCCCTCACGCTGAGTCTCCACGTCCCCCCACTCACTCCCCCTCCCCCCTCACACAGTCTCCATGTCCCCCCACTCACTCCCCTCCCCCCTTCACACAGAGTCTCCACGTCCCCCCACTCACTCCCCCTCCCACCTCACACAGTCTCCATGTCCCCCCACTCACTCCCCTCCCCCCCTCACACAGAGTCTCCACATCCCCCACTCACTTCCCCCCTCACACAGAGTCTCCACGTCCCCCCACTCACTCCCCCTCCCCCCTCACACAGAGTCTCCACGTCCCCCCACTCACTCCCCTCCCCCCCTCACACAGTCTCCACGTCCCCCACTCACTCCCCCCCTCACACAGAGTCTCCACATTGCCCACTCACTCCCCCCCTCACACAGAGTCTCCACGTCCCCCACTCACTCCCCCCTCACACAGAGTCTCCACGTCCCCCACTCACTCCCCCCCTCACACAGAGTCTCCATATCCCCCACTCACTCCCCCCCTCACAGAGTCTCCACATCCCCCCACTCACTCCCCCTCTCACACAGAGTCTCCACGTCCCCCCACTCACTCCCCCCCTCACAGAGTCTCCACATCCCCCCACTCACTCCCCCCCTCACACAGAGTCTCCACATCCCCCACTCACTCCCCCCCTCACACAGAGTCTCCACATCCCCCACTCACTCCCCCTCTCACACAGAGTCTCCACGTCCCCCCACTCACTCCCCCCCTCACAGAGTCTCCACATCCCCCCACTCACTCCCCCCTCACACAGAGTCTCCACATCCCCCACTCACTCCCCCCTCACACAGAGTCTCCACATCCCCCACTCACTCCCCCTCCCACCTCACACAGAGTCTCCACGTCCCCCCACTCACTCCCCACCCCCCCTCACACAGAGTCTCCACGTCCCCCCCACTCACACCCCCCTCCCCCCTCACACAGTCTCCACGTACCCCCACTCACTCCCCCCCTCACACAGAGTCTCCACGTCCCCTCACTCACTCCCCCCCTCACACAGAGTCTCCACGTCCCCCCACTCACTCCCCCCCTCACACAGAGTCTCCACATCCCCCACTCACTCCCTCCCTCACACAGAATCTCCACATCCCCCACTCACTCCCCCCCTCACACAGAGTCTCCACATCCCCCCACTCACTCCCCTCCCCCCCTCACACAGAGTCTCCACATCCCCCCACTCACTCCCCACCTCACACAGAGTCTCCATATCCCCCACTCACTCCCTCCCTCACAGAGTCTCCACATCCCCCACTCACTCCCCCCCTCACACAGAGTCTCCACATCCCCCACTCACTCCCCCCCTCACACAGAGTCTCCACGTCCCCCACTCACTCCCCCTCACACAGAGTCTCCACATCCCCCACTCACCCCCCCCCCCCCCACCTCACACAGTCTCCACATCCCCCACTCACCCCCCCCCACCCCCACCCCCTGCCGACTGCCCCCGGGGACTGAACCCCTCCTGTTGAACGGGCGTCACTTGTTCCCGACCCAAGTCCTATCCGTGCGCCGGAGACAGAAAAGGGCTGACCGAAGCTTACTTAGCTGGGCTGAAGGGTGGGGTGGGGTGGTGGGGGGGGAGGTGGGGGGATGATTCTAGGCAACAGAGGAGGCTGGACCAGGCCGGGCCAGAGGGTGGGACACTGGACCCGATCAAAGCTTTTATGGCGGCCAAAGAGGGGTTTCGACAGGCTGGAGGTGGAGAAGAGGGTGTCGGGAGGCCCGAACTAGGGGCCGCTGGATAAACTCGCGAGGGAAAGAGGAATAGAAGGGGTGGGGGTGTGAGGTCGGGTGTGGGGGGGGAGTTGAAGAAGTCGGGGGGGTAGCAGGAGCACCCACACCGAGCAGATGGCCTGTTTAACTTAAGATAGTCAGAGTAGATAAAACTCCGGGTCCAAACGGATTGTGTGTTGGAGGAAAGATAGCAGAGGCGCTGTTCCATATTTGTGAGCTTTGTAAAAGTTCACCCACCAGCGCTTAATGCCCCTCCCTACCTGCCCCCTAGGAAATTAGCGAACCACGCTCTTGTTAGCTTCACACCACCGTTATTGCTGCAAATCTGTGCCCCCAAGCTTTCACCCATTTCATTCACTGACTTTAAATCATCAGTCCAGGCTTTGGGACTGCCAGTCCGGTAACTTTACCACCCCCCCCCCACAACCCTCCGCCCCCTCCCACACTGTGCTATGCACCTTTATCTCTGCATTGATACATATGCTTTACCCCTACTACAGCAGCCCTGCCATATTCTGTCAGAAACAGAACAAGTTCGGGGAAACTGACAGAGAGCAGTCAGCTGAATGTTGGAAAGAGGAGGTAGTGTGATGTGGTGGAGAGAAAGCAAGTGAGCGAAGATACCAGGAAAGGGCGGTCGGCGGGGTTCCCAAAACGCGAGGGCCCCAGGCTTGGCCAGCCTTCTTTCATTTCCTGAAGATGTAACAAAGTGGAGGGGGGGGGGGGGGTGGTGGGAGGGGGTCGATACGGGGTCACGCAGTAGATGTGCTATATTCGGGCAAACTCTCAGAACGGGTGTGCGAGTGGCAAATGCGCTTCCACCTCGACCGGCAAAGGCGGCGCACGTTGACAGGGGAGAAGCAAGAAAGCCTGCCGACTCCGAGGAGCGGGTGTGCTAGTCCTGAGCTGAGAAGTGGGCGCAGGCTGCGAAACGTGGGATTTAATGGCACGAGCGCAGACCATTCAGTGCCCACCCCTCCCCCCCCACCCCCACCCACCCACCCTCCGTCTGGTGCTGACTCTCCTGACCCTAAAGTGTCCCTTTGCCCCGTGATTTTCACAATTCCAGTATTTACCCAGACCCCCTTTTGGCGTTTACTCCTGAAGCTGCTTTTTCCATACCCCGGGGTCTTTGTCACGCCCTGTCTCCTGGTCGGCGGGGCCCCCTTCCCTGCCTGGCATTGATGATGGTTCCACCCCCACCCCCGACCGGTTCCTCTTGTCAAAGCACGCGTCGAGGATGCAGGAATCCCAAATTGATAGCGTCGAGGCCTTTTTCAATTTTATGTTTTTTCATAAAAGTGTTCCTTTACGCCAGCCTCAGCAGAGACCTTATTTGTCACGTCCTTTGTCATGCTTGTCGAGAGGGCGAGGAGATCCGAGGAGGAGGAGGAGGCGGCGGGTGGTCGGTGTATCCCCGCGAGGGGGCAGAGGGCCGTGCGGGAGCTCTGGACTCGCGCGTTTCCGCCTCGCGCTTTAACAGCGCGGACTGGCTCGATCTCAAAATGGAGGCTGACGCGAAGGAGACTTGGGGACGGTGGGTGGGGGGGGGGGGGGCGGGGTGGAATTCTCGCGTCTGAGACGACCGGGGCTCGGGGTGACACGAGCTGGGGAGAGCTAACTTTTCTGTGTGAGACTGTCCGATCTTTGTTTTAAAAGAGAAATTCTGTCTTCATTTTATTTTTGCCTGACCGATTTTGGTGCGGCGGGGCAAGCATCGATCACGCGGGACCAGCGGAAGCGGGTTTCGGGAATCTGCCTTCGAGCAAAGCCCCAGGTTTTAAAGATTTGTGAACCGACGGAAGGGTTAAGGGATAGAGCTGCCACAGGTCTTCTGATGCAGAAACGCCTCCCGGGGCCTGTTTCGCAGGCCCGGTTCTCGATCAAAGTCCCGACTCCAGGCCACGTTAAGGATAGGGACAACAGGGGACCGGGAGCTCGCTTCAAAGAGGCCGGTTTTGAGGAGCCTCCTCATACGGGAGAGGTGGGCAGGGAGGCTTAGGGAGGGAATTCCAGAGCTTAGGGCCCCCCCTCTCCGAGGCAGCTAAAGGCACGGCCGCCAATGGTGGAGCGACGGGAATCGGTGTGGTGGGGGGGGATGTTCGAGAATTGGAGGAGTGCAATGATTTCAGAGGGCTGAGAGGCGGGAGGAGATTACAGGGATAGGGAGGGGTGTAGGGGCTGGAGGAGGTTAGTGGAAGAGGCTATGGCAGGATTGAAAACAAGGGTGAGAATGTTAAGAGACAGGAATTCAGAATGAGGACACAACTGGTTTTCAATGCAATCACTTGGAGGGTCACTGCTGAGGGAGAGCCGCACTGTCAGAGGCTCAGTACTGAGGGAGCGCCGCGCTGTCGGAGGGTCGTTACTGAGGGGAGCGCCACACTGTTGGAGGGTCAGT
Source organism: Isurus oxyrinchus (assembly GCA_026770705.1). NCBI lineage: Eukaryota > Metazoa > Chordata > Chondrichthyes > Lamniformes > Lamnidae > Isurus > Isurus oxyrinchus. The sequence continues at coordinate 4,214 of JANJGN010000465.1, read as the reverse complement.
GCTGAGGGAGAGCCGCACTGTCGGAGGGTCATTGCTGAGGGAGAGCCGCACTATCGGAGGGTCAGTGCTGAGGGAGCGCTGCACTGTCAGAGGGTCAGTACTGAGGGAGTGCCGTACTGTCGGAGGGTCAGTGCTGAGGGAGAGCTGCACTGTCAGAGGGTCAGTGCTGAGGGAGAGCCACACTGTCGGAGGGTCAGTACTGAGGGAGAGCCGCACTGTTGGAGGGTCAGTGCTGAGGGAGAGCCGCACTGTCGGAGGATCAGTACTGAGGGAGTGCCGCAGTGTGGGAGGGTCAGTGCTGAGGGAGTGCCGTGCTGTCGGAGGGTCAGTACTGAGGGAGAGCCGCACTGTCGGAGGGTCAGTGCTGAGGGAGAGCCGCACTGTCGGAGGGTCAGTGCTGAGGGAGAGCCGCAGTGTGGGAGGGTCAGTGCTGAGGGAGAGCCGCACTGTCGGAGGGTCAGTCTTGACGGAGAGCCGCAGTGTGGGAGGGTCAGTGCTGAGGGAGAGCCGCACTGTCGGAGGGTCAGTGCTGAGGAAGAGCCGCGCTGTCGGAGGGTCAGTGCTGAGGGAGAGCCGCACTGTCGGACACTCAGCGCTGAGGGTGATCCACACTGTCGGAGGTGCTGACTTTCGGATGAGACTTTAAACCGAAGCCCCTTGAGTCATCCCACGTGGCTGTAAAAGATTACGTGGCGCTAGCTTGAGGGAAAAAGCCGGGTAGTTCTCCCCCGCCCTCCTGTTTTTAATCCCTCAGCCGCCATCACTAAAACAACGACCTGAGTCTCTCATCGTGGACCCGAGCCACGTGCATGTTGGCTGCTGCGTCTCCTCCACTGGAGCGTTTTTTTTTTAAAAAAAAGACCCGAATCCCTTTGTGACGAGGCGCGCTGGGCGAAATTTATTTATTTATTATTATTTTTTTAAACTTAGCAAAACTGCCAAGCGGCCCAAAGACATCGGGAAGCGGCGAGGAAGGTTGCGGATTGCTCAAGATATTCCCTAGGGGCCCGGGGGAAAGACCCCCCCCCCCCCCCCCCTCCCCCTCCCCCCCAACCAGTGGGGTCACCCACGTTCGGCGTGCGTCCAAACCCTGAACCCCATGCCCGGCGGTTTCGGTCCGTGGATAGCGCTGCTGAGGGAAGGGGAGAGAGAGAGAGGCGCTGCCCTTGCCACCAAGGTGGGACTCGGAGGTGAGGGAGGGTCGGGGGTGGGGGGGGGGGGGGGTGTATGGAGGCGAATCTCCGGAGAGAGAAAGAGAGGCAGGCAGCTCTATCCCTGGTGGTCAGTTCTCCACATGGGGGCGTAATAGGGGTCTTTTTCCGGCGGCTGTTCACAAGTACCTGTGCTTATTAAAGTTGCTGAATGTCAAAACACTGCGGGTCCCCTCGCCTGACTTGCTTTCCAGGAGCCCGCTCCCGACAAGCCCCCAAGGATGCGTGGGCCCCGCCGGGCGCAGAAAGGGGGAAGCGTTCGGCCCCGTCAGTTCGGTGCCAGCTTCTCCCGAGGCAGCCCCGCCACTCCTGTACCTCCACCGTCACCCCTTCCCCCCCCCCCCCCCCCCTCCTTTTACGAGGAACAGACCCCCTTTCGAATTCCCGGCTCTGACCGCTCCAGCGGCGTGGGGTCCTGGATTCCCTCCCGGTTGACCACCGGCGGAGGCCGTTGTTTTGGTGTGAGAGCGAGAGACGCGGGAAGCAGAGGTCCATCGTACAATTCCCACGTCGTTCTCCGAAGGACTCGGAGCGGGAGTGGGCCGTTCAGCCCCTTGGGCCTGCTGCTGCTCCGCCATTCAAAAAAGACCGTGGCTGCCAGACGTGACCTTCACGCCACTTTCCTACCTGTCCCTCTCCCCCCGTAACCCTGGGCTCCCCCTGTCGATCAAAAACCTGCCTTAACTATATTCAATGACCCGGTCTCTTGGGCAGGGTGAGGGTGTGAGTGTGGCAATAGAGAATTCCACAGACTGACCACCCTCCAAGAGAGGAAATTCCTCCTCGCTTCCGTCTCCGATGGGAGACCCCTTATTTTGAAGCTGTGCCCTCCCCCTCGCTCTAGATACCCCCCTTCCCCCAAGGGGAAACATCTCAGCCTCCCCCCCCCCACCTCAAGACCTTGGATGTTTCAGTATGATCACCCCTCGTTCTTTCTAAACTCTCGTGAGTACAGGCCCAACTGCTGAAGGGAAAAAGCTCAATGTGTAGATGGTAACATACTGGCACAGATAGAAAATTGCGGGCTAACAGGAAGCCAAGAGCAGGTACAAACTGGGTCTTTTTCAGGTTGGCAGGAGGTGACAAGTGCTGTGCCACGGGGACCAGTTCTGGGACCTCGACTGTTTACAGTTTATATAAATGACCTGGATGAAGGGGTGGTTGCCAAATTTAGTGCTGACACGCAGATAGGTAGGGAGGTAATTTGTAAGGAGAACATCAGGAGGTTACAAACAGATGCGGATAGGTTAAGTGAGTGGGCACAAAGATCTGGCAGATGGAGTATAAAATGTGAACTTGTCCATTTTGGCAGGGAGAATATAAGAGAAGCCTATTAGCTAAATGGTGAGAGATCGCAAAGCTCTGAGGTGCAGAGGGATCTGGGTGTCCTAGTGCATGAATCACAGAAGGTTAGTATGAAGTGTGTTATCTAAATGGTGAGAGATTGCAGAGCTCTGAGACACAGAGGGATCTGGGTGTCCTAGTGCATGAATCACAGAAGGTTAGTATGAAGTGTGTTATCTAAATGGTGAGAGATTGCAGAGCTCTGAGTCACAGAGGGATCTGGGTGTCCTAGTGCATGAATCACAGAAGGTTAGTATGAAGTGTGTTATCTAAATGGTGAGAGATTGCAGAGCTCTGAGATGCAGAGGGATCTGGGTGTCCTAGTGCATGAATCACAGGTTAGTATGAAGTGTATTATCTAAATGGTGAGAGATTGCAGAGCTCTGAGATGCAGAGGGATCTGGGTGTCCTAGTGCATGAATCACAGGTTAGTATGAAGTGTATTATCTAAATGGTGAGAGATTGCGGAGCTCTGAGACACAGAGGGATCTGGATGTCCTAGTGCATGAATCTCAGAAGGTTAGTATGAAGTGTATTATCTAAATGGTGAGAGATTGCAGAGCTCTGAGACACAGAGGGAGCTGGGTGTCCTAGTGCATGAATCACAGAAGGTTAGTATGAAGTGTATTATCTAAGCGGTGAGAGATTGCAGAGCTGTGAGGTGCAGAGGGATCTGGGTGTCCTAGTGCATGAATCACAGAAGGTTAGTATGAAGTGTGTTATCTAAATGGTGAGAGATTGCAGAGCTGTGAGGTGCAGAGGGATCTGGGTGTCCTAGTGCATGAATCACAGAAGGTTAGTATGAAGTGTATTATCTAAGCGGTGAGAGATTGCAGAGCTGTGAGGTGCAGAGGGATCTGGGTGTCCTAGTGCATGAATCACAGAAGGTTTGTATGCAGGTACAGCAGGTCATTAGGAAAGCTAATAGAATGTCATCATTTATTGTGAGGGGAATTGAATATAAAAGTAGGGAGGTTTATGCTTCCAACAACAAAAACAGAAAATGTGGGAAAAACTCAGCGAGTCTGACGGCAACTGGTGGAAAGAGAAAGAGAGTTAACGTTTCGAGTCTTTACGACCCTTCTACAGAGTTTAAAAACGACCCGTTTTTCCAGCATTTTCTGTTTTTGTTTCAGATTTCCAGCATCCGCGGTATTTTATTTTAAGGTTATGCTTCGGTTGTACAGGGCACCAGCGAGACCCCATATCATAGAGTGTTGGGTACAGTATTGGTCATCCTATTAAAGAAAGGATGTCAATGTATTTGGAAGCAGTTCAGAGAAGGTTTACCAGACTAATACCAGGAACGGGCAGGTTGTCTGATGAGAAAAGGTCGGACAGACTAGGCTTGTATCTGCTGGAGTTTAGGAGAGTGAGGGGCGACCTGATTGAAACATATAAGATCCTGGGGGGGTCTTGACATGGTGGATGTAGAGAGGATGTTTCTTCTTGTGGGAGAATCTAGAACTAGGGGTCACTGTTTAAAAATATGAAGTAACCCATTTAAAACAGAGATGAGGAGAAACTTTCCTCTCTGAGGGTCATGAGCCTTTGGAACTCTCTTCCTGAAAAGGTGGTGGAAGCAGAGTTTTAGAACATTTCTAAGGGAGAGGTGGATAGATTCTCGGTAAGCAAGGGGTTGATAGGTCACCGGCAGTA